>OX401411.1:38970628-39133128 GCA_947846245.1 Cerastoderma edule
TTTCATTTTTACAAAATATTCAGCGACCTCCTCTATGTTAGGCTCATTCGTATCTACTCGGCAATCCCCGTAACAAGTCGATAGATATACCTCGTAGGCAGTACATGAATACACCAGAAATCCTGGGGTAATTCGCCTTTTTTCCGGCGGATAACGCAAAATGCACACAGGCACTAAATATGTATTTAGATACACACAAATTGGTTATATATCACAAGTGAAGAATTATTTTACCCTTTTCATTAAAGATGATCATATGAACACATCTTTGTTTCATATTTTGTCAATCAGCTCTTTCCGGCATTCCCCGGCTTGTGACGGGGACTGCCGAGTTGATACGATTGGCCCTTCGTTGCTGACCTACTTTCAAAAATGGCTCCCCATTACCTCCGAGGTTATTTTAAGAAATGGCCGAGGTGTTCCGAATGTGTTAGGCTAACTGGTCATGGCGACAGGTTAGATAATTATGCATGACAACGTATACAAACGATTATCTCCCTTTATTTGGTGTAATTCTTAACTAAGGGTACTCCCATTTTGTCATTTAAAACGGACCACTGTTTAAGCGGCTTTAGTCAATTTAAGCTGTACCAGACTTATTTTGGCACAATCGTGCCATGAACACGAGACATCAGACCGATACCAGAGGACTAGCGGACATACAGACATAAATATCATTTAGAGACTTATCTATGCCTGATATTAGACCAACCCATACGCGCAGATATATGAGATACACATCTAGGCATGTCCACTACTCAACATCAATCGAGTCATAGACGATTTTTCCATTTTCATCATTATATAACGGTGTCACTGGGGTACGGTGGCTCTTAGGTGACATGAGCAAGATTTTCTTTTTTAAGTTCTTTTTTAGCAATAATGAAATTAATAACGCGGGAAATATGAACTTTTTCCTTATCTCGCGTTAATAGAGAAACGTTAACTCGAAAAAACGTTGAAAAATTTATTTTCCAGACTTTGCATGTTTTATCCGACAGCTCATGAGATTCAAACCCACGATCCTTGTGTCTTGAGTCCTATATCCTAACACAAGACCACTGTCATGCGCTGCGTAGAAAGTGGGCTGGGAATCTCATACTACATGTATTTAGATCCATACCGCAAGGGCTTGTACTTATCCTGGGGTTATATATTTTATTATAACATGGGTTCCAACATCCGAATTGAATAAAAACAAACTACCAGCCGATTAAAGTCGTCTGCCACTTAAACATTCAATGAAATATTTAAGAATTCTTTTAGGTGAAAGAATTATATTTCTTTTTCTATCAAATAAGTACCGTGCCACGACAATAACTTAATAAGCAATAACATCAAGGGTTCTTTTTCCGAGGTTGTCTCGATTTCACGACCTACAAACAGACAGGCGTTCGCCTTATTTACAATCTTTACAATAATAACCTGGCGCTAAGCGGTGTAAAATATTCAATGGAATGATAAAATAGTGCAATTATATCATCAAATTCGAAATCTCAGGCTATCTTAGCCTAGACGAATGTAACGAACCGAGCAAAATAATGAACCTTTCAGAGACACAAACACATCCGATCTGTGAAAAACACTGTCTTTCACCGAGCGGTTGTGTTGTCTAAATATATACCAGCATGTTCTCTCAAACAATGCATTAGGTTCCTAATTTGCATAAACGTTCATCGAACGTTACATAACTCTTACTTCCGAGAAGACTCGTCCCGAGTCTTGGCCCTTGGGAAACACATGGGGAAGGCAACTCCGATAGAAGGAGCAGTCTTAATCCCAACGCTGCCACCAATGTAACAAACCGAGCAAATGAACCTTTCAGAGACACAAACACCTCCGATCTGTGCAAAAAACACTGTCTTTCACTGTGCGGTTGTGTTGTCTATATATATACCAGCATGTTCTCTCAAACAATGCATTAGGTTCCTAATTTGCATAAACGTTTATCGAACGTTACACGAATATCTGAATAGCCCAGACGTAAATGCGTTATTTCACCACAGACAAGGTAAGCGTTATACTAAACATCATATCCTATGAATTTGCCCGAGTTCAAAACAATATCCCCTCCTTGTTCAATATAGAGAGCAGCAATATTGCTAAGTAACACGTCATAGGAAGCGTATATCCAAATCGCCTACAAGTAATGACGTGCAATATGGAAATGTTGTTAAAAGTGAAATCAATTTATAGATGTTTCGTATATTTCGAGTTTTGTAACTAGTTTCCTGTAGTCGTTCGGTATCGTAAAATACTACCCAGGTATTTGACTACACGTGTTTACAAAAACATTTTAGGGTCCTACTTCTCAAATTGGTAAAGTTCGCTGTTTAAGTTAGGGTTCCGGATTCGAGTTCCTACGTAACCTCTGGCTTCGTGAGAGTATCTTTTAACAAGACATTTAAGAGTCCCAGCCTTGTATTGGTGAATCAAGAAAAGCCATCACATAACTAATACAATGTAATTACGGCGTTTAAGCCACTTAAACAAACACAATGGATATTATAGTGGCGGTCTAAGATATCAGGGTTGTTGGGATGTCCTTTGAAAATTCACATAAGAGCACCGGCCTAGTTATAACTGAACTATGTTTAACCATGTCTAAACGACGTTTAACCCGATAAAAAAGAACAAATGGATACCAGCAGATTCGATTGTTCGTTTTAGCAAGTACATATCCTTAATGCGACTTTCATACTAAAGACGGTTTGGAAAACACGTCTTTATGGACGATATATATACAGATGGATATTAATTAAGGTGTCCTACGTAACCTCTTGCTTCATGTGAGTATTTTTTAACAAGACACTTAAGAGTCCCAGGCTTATATTGGTGAATCAAGAAAAAACATAACATAACTGAAAAAAAATACTAATAGCATTTTACTCCGCTTGAATGAACAAAACGGATATTTAAGAGGCGGTCTTAGATGTCAGCCCCACCGGTACCCCTTGTTTTGTTCGGGTGCCTTTTGACAATACACATAAGAGCTCCAGCCTAGTTATAACTGAAAACATGTTTAAACAACATTTCACTCCATATAAACGAACAAATGGATATCAGCAAATTGGATTGTTCGATTTAGCAAGCACTTCTCCTTAATGCAACTTTCATACTGAAGACAGTTCGGAAAACACGTCTTTATAGCGACCAGATATCTATGTCTATAACGTGACGAAATTGTACACGAAAAACTACATGTATTAAAAGGTAAACATTGAATAATGGCACCAGGTGACATCTCGCTTACCATTACAGGCTTTCTACTTCTATCTCATAGCAGAGCAGACTTTTTCGATTTCACACTGAAGATCTATTTTTGAAAACGAAAGTAAAGTGACGTCAGTCTCGCGGGAATCATTATGACGACATCCGCATTATTTCAGAGTCCTTTTAATTGGATAAACCCAATGTGTTCAGATTGGTACATCACGTCAGCATTTCTTCCGTCATACATATATCCTGTCACATAATCAATGAAGGAAGTCCCTAACTTCCTGTACCCAAAATAGCTGGTCAAACTGGGTAGAACCATTGGCATTCCGTAAGCGAGTTAACCAACTCACGGGCGACTTCCTTTAAGTCTACATAACAGTACTGGGGTGTTTGTTGGACTTATAGGCAGAGGATCAGTGCTATATAAGCTACAATACTCTAAAAGGCCTCCAGGCGAATAAGAACAAAAGCAGGGCTTGTTTATTTATGATTTTTTAATTTTCCTGTTTTCAATTTGATTTTTGAAAAAGTCATTTTAACAATAACAAGCTGTTCGTCGCACTAAAGGCCTAACCATATCAAATATAAGTGAGTTGTTGAGTTGAATAAAATCTATACATTTTATAGATTTAGAATTATGTTCAATTAATGCTGTAGAATTAGGCCTATCAGGTTGTTTTTTGCAATATTAATAAATAGTATACCAAATTGCCAGGCTATTGTTTTTAAGATATTCATATCAAAGATTACATTTCTGAAAGCAGTCATTAAAACTCAAATTGGCCAACTTGAATATTTAAACTGTAAACAATGAAGCAAAATTTATTCTGATAGACTTTTCAAAACCAAATTTGTGTATTTAATGTTGAAAACCACAAAAGATCGTTTGAATAAATAATGAATGTTCTTAGCATATTCTAAGACCTATAAGAGTTGTTCACAACTGGACGGATATTGATACAAATATTGTACAAATCATTAAAAAGCAATATAGACATTTGTGTCAAATTCAAAATAAAAAAATAAATAAATAAGTATCTTATAATTCATTTAACCAAAATAATTCAAGGAAACCACTTGTGGAAGCATTTTCCACTTCAACACAATAATTATTTCTTGTAGTTAAGCTTTTGGCCATAAGAAATACAAAAGATGGATGCCATTTGCAATTTAATTTAAAACTAAGACAAAACTCTTTGCTGCAATATTTATCAATACTATGCATCATTGTCTTTATACACTACCACCCAAGGGTGCTGTATTTATATAATCATTAGTTAATATCAAAGCAAAATACTATATTTTATCACAGTTTTGTATAAGAATGAGATCCACGTGCATAACACATTAAACAACATTTATATTGTAAATTACAAATCCTTCACTTAAAGCCAATAAAAAAACCAATGTGATGTTCTAAACATGATCTTAGATAAATTTCTAAATTTTCTGTTTTGATCAAACAACCATTAATTTAAAAGAAAAGTGGGTACATTAAAAGGTAAATATCATAAATTCATACATTCCATATGAATAATGTATTACATTCCATGTATGAACAAAAATATTGATTTTTGCATTTGTATGGCTTGTAAAAAACCTGAAGACTGTAACCATTTTTCTTTACTATGCATAAATACTGTTCATAAACTAAATTCAGACCCAAATTATGATTTTCCCAAGTTAAATTTAAAACACTCTTCGTTTCCTTATTTATATTTCATGAAAGTTCCAATTTAGTCAAAGTCCATACAATGAGATTATCAGTCTGTGTTGAGGATCAAACATACACCCTGTAAGACCCAGTGACTGATGTGATCTGTTGATGCCAAGTCCGCTTCAAACACCAGACCCACACCCATGGCATTTCGTCTTTGTGAGGTCACATACACCGGTGTCCTAAACGTGTTCTGTAAGGCAAGAATAAAAACTTTTGTTATTTTATGTGTAAAACCTCCCATAACGGAAACATCCATATCTGTCTCTGCACCAGATACATTGTGTCAAAAACGAAAATCACCTAATATCAACACATGAATATGTCCTTCTTTTGTCACATTATCTTCAATGAAAATAAAAAATACTGCATATCTATTTACTATTAAATACTGTAAATCGGTTGGATAAGAACTTTCCACCATTTCAGCAGTATCTTAAATTGATCATGTCAGTCATTGCAAATATCTTTGGTGCTGGCAAATTGTCACAAATATTGCCAAATATTTTTTTCCAATCCAATATTGGCTTCCCTTCAATAGCAAAAACGTAAAATAGTCAGCATGAGTAAGAATTTCATGTTTTTTTAATGGTGTTAAGTATTATGCCAACATTATTTCAAGTATATCACAAGTTTCCTGGGTTTGGCCACTACTAAGGTAAAGCACTGCAGCGTCATGCCTAAGGACAATTCAATGTAAGTCCCAGTGCCGTTGGTGAGGATTGAACCTAATACCCACTGTTGTCAGACTAACACGTTAACCACTTGACCACACAGGGGAATCAAATAAAAAGACCTTATATAGTGTCAGCATTAAAGATATATTGGTTTTGACTTAGGTTTCATTTATTCCAAGTTAAACAAAATACAGTCTGTGCTAGTAACGACCATTGGACATTTTGCCATTTTGATGATAGATTCAGCCTTAATTCCAACCAAAATTTATTTCGCCAAATTTATTGCAGACAACTTTAGAAACAGCTGTCTCAAAGGAATAAATTGCTCATGATGAACATTTTATTCATTAGTCACAATGGGTTTTTAGTCAACATTACTTATTATTACTTTGTCTTATAAAGTTGCTCAAAATCCGGATCAGTTGCATACAACCCAGAACTTTAGTATTACTAAAGTGAGTAAAGCCCTATTTCTTGAGAAACTTCAGTGGATGACAATAAGTATACAACAATGACAGGACAAAACGTTCTAAAAAAGACTGCATCTTCATTGAAGGGCCAGTTTTGATAAAATGTTGCCGTGAACACTTTCAATTTGTAATAAAGAACCTTGTCGAGTGTGGAAAAGTCAAAACACAAACCTGTAGCTTGAGCTTATGCGCCTCTATTGGTATAATCTTCAGGATTGGCAGTGGCTGTATAAGCTGTTTGGGTTTCTGCTTGATCAAACACAACTCGTCTCTATTCCAACCAGCTCCCTCCAGGTAAAGACCATGGACAAAGCAACCTAAAATGGAAGGGGTAGAGGTTATATAAATGATCACATTCAAGAGACTGATTAACCTAGAATATAACCAGGAATGAAGTCTATCTAATGGATTATATACAATGATAGCATGATTTCAAAACATAAAAAGGATAAGAAGTTAAATGAAAAAACAAAAAAAAGAAGATAACAAACAAAATATACATCAACCTAGAATGTAACCAGAAATAAAGTGTGCCTTATAATTTCATAGATTAGAAGACATACAATGATAATATAAATTTGAATGTAAATAGGAAAAAAATGAAAAAGTAGATGAGACATATCAAACTAGATAATAACCAGGAATAAAGCTTACAAATATAAAAGTTTAATAGAATAAATTTACATTGAATGAAGCAGGAATAAGCTATGAGATTGATTTGATGAATTACATTCAATAAACTGATTAACATAGAATATAAGCTGGAATAAAGCTCATCTTATAGATAACATATGATGAAAAAATTAACATACTGTAGAATGTACAAAGGAAAAAGGCTTATCTTAATAGATAGTTAATAAAATAGAATAGATACATATACATCATACTTATTAGCGAGAGAATTTAGAAGTTTCAACATTGTCATTTTCCTTCAGCTTAAATATTTTTGATGACTATTTATGAGCAATGTGTGCCACAACAGCTACTTTTCTTTAAATATATTTGGTCTTAATATGTCTAATGGCAAAACATGTGTGAAGGTGCCCGTACCCTGTGCAGGTGCCAACGTGTATCAAAAGTCAAGTACATCTCTCAAAACTGATCAACTAATTTTCATGTGGGAAAGATAGTCAGAACCTTTGAAAGAATATTGTGCAGTATTGTTCATTAATGACCTAGAGTTTTAATTGGTTTTGTAATCAGCAGAATATAACTTTAATACTGTAATTAATTATTGTTTTAAAGAATTCAGAACAATGGTTAAACTTGTGTCAAATAATGCACCTTAAGACATGCTCTTGACGGTTGAACATTGGAATAATCCTACTTTTAACATTTCTCAACATTATAATGAAGTTCCCTTTGATAAAATGAATGTGTGTACAAATGAATGAATGGTGATTAAAGATGTCTTGACATCAAAGGTCAAGAAGCAGGTACTATGATAATATGGATAAATGTAAGTTAAATTATTTACAGGTTAAAATATGTAAGATACAAATTTTGCAATGTGAAAAATAGATATGAATTTGCAATGAATGTATGATAGGAAATAGCTCATTTTGTAATAAACAATTGATAGTAAATAAGAAATTTGTAATGAGTTTATAAAAGTAAAAAATTGTTTGTAGTGAGTAAATGATAATGATATAGGATTTTTTTTTCCAAATGAATAAGGAATCACTGTTTGTTGTAAATTCTAATTGCTGTAAGAAAGGAAAGAATTCATTTGATCCTGAGGCTTTAAAAAAGCTTATCAAGAGAGTCATCATCAAAATATTTCGAATAAATTCTTCGAAAATGAGCATTCAAGTAACATAGTTTTGATGCTCCAAGATGTGTACACATATGATGAACAAGGTCTATATCCTCAGTCCTCATGATTGCATTTGATTACAAAAGATGATTATCAAACCTCACATTTTTGTTTGGCTATGCAAAAAGTTGCAAAAGCTGCAGAGAAATCTGCAGAAGAATCACTGCTGGTGTGTTGGTTCAAAGGTCATATAAAGAAATAAATACTATGAAAACACTAGAATGTGGAAAATGATTTTCAATATTTTTTTAGGTTTCTTTTGTAAACTGTCACAAACAGTTTTCGGTTAAATGTATGCATTAGTCTATTGCATGGCTGTGTGATAATGGAAAAGTTGGGTTATGTGTTATCCTAGTGACCGTTTCTACCGACAATCCCATTTATGTGCAAACCCTACCTCCTTTCATTGAAGAGAACCCTGTCAGCTCTGAAACTTTATACAACAGACAACTCGTTTAAAGGACTGTCACATAGATTGTGTTTTATGCTTAAGACCCAATAAAATGTTTAAACACTGTGTTGTTAATCTCAGGTTGGAATAGTACTTAAAGTTCCTCTTTTTGTCACAGGGATTCGATTATTTGCTATTTGAAGTCATGCCCACAATAATGGCTAAACCATCATCAGTATTCATTTTGAGTCATTTAATTATTTTGGTAAAATCTCACCAAAAAACAGAATCAGATAAAGATTATAATGATGATGATCCAGAGTCTCCCCCAGGCCTGTTAAGCACTGTGGGTCCCAAGCGCCTGAATTTCAAAATTTGAACTCCCCTAGTGACTTAACCCAAGGCAACTATGCCTGTATTTCTAAATTAGCACAACCCAAGACCCCGGCAGCTGTTTTCTAAAATTGCACAACCCAAGGCCTCGGCGGCTGTGTTTCTAAATTTTCACAACCCCAGGCCCTGGCATCTGTATTTCTAAAGTTTCACAACCACAGGCCCCGGCAGCTCCATTTCTAAAAGTGCTCAACCCCTGGCCCCGGTGCCTGAATTTCAAAACTTTCACAACCCAAGGCCCCAGTGCCTGTTTTTCAAAATTTTCACAACCCCAGGCCCCAATGGCTGTATTTCAAAATGTTCACAACCCCAGGCCCCAAGGCCTGAATTTCAAAATTTTCACAACCCCAGGCCACCATGGCTGTATTTCAAAATGTTCACAACACTAGGCCCCAATTGCTGTATTTCAAAATGTTCACAAACCCAAGCCCAATAGCCTGTATTTCTAAAATTGCACAACCCATGGCCCCGATGGCTGTATTTCTAAAATTGCACAACCCATGGCCCCGATGGCTGTATTTCTAAAATTGCACAACCCCAGGCCGTGGTGTCTGTATTTCTGAAATTGCACAACCCCAGACCCTGGTGGTTGTATTTCTAAAGTTGCACAACCCATGGCCCCTGCAGCTGTAATTCTAAAATTACATTTGATTTGGTTTAAAAACATTATTTTGTCTTTCAATTCAAAATACCTAAAAGTCTAACCATTTTGGAATGCATATTTAAGAAGACATCAACAAGGAAATTTGGCACCCCTCACTTGCTGCACCCCCAACCCCACCCCCATCAAGACACTAAGGGTCTGAAACAATCCTGGAGGAAGACTCTTAAGCACATATGCTGACTTGGTTTCACCACTCAAACTCCATTCCTCCTTACCCTGATGTGCTTTTTCTGTCACTTCCTCCGGCTCCAGCCATTTTGTTACAGCAGTGTAGAGCGTTGACTTATCAAGGGGCCACCCGTTCTTCCTGCATGTTGCCTGTACGAGGGCAGTAAGGTATGACTCAGGAATATGAAGACCTGACAGCCACATCACTGCTGGTTCTGTGTCATTGACCTAGAAACAGAGAATTGATAATTCACCCAACCATAGCATAGCTTTTCCTTGTTTAGTCCCGATTATACATATTCATCATTGTTTGTTTAAACATGTATGTGTATGGGCCGGTGGCCTTAAGTACAATAAACGAATTTGAATTTGAATTTTACATCAATTGTGACGAAAGTTTGCAGGTCATTAAATTCACTCTCAATATCTGCTTTCTGGATACATGACCAGTACACATGCTGATGTGTGGTGTAGCCCTGGTAATTCCACCACGCTGGTAACAGTGGTTGAACCCAGGACCATCCCTACTAGAGGCTGATGCACTACCACTGGAGTTTATTTGACCCTTTCCACATCTTGCAAAATACCTGTATATATAGATGTTTGCAATCAAAGCACTAAAAGGTTTGGGAACTCATTTCTCATTTCTCCTTTTTTAATGAAAGCAGAGATGTTCAGCAACTTTGAAATAAAAAGAGGAAGAAAGTTTAACCCATTACAAAACAATAACGACATTTAACTACTTTGCTGCAGACCACTCTTGAAAATATAGTGGAAAAAGGAGAAATTGCTTGTAAAAAGCAATTTCTCCTTTTCCCACAATGTTTGCTGCCCTATCAGATTCTTTTCAAATTTCATCACATTTTGAAATGTCGTCTGCAAACTCTTTGAATGTGGGACAGCAGAAAACTTTACGTTCGGTAAAGGGTTAAATCAATAATTATGCATTTGTCCCACATTCTGCGCTATGGTCGCTTTCAAACATATTGTATCAAACCTTACCCAGCCATTGTATTGTTTGTATCTGTGCTCAAAGTGGATGATCCAGTTGCCTAGGGACTTGAGGGTCGCTGGCGAGAGTCTGCGCCAGATAGCTGGGATCTGGCCATTAAACAGAGACCGGGCAACATCATCCAGTTCACTGGACATTCCAACTTCTCCTGCCAATGCCTGTTTGGAGAGAAATACATAGAGAATTCTTACTCTGGGGTTTAAAGCTGCTTGATTCTATTATACAGAAGCTTTCAATTTATGTTACTCATCTTTTAGATGCAGTATGAGATGCACATCAAACTTACTTTTATATTATTATAGACTTTGTATGATTCTATTGCGGGCCGGTGGCCTATCTACTTCAAAATAAACCTTGTATTGTATTGTATTGTCAACATTGGAAACTGGGACATTAAATTTGATTTCTTTAAAACTGTATAACAGCTGTTCTGGTGTATATAATATATGATAAGTGTTGAGAGTCTGTTTACTATGAATAAAAATCTATTAAAATCCTATTGGGTTGCAAAATGTTTGAAATTCACCACATAGAATGTTTCAATATTTCTAAGTATGGACAGTCTGTCCATACTTAGAAATATTGAAACATTCTAAATTGATTTTACATTCAGGAGCTATTTTGTATGAAATATGTAAATATTTCAGTGATATCGGGGCTGTACTTATTTGCTTACTGCCAGATTTAAGATTATCTTCCCTGGTACTTAGACACAAAGATTAATTTTGATTTTGTCACTCAAAGCATAATGTTTTCTAGGACTTTTGTTTAACAAATGAGAGAAATAATTTAAGGGGTGCATTCATCACAAGTAACATGTTAAATCAAGAAATAAAATTGGAGCCATTTGCTTTGACAACGGCTCCTACTTTTTAATAATAATAACATTTCCATTTTAAGGGCACGTCACTTTTATTTTAGGAACATGACTGATACAGGAATTCATCCAAACTTCCTGACATGTATCATAAATTGAATAACAAATTGTATATTAGACATCGTAAACCAGATGATGAATGTATCCCTTGCATCAGACAGGTAAGACGGCCACCCAATTGAGCATCGTAAATCCCACATCTCAGTTCATAAATGGTTCGTATTTAATTGTGTAATGTGCGAAAACCGTGGGAACACATACGACAGTAATATTGTATCAAGTAGACCTATGATGAGGGCAACATTATTTTTCCCAACAAATATGTTCATACCCTTTTCAATGTGACGAGGGATTTCTTCATTCGGTTGACCAGAGCATTCCATCTCTCAAGTTCCTGTAGTAATACTACCGTCGTAGGGGACACATTGAGGCCGTACTTCTTGCGTATCTTGTCCAACTCAAACTCCTCGGGGATCTTACCGAGCACGTCGTTCGCAATCTTCTCAATGAAATCTTCACGACTGATTCCTGAGGAGCTTTCACCTTTAGTACGAAGAAAGGAATTAAAGGTCATTTAAAGTGCGTGATGTATTTCCTGCTTGAACTTCTTTATCTCCCTTCAAAATGGTCCTTTGGTTTTACATAATCTGTTACATACGATTTTGAGCCCTTATAGTGCTGGAACCAACTTCATACTTATGCAAACAGGTTAGATCCAGGTCAGCTGCAAAGTATATTGGTGGCTGGTCTGTGATCTAACCTGTTTGCTACTCTGAGTATCTTTCCTCGACAAAATTAAGCAGAAATTTAAGGTTTTGGAAAGCAGATGACACAAAAATCTTTTTATTAGATCATTTCCCAGCATTCTTAAGGTTAAAAATCAATATTTGAAATATTGCCCATGCAAACAATGACCTTCCTTTTCATCAATAAATCTAACAAAATATTCACTTTTTATGAACATCTTAACTATAGTAAATGAGCTGATTCAAAATTGGATGACTAGACAATTTATCTTTGGTCAAGAGTTTCCTTAATTTATTGTCATGTGGGAAATTTGTGACCAGTCTGAATTCATATTTTTCCCACATGACAATCATAATATTTATTTTTAATTATTGTAAAAATAATTGTTGGAGCAGGAAGAAATGGCTGCTCATATGTTTTAAACTTTCCAAACAACTATCATAATTTCATTGCCGTTTACAGCAACACTTTGTAAATCAATGGACCATTCTGCAGGACTTTAAGTCAAATAAATCATAAAAAAATGCACTCTTGATTGAATTCACAAAAGTAGAAAATTATTATAATGCACACAAATTAATCAATGATATCAACTTAAAAGAACTATAAGAAGGATTTAACACTTCTAAACAGAGCAAAAATTAAGTTTTATAAAATTCACACAATCATGTTTAAACAAATATAGTTGAAATTATTAATATGTTGACTTAAGCTGGATAATGAAACACGTAAAGTAAACCTTAAGACACAACCTTGAAAGCTTCATCAACAAAGTGTAACTTTTTGGAGACAATTTTGAATCATAAAAATAAAAGGATACACAAAAAAGTATTAATTGTATATATTACAATGTGTTTAGGTTTAAATAGATGTGCAAAATGTACACCAATTTATTCCCATTATTCCCATTTTGCATCATACAATTTTGTTACCATTTTGGCATTATTTTTTGCAAGTTTCATGCATGTGTCCAGGACACTTTTATAAGCTGTGTCTTGATATCTTAGTATGATACCCTTGAATGAACTGCTTACTTCGTAATACCTTATTTTGACACTTTGTGTGCAAACAACTTTAAAAAAACAAATATGACCAAAATAATTAATTGCTCATACTGAGCAATTCATCCTTCCTTCATGATTGTTTTAACCAGATACTATTTTGCCCAATGTTTTTCATCTTTAACTGTTATTTGCAATTTGGACATTTGCAAACTCCAATGTGCTAACTTATTATTTGTTGGTATCTATTGGGTATCTAGAATCTCAAAACTGAAAGCAGCAATTCATGAGATTGTTTTTAACAAGTCAGAGATGTATAGCCTTTCAAGGGGAATTAACACATTTTTCAATATTCCTAAGTGTGTTTTTTGACAACCATTCATACATGCTTAAATACTATGCATTCAACAATAGCATAAATAGTGTTGGATAATTGAAAGAAGACCAATGGTTGAGGGTTTTGTGGCTTTGAGAGTCATAGGTGGAGAATGGAATGGGGGTGGAAAAAGGCACAGAAATACATGCACAAAATAAATGGCTAATAAAAATAAAGATGCATTCTTTCATCAAGGTCCTCATTTCAGTTACATATTTTCTCTACATATGATCTTAATGTTAATCCCTTACCCAGTAAGGACCCTGCTTTGACACATCTGGTTCAGGAGTCTTGAGAATCCACTGTGGCAAACAGATAAATTGCCCCTAATGAGCAATTTATACTTGTCTTCAAATGATTTCAATATCCTTAAGACCAAATGATACACATTTGATCTTCTTGTTATTATTCACCCAATAAAAAACCTGCTTTGAAACATCAGCCTTAGGAGTCTTTGGAATCCATTGTGGTAAAATGAGCAAATCATTCTTGTGTCAAGATAATTTCAAAAGCATCAAATGAATGGTGTTTTAAGGCGCTTCGACAACTCGTCACGAGCAATTTCTCCTTTTCCCTCAATGTTTTCTAAAGTGGTCTGCAACAAAGTGGTCAAATGTCGTTATTGTTTGGGAAAGGGTGAATCAAAAACCTTTTCCATTTTTTATGACGTCCCTTTGACCTGATCATTTGTGTCATTCACCATTGGGCAATTGCGTTTATGTGGGAAAGCAGTCAGTGGCTTTGAATCAGTATTGTGCAGATGAGGAAATTCAAGAAGCAGCATGAGATGCACTGTCCATTGCATGGATGAAAGTTGAAGAACTTCCAAAACCTGATGTCTGTTTTTCATTATCCTGAAAAGGCATGTTTGCTTTAGCCTTATATAGGGACAAAAAGTTTAAAAAACCTGAAATTCAGGAAAAATCCTGAACACTTTCCCCCATGCCATTGTGATATAAGTGAGATACTGTTGAGAATGGCGGTCACTCCAATCCAACCAAGAGTTCCAATATCTATGCAGCACAACCAAGGTATGATACCCTATAATGATGTGGTCATACTTATAGTTTTTTCCCCTTTACATACTTATACTTTTTAAACAAGAAACAGCAAAAAGTTAAAAAGAAATGAAAAATTATGAGAACCTAAAAGTAAACAGCATTAGCAAGCCGCTCTTGATAAGCACATGGGTCTCTTGGTATCCAGGGGTTAACCCTTATAATGCTGGGTTACTTTCTAAAAATAGATTTTTGTGTTGTCTTCCTTCCAAAACCTTACACATCTGCTTAATTTTGTTGAGGAAAGATACCCAGAAGTTAGATCACAGGTCAGCCGCCAATTTACTTGGCGGCTGGCTTGGATCTGACCTGTTTGCATAAGCATAAAGTCGGTTCCAGCACTTTAAGGGTTAATACTTTTTAACAAATATTATACAGTATTGACGCCAGGATAACTATAGACTCCTGTGTTGATAAGCAAGTCCCTTCTGGACACAATCTTTCCGAAAAGTCATTTCCTTCGAAAGATATTAATAGCTGTCCATATCACAAGGGTCAAGGACTTGGACAACATAATAAAAATTAACCCTTTACCAAACGCCAAATTTTTGACAATCCTAAATTGAAAGAGTTTGCAGACGACATTTCAAAATGTAATGAAATTGAGAAACAATCTGCTGATAGGGCAGACAACATTGTGGGAAAAGGAGAAATTGCTCATTGAGAGCAATTTCCCCTTTTCACACACTGTTTTCTAGAGTCGTCTGAAACAAAGTGGTTAAATGTCTTTATTGTTTGGTAATGGGTTAACCAACAACTAAATAGTTTGAATAAGCTTTGGTTTGTTTGTACATCCAACTGTGTTAGGGTGATTGAATTGTGAAAAATTGAAAATAATTATATCAATATATGATATATGCATATTTGTGCCCAGTCATAAAATACCAAACCTAACCATTCCAATTAACATCATCATAAGAAATTAACATTGCCCAAATTATTATCGTTATAAGGGTTTTATATTGCCCAAATTATTATCATTATAAGTGTTTTATATTTCCCAAATTATTATCATTATAAGGGTTTTACATTGCCCAAATTATTATCATTATAAGGGTTTTACATTGCCCCAATTATTATCATTATAAGGGTTTTATATTGCCCAAATTATTATCATTATAAATGTTTTATATTGCCCAAATTATTATCATTATAAGGGTTTTATATTGCCCAAATTATTATCATTATAAGTGTTTTATATTGCATCAGTTATCATCATTATAAGTGTTTTATATTGCCCAAATTATTATCATTATAAGGGTTTTACATTGCCCAAGTTATTATCGTTATAAGGGTTTTAGATTGCCCTAATTATTATCATTATAAGGGTTTTACATTGCATCAGTTATCATCATTATAAGTGTTTTATATTGCCCAAATTATTATCGTTATAAGGGTTTTACATTGCCCAAGTTATTATCATTATAAGGGTTTTACATTGCCCAAATTATTATCATTATAAGGGTTTTACATTGCATCAGTTATCATCATTATAAGTGTTTTATATTGCCTAAATTATTATCATTATAAGGGTTTTACATTGCATCAGTTATCATCATTATAAGGGTTTTATATTGCCCAAATTATTATTATTATAAGGGTTTTAGATTGCCCAAATTATTATCATTATAAGGGTTTCACATTGCCCAAATTATTATCATTTGAAGGGTTTTACATTGCATCAGTTATCATCATTATAAGTGTTTTATATTGCCCAAATTATTATCATTATAAGGGTTTTACATTGCATCCGTTATTATCATTATACGGGTTTTAGATTGCCCAAATTATAATCATTATAAGGGTTTTATATTGCCCAAATTATTATCATTATAAGGGTTTTACATTGCATCCGTTATTATCATTATACGGGTTTTAGATTGCCCAAATTATTATCATTTTAAGGGTTTTACATTGTGTCAACAGTATTTCAAACAATTGTGATGCAATGTCCAGCAGGTAATGATGTATATTGGTACATCCAATACTTGAATCCCCCATATTGGCGATCAAACAAGGTAAAGTCATCAGGATGCAGTATGTCAACCAGGAAACTCCCTGTCATGAAGATTCAAAAATCGCAACTTTCACCCCACAGGATCAATTATTCATAAAAGAAAACATGAAAACTTGAGACTAAGGAAGTGATTCTGAATACATATATGGTGACTGCGCCAGTGCCATATTTGGTCTCATCGCTTGGTCTCATTATCAAAGTTGATCAAAGGAGAAAGATTCCCATAAATTCTAATGAAATGGTTTTTTTGGGGGTGATAAGTCTGGGTTTCTTTTTGAGGGGGGAGGAGGTGTGTTCATGTCAACCATTTTACATCCATATAAAAGCTTCCCTGTGATTCTTCTGTACTCAAATATCCTGCCAAATTCCAACAAAACTAGTGGTACTGGGTTGGATTAACCCTTTCCCAAACGCCAAATTTTTGACTGTCCCAAATTGAAAGAGTTTGCAGACGACATTTCAAAATGTGATGAAATGGAAAAATATTCTTCAGATTGAGCAGCTTGGTGGAAAAGGAAAAGTTGCTCGTAACCAGCAATTTCTCCTTTTCCCACAATGTTTTCTAAAGTAGTCTGCAACAAAGTAGTCAAATGTCGTTATTGTTTGGGAACGGGTTAAGAACCCTAGCCCAGAACTGTTCAGTACATTTTGTAATGCAACAGAAAAATGTGACAACGGGTTGTTAAAGCCCAATATGGATCATGTAAAAATCCTTTCATACTGTTAGCCTTAACATGGTGTAGATAGTAAGACTGGGCACAAAATACATATATGTATATACATGTATATTCATATTTGTCATGACACATAGTTGAGAACATTGAATGAAGGGTTAACAGGGATCTGAGTTGTTACCGAGTTTAACAATTATTTTCTGGTCTGAATAAATGGATAAACATGAATATATAGTAAGAAAAACATTATGTCGACAGCTGTCTGATCATCTTTTGATCTAATTATCAATATCTTTTGTAAACAGATAGACAGTTGTCATATATATTTTCATTGAAATATTATTTCTAAGTTTTGATATTGTATCCCCTATTTTCTTTATAAATATAACAGGCAGGTTGATCATGTGATCAATGTTTATAATACAAAAACAGATTGCAAAAGGTGGCACCCATGAATGAGGAGTTATTTTTTGCAGTTTATTTGTAGATGACTTTTGTTTTCCATTATTTTATAAAAGCCATGTTCAGACAATCAATTTTCGCAGAGGCTTTTGAGTCAAGGGATGCAAATTACCTCAAAACATCACCTATCAACTGTGATTTCTTTATCCAGTGTTAGAAATAACACGGTTGTAAACCATGGGTTATCATATACCTTCAGAACTGGAGAGTTGATGGTGGGAACATGGCATATTCAAAAAAGTGGAAAACAAAATTATCTGTTGAAAAAAGCAAATATACCTGTGGCACTGCAATCTTGTTCAGACATTTTTGGTAAACATTGGTCAAGTGATCACCCAGCTTGTCTAACTGGGCTTTCTGTCTAGGTAAGGATATTTCAGTAGCAAAGATTTACAGTGCCTTAGCCTAATTGGGTAACCATTTCTTTGAAAGAATGAATTAATGTATCGTCACATCTTACTGAATGATTAGCCCTCTACCAAACACCATATTTTGGACTGTCCCAAATAAAAAGAGTTTCCAGAAAACATTTCAAAATGTGATGAAATTGAAAAAATATTTCCTGATAGGGCAAAAAACATTGTGGGAAAAGAAGAAATTGCTCGTTAAGAGCAATTTCACTTTTTTCCCACAATGTTTTCCATAGTCGTCTACAACAAACTGGTCAAATGTTGTTAGTGTTTGGTAATGGGTTAATTCAATTTTTTTTTTTTTTTTATATGGGTTTTACATCACATCAACATTATTTCAGTTATGTAGCGATGCCCGACTCTTAATGATGGAGGAAGACCCCATACTCAACTGCCCATAGGGGCTGGTTAAGGCGGGTAGAACCATCGGCATTCCGTAAGTCAGTCGGGAGACTGCCTCTCATGAAAATCCATATCCCTCTCAGGATTTGAACCCACGCGGAGAGGGGCCATGTGATTTCAAGTTCTGTACTCTAACCACTAGGCCACGGAGGCCCCGGGTTAAATCAATAAATAAATGTATTTACAATAACTGGTCTAGCCTTTCTTTGAATTAAAAAGTATAATACATAATCAATTTATCAAATATATAAATATATGGTTCTTTACCGTTTATTGGTGAACCATTTCTTTGAATGAAGAAATTAATGTATGTACAAATGCTATGGGTTGAGTTAATAAATAAAAAATAGTATATATTTACAACTATTCATGGTTAAGCATTTCTTTGAATAAACAAAAATCTCTATATAAATAACACTAATTGATTAAATCTATAAATAGATAGTTCTCTAACTCTTAGTGGTTAACCATTTGTATGACTAAAGAAATGTTTCGTTTTCTCATAACGATTGGATTAAACTACAATTAAATGGTTCTAAACTGCTAATACTCATAGACTTATCATTTCATTGCAAAAATAATGTACCTACATACGGCATTAGAATGTGAAATCTTTATAATAAATATAAAGAGATCTTTCTTGCTATCTGGTTAACCATTTCTTTGAATGAATGAATGTATCTACATATCTTACTTGATGCTCATTCATAAATCGATCAACAATTCCAATTGGTTAACCACTTACATAAATGAATGAACCTGTAGAGTTTGTTAGCTAAAAATTTTGTCACCAATAAATCTACAAAGTTTAATTGTTTTAACATTTTTGAGAATAAACGAATGAATGTTTCACCAATTCTGATTGGTAAATCAATTCTAATTTAAATTATTGCCTATACAAACCTGTCTGAGGCTGTAATTCCACCAGGTGAAGCCACATGTCACGGGCTGCCATTGTGTAATAACCAATCTCTGCATTCGGGTGGAGACCAAATACCTCAGGGGTGTTTGCAAGGGGGAGGCCCTCGATGAAATCTTAAATCATTATATAAAATAAATAGGATAGACTTTTAAAAGAATATTAAATCAAATTCAGGATAAAATCTTAAAAAGAATATCAAATCAAATAAACATGGTGAAATCTTAAGAAGAATGTCATATCAAATGAACAGGATAAAATCTTAAAAAGAATATTATATCAAATACAGGATAAATAATTTAAAAGAATATGAAATCAAATAAACATGATATAATCTCAAGAAGAATATCTTATCAAATTACCAGGATGAAATCTCAAGAAGAATATTATATCAAGTTAGCAGGACGAAATCTTAAAAAGAACATCATATAGGATAGACTCTTAAAAAGAATATTATATCAAATAACCTTTGCCTTTTGAAATAATTTGGTGCATATAATTTAAATGAACTTGAAAGACGGTCATATTTTATAGTCATAACATTTGGTGCCAGGAAAAAAAGCCCCTTGGAAAAAAGCTCCTTCCACCATTTTTGCCAGTGCGGAAAAAAGCCCCTTCTTAGATTTGCCAGTACAAAAAAAAAAGCCCAATAGAACTTGTTTAACACATACATTGCTTTACCTCAATAAGGACATGTCTTACTGTATATTACATCTGAGAGATCTTATCTTATATGTACATTGTTTAGCCTCAATAAGGACATGTCATACTGTATATTACATCTGAGAGATCTTATCATATATGTACATATCATAACCTTAATTAGATAATGTTTCACTGTATATTACATCTGAGAGGTATTATCTTATATGTACATATCATAACCTTAATTAGATAATGTTTCACTGTATATTACATCTGAGAGATCTTATCTTATATGTACATATCATAACCTTAATTAGATAATGTTTCACTGTATATTACATCTGAGAGGTATTATCTTATATGTACATATCATAACCTTATTTAGATAATGTTTCACTGTATATTACATCTGAGAGATCTTATCTTATATGTACATATCATAACCTTAATTAGATAATGTTTCACTGTATATTACATCTGAGAGATCTTATCTTATATGTACATATCATAACCTTAATAAGATAATGTTTCACTGTATATTACATCTAAAAGATGACCTTGAATAGGTAATGTTTTACTGTATATTACATCTGAAAGATAACCTTGTTTAGGTAATGTTTTACTGAATATAACATCTGAAAGATGAACTTGATAAGGTAATGTTTTACTGTATATTAAATCAGAAAGATAACCTTGATTAGGTAATGTTTCACTGTATATTACACTTGAAAGATAACCTTGACTAAAATGTTTTACTGTATATTACATCAGAAAGATAACCTTGATTAGGTTATGTTTTACTGTATATAACATTAGAAAGATAACCTTGATTATGTATTGTTTTACTGTATATTTCATCCGAAAGATAACCTTGATTATGTATTGTTTTACTGTATATTACATCAAAAAGATAACCTTGATTAGGTTATGTTTTACTGTATATAACATTAGAAAGATAACCTTGATTATGTAATGTTTACTGCATATTTCACTTGAGAGATATCCTTGTTAAGGTAATGTTTTACTGTATATAACATCAGAAAGGTAACCTTGAGTAAGTAATGATTTACTGCAGATTACATCAGATAGATAACCTTGATTAGGTTTTGTTTTACTGTATATTACTTCAGAAAGATAACCTTTGTAAGGTAATGTTTTACTGCATATAACATCAGAAAGATAACATTGATTAGGTAAAGTTTTACTGTATATTAATCAGAAAGATGAGTTGTTTAGGTAATGTTTTACTGTATATTACACTTGAAAGATAACATTGAATAAGTATTGTTTTACTGCATATTGCACCAGAAAATTGACCTTGATTACGTAACTTTTTACTGTTTATCACATCAGAAAGATGACCTTGATTAGGTAATGTTTTACTGTATATTACATCAAAAAGATAACCATGATCAGGCAATGTTTTACTGTATATTACATCAGAAAGATAACCTTGTTTAGGTAATGTTTTACTGTATATAACATCAGAAAGATAACCTTAATTAGGTAATGTTTTACTGTATATTTCATCAAAAAGATAACCTTGTTTAGGTAATGTTTTACTGTATATAACATCAGAAAGATAACCTTGATTAGGTAATGTTCTACTGTATATAACATCAGAAAGATAACCTTGATTAGGTAATGTTTTACTGTATATTTCATCAGAAAGATAACCTTATTTAGGTAATGTTTTACTGTACACACCAACATAGTTGTCTCTGGGTCCGTCGTCAGGAATCCTGTAATCCACCTCAGTGTTGTGATAGAAGTGGAAGGGCTGGAAGGTGTCGAAGATAAAATCTCCCATGTACTCGTTCATGTACGTGTTCAATACACGTCTGTCGAAGTTGTCGATGGCACGACCTCCGTACATCACCTCACCAATGAGATACTTCAAGCTGTTCCAAGGGATCTTTGGTTCGCCAAGGTCAAATGACTTTGTCAGGTATGTCTTCAGAATTTGCTGGCATACGGAGAAATCCGACTCGTTGAAATCGTAGGAGATGTTCCACCCGATTTTCCCGTACTTTCTACGCTCTTGAACCACGGCATGGAAGAAGGCAAGCACAAATATGAGTGCGGAGAAGGCAGGGTGAGGGCATTCTGTCAGCGCTGTGTTGGATATTTTGTGGTAGGTGTTTCTGAGGTTAAGCTTCAGACCATTTGGAGGCTCTGTTACAACCTGCACATTAAGTTTTATCAATTAGAATGCTTGGTGATTTTCCAAAAAATAAATTTTTGCATTGTCTGCTATACAAAACCTGAAATATCAGCTCAATTTTGTCAAAAAACAGGTTAGATCAAAGGCCATCTGCCAATTTACTTGTTAAATGCTTTAAAAAGAAGATTTGGGACAGTCGGAAATTTTGCGTTTGGTAAAGGGTTAAACAGGTCTTTCCATAAGTGACCATTGGGCCAGGAGTATTTCATGTGTTCATTAATGTTATTTTACTCTGTTCACACATGGCATGTTCACTCAGCTTTTTCGTAAACCCCTTAATTTGTGCTAATTTTTGGGACTTTTGACCCCCTTTTTTTATGGAATTGTGAATGGAAAACAATGATTTTTAAGGGTTCATATCAAGGAAAAAGGGGGTTATTTACTACATAAATGGGGATCAAGAAAACCCCTGCTTGTCTTATCTGTACCTTGAGAGAGCGCTGAAGAATTCCGATGGGGAAGCTTTCGATGGGTTCCGTGGTCAGCCAGAGGCGGAAGTCTGGATGGGGCTTATTAAGCTTCTCAAGCTGTTTCTCAAGCTCCCTCAGCCACTTCACCAACAAGTGGCAATTCTGCAACATCAGCCATTGGCCCCTGGCTATTGCCGTCTCCAAAAGTGCAAGAGCCACCTGAAAAAATACATTTTTTATACTGACCTCTGGGTTTAACCCATTACCAAACAATAATCACATTTGACCACTTTGTTGAAGACGACTCTGGAAAACATTGTGGGAAAAGGAGAAATTGCTCTTTATGAGCAATTTTTCCTTTTCCCGCAATGTTTTCTGCCCCAGCAGAAGATTATTTCCCGGTTTCATCACATTTTGAAATGTCTTCTGCAAACTCTTTTAATTTGGGACAGTCGAAAAATTTGCATTAGGTAAAGGGTTAAACAGTCTCATGGCAATGTGTTTGGATTCCATGATTTCTTTTAATGGAAGCAAGATTCATGAGACTTTCTCTGTTTCTAACAAGAACTATAAATCATATTACTTTGAAATGTCTTTATGGCTTGATATAAGTTAAAAATACTATTGAAACTTGCTAAAATGAAATAGGAACTTTTTACAAACATGAAAATGCTACCGGATTATAAAAGTCTCTTAGAACAATTGAAAACATAATTAATTCAGGAGGCTTCAATTTATCTAAGTGTATATAGTTTATATTTGTTAGATCTCAAAAGCTGTTTCATGCTTTTGGATTAAGATACATTTTAAATACAAACTTTAAAGAATTCAAAACAATCTTATTTTGCTTCGCAAGACTATTCTTCAGTGCATATCTTATAACAGTACAGCTGTTGTGTAGTTTTAAAGAAATTGATACTTAATTTATACTTCAAAATCAAATTTCCTCACATCTGTGAGCAAGCGCCTCTAAAAAGGTTTCTAAACTGTAACGTCCGTTGAACGTTTAGTCCGTTGAACGTTTATGCAAATTAGGGAACCTAAGGCATTGTTGTAGAGAACATGCTGGTATATACAAAAACAACACAACCGCTCAGTGTATGACAGTGTTTTTCACTGATCAGATGTGTTTGTGTCTTTGAGAAGTTCATTTGCTCGGTTCGTTAAAAACCTAATTGGATCTAAAAATAGTACTGACCTTCTCTTGACCTTGACCCATGGACAGGAACTTGATCTTGTTGTTACCAAATTCGATCCTCTCTGCAAGCTTCATCAGATCGCTGGCAGGGTCTGAGCCTGGACTCAGGATGAATACGATGGGCGACATAGGTGTGCTCTGTTCAAAGATGGCCTCGTAGCTGATGATTGGAGGAGTAACATACTTCTCACTCATACACTTGGTGACATACTCCGTGATGGCTCTGTAGATTCGATCAATACGGAAACAACGCAGCAGCATGAGTCGCTTGAATCCCTGAAGGCTGTCCTGATACTTAAGTGGGAAAGGTTGGGACTCTGGGGCGTCATGGTCATACCACTGAAAAAGGCAAACAGGGTGTTCTTGGAAAGGTTTATTACTTATTAGTCTATCCCTTTATTAGTTCTCACAATAAACCCCAATTTATGTCTATCCTTTCATGGATTCTTACTATAAAACCTAACTACTGTCTATCCCTTCATTAGTTCTCACTATAAAACCTAACTACTGACTATCCCTTCATTAGTTCTCACTATAAAACTTAACTACTGTCTATCCCTTTAATAGCTCTCACTACAAAACCTAACTACTGTCTATCCCTTCATTAGTTCTCACTATAAAACCTAACTACTGTCTATCCGTTCATTAATTCTCTACATAAAACCTAACTACTGTCTATCCGTTCATTAATTCTCTACATAAAACCTAACTACTGTCTTTCTCTTCATTAATTCTCACTATAAAACCTAACTACTGTCTATCTTTATATTAGATCTCACTATAAAACCTAACTGCTGCCTATCCCTTTGTTGTTATAATTCTCAATATAAAACCTAACTACTGCCTATCCCTTCATTAGTTCTCACTATAAAACCTAACTACTTACTATCCCTTCATTAATTCTCACTATTAAACCTAACTACTGACTATCCCTTCATTAGTTCTCACTACAAACCCTAACTACTGACTATCCCTTCATTAATTATCACTATAAAACCTAACTACTGTCTATCCCTTTAATAGCTCTCACTATAAAACCTAACTACCGTCTATACCTTCATTAATTCTCACTATAAAACCTAACTACCGTCTATCCCTTTATAAGCTCTCACTATAAAATCTTTTTACTGTTTATCCCTTCGTTAATTCTGAGTATAAAACCTAACTATTGTCTATCCTTCAATTATGAATGCTATTCAGCCCTATTTTTTAGTGTATTTGTTTTAAGAGATATTACTCTGTCTATCATAAATATCCACTCTATGTTTAAAATTCAAGTTCTATTCAATCCTATTTTGGATTGTACTCAGTTTATGAATGCTATTCAGCCCTATTTTTTAGTGTATTTGTTTTAAGAGATATTACTCTGTCTATCATAAATATCCACTCTATGTTTAAAATTCAAGTTCTATTCAATCCTATTTTGGATTGTACTCAGTTGTAGCTTTCAATGTTAACCTTTTATAAACAATTCTCAAAGTTTTTAATGAGACAACACAAAAGATAACAACTGAATTATCCATTCAGGTTTAAACTTATTCATTTTTACTTATTCATTTTACGTCAAATTCTTACAACTTAGATTAACACTTTCACTGCCAGACACTCTCTAGGTACAATTCTGCCTAGTGCCAGACATTACTTGGAAGATTTCTTGGAAATGATGTGTCCTCACAAGAATGTATACTGTGGACTTATTTATCAATGGGTCTTTATGAAACTTCACATACATGCTAGCAAAGCCTTTATGTATTAATTTCTAAAAAAAAAATTTAATAAAAGTCACAAAAAGTCATAAAATGCCTACCTTTTTCCAGGCCTTCTCGTTTCTCTCAATGTCCTCTAGAAGGTTCCCAAACAGGCTGCTGAAGATCTCTGCAAGCCTGATACAGTCTTCCCAGCCCTCCTCAGGGAACCAGGCAAATGGTTTCTTTCTCTTGCTCTTCTCCAACGCAATGTTACCCTATTATAACATCATCAACAGTCTTTACTCAGTTAAATGTCTTAATATTTTTTGTTGCAATGTTACCCTGGCAATATCAACCGTCTTTACTCAGTAACCCATTCAACCGTCTTTACGCAGTAACCTGTTTTTTAAATGTCTTAATATTTTCTGATGCAATATTATCCTATTATAACATAGTCGACAGTCTTTACTCAGTTACCCATCTTTTAAATGTCTTAATATTTTCCGATGCAATGTTACCCTATCATAAAACAATCAACTGTCTTTACTCAGTTACATGTCTCTTATGCTATTCCACACCAGATTGAAAACTTGTATTTACTTTGGTTGAAGATTAAATTGAAATATAAATCATGAAAGTATCTATCATTTTAAAGACATTCACTTAGCCACTTTACCAAATTTGTCCGATTTTAAATAAATATTCACAAAAGAATATCAATGAATTCTGCCACTAAATCCATAGAAAATTTCTCCCCTTAATAATAAGTTTTACATTGAAATTGAAATTACATGAATGAAAGGTGGTAAATTAAAATTCAATCCAAACAAAATTCTTAAGACATAAAACCTGATTTTATAACATTATATGGACTGGATCCAACCTGTTTGCATAAGCATGAAGTTGGTTTCAGCACTTTAAGGGTAAACGTCTCAATCTCCACAAATTTGAACCGGACAAAACATAATTTGCAGCGGTTATTATGGCCTGCGGCCTGTTCTTCTTGAGAACACTGTATACAGTGTCCAAACTCACCTTAATGAAGAAGTCCAGTTCATCCTGTGTCACATGGTTAAGGTCCATCTCCAGTTTGATACAGATTTGGAAGGAGAACAAGAGTTTGTGCTTCTCAAATATACCTGCAATACAGAGAACAGATGGTTGATGTCGTGAATAGAAAATGTTATCAGGCAATGCATAGGAATATAATGCGAGGCAGAGTCCGATAAATTTTTCCTATGCTAAGACGCCAATCATCATTCAATTCCTGTTTCCTTTATGTATTCAAACAAACACAAATGAAAATGAGACATAAAAGAGAAGAAACAAAACTTAAAATCAACATCAGGCGATAGTAAACCAGTAGATAATGAAGTTTTAATGGCATCATATCTTGACATACTTGTGTGTAATATGGTTAGTGTCAGATATCACAAATATAGTTTATACCTCTCCTAGAAATAGGTCCGAAAAAGGCACTGGTCACAGGATAAATTGTATAAGATACAGGTTATAACAAAATATTTTTTTCTATGGCGATTTGATAAGTGGACAACATTTACCATATCAAGTCTGAAAGAGATAGTAACATTTAATAGGAGTTTAGTTTAAACTTATTCATTTTACACGCACCACCCCTTTGCAGCACTACAAAGTCAGTGACAGAAAAAATTGGAGATTGGATATATGAAAGTCTAGCCGGCTGCTGCCCACCCCAGTGACTGGGACGCCCACAGCAGATGGCAAATAAATTCAGGATTAAGAAGGAGAGATTTTTCTAGGGCAAGTTTCACCTGTACAGCCGTAGTCATACACATTATGGGTCAGGGTGTCCATAATGTTCTTCAGTCTCTTCTGAAGGATTGTGTCCGGCATGCTCTTCTTCAGCGAGAACTCAAACACCTCAAGGTACGAGGACAGAGAGTACTGGTACATGGTGTTGATGGACGACAGGTCCGCCAACACAAAGTACAGGATGGACCCGCGACGGGCTGCAGGTCGGTACCCGTCTCTCAGTTTGTCGATGTCCTGAGCCGTCTTGGCCCCCAGCTTCAGCTTCTCAAACACCTGGTTGGAAGAAGAAAAATGTTAAGTCCCGTTTTTCTTTCCGTTTTTTCTTTTTAAAATTCATATGGGGTTTAACCAAACAATAACAACATTTTACCACTTTGCTGCAGATGACTCTGCAAAACACTGTGGGAAAAGGAGAAATGGCTCGTAACGAGCCATATCTCCTTTTCCCACAATGTTTTCTACTCTATCAGAAGATAACTCTCCAATTTCAGCACATTTTGAAATGTCGTCTGCAAACTCTTTCAATTTGGGACAGTCAAAAATTTGGCGCTTGGTAAAGGGTTAATGCCTTGTCAACAGTATTACAATCATTTAAAAGCTTTCCAGTACTTAGAGGAAGGGCTCTGTAGCATCTTGCCCAAGGATATTCCCCAAAAAAGTTGTTTTCTTTTTATAGTATTTGACTCAATATCAACATTTTTTTAGTTATGTAACAGCTTTCCTGGACCAAGAGCTGATGGTAAGGATTGAAACTGGGACCCCATGCGACAAGTTGTTAACCTTGACCACAAGGCCATGTTGGACCCTAGCCCTAATTGATTTGTTTGTATGGTGTTTAATGCCGTATCAACAATTTATCACTCCTGATTGAGATTCCCCTGATTGAGAAGTGCCTTGTCAATAGTGATGGTTTTAACAAGGATGGCCTGGCACAATATTCATGGCAGCACTTTGACCTAAGGAACATTATGCATGTAGCATATACAAAATTGATCAGCAAGTTCTCTTTTTATAATTAACATATCTTATTGAATCTTAATCTTACATCTCATTGAATCAAGTTTGAAAATGTCAGATAAATACTGTTACTTATTTTTTTAACATTTTAATGTTTCAAATGACTCAACAATATTAGGAATACAGTTTAATTCCTCTGGTCTCATATTGCTTAAAATCATACAACTATTAAATATCATGCGATAAAAATTTGGCAACATATCTCAAATTTGATAAAAATATGGCATCATATCTCAAATTTGATAAAAAAAATTGGCAACATATATCAGATTTGATAAAAATCAGGCAACATATCGCAAATTTGATAAAAAAAAATTTGGCAACATATCTCAAATTTGATAAAAAAAAAATTGGCAACACATCTCAAATTTGATAAAAATTTGGCAACATATCTCAAATTTGCGTTTAAAGAGAAAACATTACGCATGATATGACCTAACTATAAATGAAATTCATCAACATTGAAATAGAAGTAGTCATTTAATTGATATCTACCTATCTATTGTATTCCCAATCTCCTACAAATGCACATCCCTTTCAAACTGACATTCATTTCTAACTTAGTAGTTTTCCTCTTTGACTTGAGTGAAGATAGAGATAGACACAAGAAGTTTCGAGTAAAGATTTCTTGAAGCTATATGATTCCCATTACTTTCTTTCTCAGGTTTCTTGATTATGAAAAATCATTTGATCTGCAGTAACTTACTTCAAATACAAGAAAGATAAAGATTTCATGAAGACATCTGACTCAGTAACTTTTTGCTCTCGATTTTCTTGGGTGTAGAAATCGCTTGATCTTCAGCAAATTTTTCGAATCAGGAGGTTTATTGTTTATTTTGTAATAAAGTTGCTGATTTGTTGATAAAACCGTTAGAAACACTTGCGACAAACGAATTCATTGCTCAAATAAAGCAACTTCTCATTTTGACACAATGGTTTCTACCTTGGATTATCAAAGAAAAAAAATAATCTTTTATTGCTATTTGTTGGTGATTGCAATCACAAATTCCAATGCTGAAGCATAGTTATACGAAAGCATAGTTTTAGGAAGGTTTTCATAAAAACATTTACCTCTGTAGCTTTTGTCTTGGTCTCCTCAAGGGTGGAAATCAGCTCCACATTATCCAACATGTTGCCCTGCGACTGGGCCAACTCACGCAGTAACGAATCCTCCAGGTCCTTCAGGAGCTTTTTGTTGATACTCGTCTCCTGGATCAACCGCTCACGCTGCTCCTCCAGCTCGCGTCTCTCGAACTTTACAATCACACTGAGTAACTGGTCCTCCAGACCCTGTCAGATATAGGAAGTAGAAAATTTAAAGGGTTTGTTCATTATAGTGTCACCCCTATTGAATAGGTCTGCCAGTTTGGCTTATGAGACACCTTTCACTGATTATACCAAGTACCTCCCAACTGGAAAACCCTGGTCTTGCAGATTGAAGAATGCATGTTAAAATAGAAGTTTTAAAATCAAGGGATTTTTAAAATCTTAAGGTTTAGTACTGATATTGCAGATCTATCCGCATTTTCATTACCCATGATACCAGTAATTCCCCATTTACTTTTTCATTATTTCTAATATTCAAATATCACAAAATTCTAAAGCATAAATATATATCTATATTTTTTCCTTACCACTTCACATGTAACTTTGGCCCTTAACCCTTTCCCAAACAACAACATTCTAACTGTCCGAAATCGAAAGAGTTTGCAGACAACATTTCAAAATGTGAAGAAATTGAAAAATATTCTTCAGATAGAGCAGAAAACCTTGTTGGAAAAGAAGAAATTGCTCTTAGCGAGCAATTTCTCCTTTTCCTACAAGGTTTTCCAGAGTCATCTGTACCAAAGTGGTTAAATGTCCTCATAGTTTGGTAATGGGTTAAATTGCACGTTTTATACTTCAGGCTGTACACATTGTATCAGAAAGTTTAAAGAATTATTTTGTTAAAAAAAAACAAAAAAGTATGGCTTGGTAGCGAATAGAGGGTGTAAACTCACCTTCAGCGTGACTGTATAGTTGATCACCATGGATTTCCCAAACACATTGGGCGAGTACTTGGGGTTGGCAAGCTTGGTGTTGAGGTACAGACGGAAGTTGGGGTCGTAATCCACCTCTTTGTCACCCAGGACAACAAACTCTCGACCTTGACCGCCTGCAAACAATAAACCAAGGGTATGAGAACAAGAATATAGTAAGTGCTTTCCCTTTTATGATGACGATATTTGTGTCCTATTCGAAGACTTCAACAGCTGTCGAAGTTTCAAGCTTTACCGTTTCCCAAACAACAAATTTCCAACTGTCCTAAATTGCAAGAGTACGCAAACGACATTTCAAAATGTGATGAAATTGGGAAAACATCTTCTGATAAGGCAGAAAACATTGTGGGAAAAGGAGAAATTGCTTGTCACCAGCAATTTCTCCTTTTCCCACAATTTTTTCTCAAGTCGTCTGCAACAAAGTGGTCAAATGAGGTTATTGTTTGGGAAAGGGTTAATTAAGTACATGCCTGGAAACTCAAACAAAGGCTTACAATTGCTATGATAATTTTTGTGACACACACTTTAGATAATTGTATGATCATGTTACACATAAAACTAAAATTTTAAGTTACACTTCATTGTGAGACAGGCCCCGAACATAGCATTGGATGTTCACTTAAGCGGTACCTTCATGCGACGATAATGTAGCCACATTTGCGTGACAAGCCATTCTTGTTTAACCCTTTTCCAAACAACAAATTTTCAACTGTCCCAAATTGAAAGAGTTTGCAGACGACATTTCAAAATGTGATGAAATTGAAAATATTCTTTAGATAGAGCAGAAAACCTTGTGGGAAAAGGAAAAATTTCTCGTAATGAGCAATTTCTCCTTTTCCCACAATGTTTTTTTAGAGTTCTCTGCAACAAAGTGGTCAAATGTCGTTATTGTTTTGGAAAGGGTTAAGTGGTAACTTCATGCGATGATAACATAGCAACATTTGCGTGACAAGTCATTTTTGTTTAAAGCAAGTGTTTTTCATATGAAAGTGCATATTTGATTTACAAACACTCTAAAAGGCTTTTGTGTATCATCTTGTTTCAAAAACAAACAAACGGTTAACCCTTAAAATCCATGGTAATTTTCTGAAAATAGATTTTTGTGTCGTCATGCTTTCCAAAACCTTTAATAATATCTGCTTAATTTTGTTGAGGAAAGATACCCAGAGAAGCAAACAGGTAAGGTCACAGGCCAGCCGCCAATTTACTTGGCGGCTGGCTTGTGTTCGAACCTGTTTGCATAAGCATAAAGTCGGTTCCAGCACTATAAGGGTTAAGTCCTACATAAACATTCTGATGCTTCATATAATAATATTATAGTATCTCACTCCAAGCCATGAACGATACATTTTAATGTCATGAACATATAGCTGATGTTGTATTTTTTTTCCTTTCATGAAAACTCAATAAGTAACTCCTACACAAATATTCTATGGTGCTATGTTCCCTTGTTGTTACATGAAATATACACAAGTAAATCATAAACATTTGTACATAGATGAACATTTCAAGAACATATTATTTCTTATCTTAAAGTCAAATTAACAATGTGTAAATATGGACCAAACATATCAGGAGCTTTTGTCTTCTCTAATATCATGAAATAAGCATTTTTAACTCATATTTATAAAAATAACGTAGATGCTATCTTTACGAAAAATGCACTCATATGTTAATTCTGCGGTGCTTTATTTATATAACAAAAAATGCACTCATATCATATGTAAATTCTAAAGTGCTGTTTTACTTAACAAAAATGCACTTGTATCATATGTAAATTCTGAGGTTTTGTCTTATTCAGTCATACACAAACATGGTAAGGCGCTAATGTATATTTTCTTAATCTTTTATCAAATAAATAAATCAACCAATCATTGTCAAATCAAGGTGATATTGTGTCTTGCCCTGTTTCATGTAAAAAATGTATGATTAAAATGTTATATGCTATTTGGTTCTCTCTTATACATGTATGAAAAAAAATCAAGTCATTAACAAAATCATATAAGGTGCAACAAAACATCCATCATCGATCATGCAATTCATTAATACCATGACAACATTAAGAAAAAAAAAAGACGGTACAGAAAAAAGAAAAAAATGTCATGCAAAACAGTACATATTATGGTAAAGTGTGTGCCAAAATCACACCACACGGCTGTTTCGCTTCAACAAATCTTTGTATGTTGGATTGGATTGGATCATATTGGGCCAGGTAATGTGAACTTGCTCCTGACTTTTCCTCACCAGTACCACAAAATACTTATTTCAGGATACTGATTACTTTCCCACATGAAGACAGTTAATCCGTGCAAGACAAATGAATCATGTCGTTTTAACTTTCATTAAAGGCACATGAAAGGAGACTTATGCTATATCGAACTATATAATTCTGTAAACTTTTGGTCGGATTCAAATACAGCACAACATAAACTTGAAAGATTGCCTGATTTTTCACCTCTGACCTTGTCAGTTGATACACACATTTTTGAAACGATCAATCAAATTCTATTTTTAATATGTTAACAAACAGGTAGTTGATAAACACTTTTGAATTGGAGACAACTATAATTCAAGCTCAAAATGACTTATGTTAAAGGAGTTGTTTGAATAGGGTCTCACAGTTTTCATTAATCAATTTTCATGACTTTTATGAACATAATAAAAGAACTCCATACATTTACAATAGTTCATCTGTACTCATATCCTTTCATGTGCCTTTAAATGTTGGTAAAAGTATTTACAAGGCTAGTAGTGGTTCCCATTAATGACCCATGATTTTTAAGAGACTAACCACAGAGTCCAGAATGGCTACATCATGAGTATAAGAGCAGTGATTTTTTTCTAAATTAAATCAATGAGGTTATATGACCAAAACTTAAAAATCAATGGGTTTTTCTATTGAAAAATGATTAACATGAATGAAAGTAATGAGTTTTTGGGAAATTTAATGAGATATTTTGGGCCAAAACTTATCACTGTAAGAGTGTCTTGCAAAATTAACAATGACTAATTCCTCATGTTTTTCAGAAAAAAAAAAAAGGTATTACAAAACTTTTATTTGAATAAGCAAGTCATGTGGCACTAATGATAACTTCAGTAATTGATACCTGTTAGTCATGTACTTTGAGTCCATTGTTGTAACAATGTTATTGCTTTTAATGAAATTTGTCTAGAACATCTGTAAAACACTTGGAATTAACTGGATTCCCTTTTATTGCTTTTACAGTCAAAATGTTGGGGATAGATTATTTGAAATGGTTTTCAACTGTTCTTCCCTAATAAACTGTTTAAACGCAGCCCAAACTGTGAAGTGAGGCACTGTTCACATTACTCTCACGTTTTCCCGGTATCCTAGACTTCTGTTTTCCTCCGCGAGCTAATCAGGCATATAATATCTATTTACAAGTTTGATTATAACATTCAGCTCTTTACTTGCATCTTTAACCCTTATAGTGCTGGAACCAACTACATGCTTATGCAAACAGGTTAGATCCAGGCCAGCCACCAAGTAAATTGGTGGCTGGTCTGTGATCTAACCTGTTTGCTACACTGAGTATCTTTCCTCATCAATATCAGGTTAAGCAGATATTTATGGTTTTGGAATGCAGACAACCCAAAAATCTATTTTTGAAAATTACCCAGCATTATAAGGGTTAAGGTATGCGTCTTAATACTTTTGCAGTAGATAATATCGAGGGTTCATCATGCAACACTATAGTAAGTGCTTTAAGTTTATGAAGTACATACTATAGTCTTGCACTGAACCTTCGATATTGGAAAAAATCTAATCCTTCATTCTGAGATAATTTGCTTTTCTGCATCTTTAGCAGAGGACTTAAGAAGCCATTGGGGAAAAAGACGAAATGGCTCCTAGCAAGCAATTTCATTCTTTGGCCAAAATGGTTTCTCGTTACCTATCAACACCAGGATTTTTTTTTTCATGCTCCTTTTTTTCAACAGTGAGTTGCAGCAACTTCCGACCTTTTGTCAAACAAGTTTTATTTTTGCTGAAAAAGGAAACAGTTGTTTTCAAACAATGGTTTTCAACTAAACTGAACTTAACACTCAACTCTATTTTGGCTGATTACCTAAAGGTGTGGCTGCAGCATAATACTACAGAGACCAATATAACAAACATAATAGAAATGCTTCTAATGAGTCTCAGAAGTTTATATCAAATATAAAACAGAAAAAGAACTCTTTATCAAGCTACATTTTTTTCATTTCTTGTTGCTTCTCAAGATTGGTTCAGCCACAAATTCAAAATTGTGCATAGTTGGATTAACGTACATTATTGATAAATCAATGTAGCATAGAATCATGAAGTTTAACTTTAAATACAAGTAATGCTTCCTGAAAACAAAAATCCTGAAAACACAAACTCTTAGTAAATTACTCTAAGATACGAATTTCAAGGTTGGCCCTTTCCCTGAAGAACACAAATTTTCCAGACCATTGTTTAAATATTCTTTCCCTATTATATCAAGATACCAAAGGAGGTACGATAGCTTGTCTTGGATTATTATCATAGCCTGTTGTTGTAATTAATCTAGACAAATAACAAGATTCCATGCATTGACAAGGTTTAACCTACTACCCCATTGTGGAAATTGGCAACATTTCCAGATTAAACAACAGCAGACGACAAAAGTCAGCAAGAAATAAATTAGTTCTTCTGTGGTATTTGGTAGAAACCATTGTGACAAAAAGATAAATGGCTCATGACTAGGAATTTATCCTTTTGTCGCAGTGGTTTCCAGCATCCTCTACAGCAGATGCGCCAAAAAGTGGTATTATCACTATAGAAACAGTAAACAAAGGTCGTCAGGAAATCAAAGGTCAACAGCTGTCTCAATGAGGGAAAGCAGGGGTGGCAAAATCAATATTCCGTATTGCCCAGCTTGTCAAAGAGCATACACATTAAACAGACAAGCAAATTCTTAATGATATTTACAACATAATCACTACATGTATAAGGAAAATTGCAAGAAAGGATTTGGCATTTATGAACAAATAAGTTAGAAACAGATTCGGCCACCCATGCCTGGAAAGGGCAAACCCATGAAATGTTAACATGTTACAATAAGGTGCAGACATAGGACACCAGTCATGTTTACCAGGCTTGGCCGATGTTGCTATTTGGATCAACAAAAAACATGGAAATCATGGTTTTATAAAACAACATAATGTAAACCAATCTCTGTACTTATACCTGAAGGCATGTAAACATTGTTGCAGACTGCAGTCATTGCCATTCTCAAGGTCAGAGGCGGACCTTGGTTTCTCAAGGTCAGAGGCTGACATTGGTCTTTGGTATAATTTGTTAGAGGATTATCTACTGCTATATGTATAGAATATCTTTAGTAATTTACATTTCAAAGGTCCAATACCAGTCTATAGTAATTGAAAATTTATCAATTTACAATCAATTGTGGTTACAAATAATTTCTTACAACTTGCATTAATCACTCCCTATCGTGTCTCTTGGATGCATCACCAGTACTTGGGCCACATGTGGACTGATGAAAAGTCAACAGCTAGACCCCAATGTAAATACTGAATAATGCCGAGCGATTGTTGTGGAAACAAATGTTGACCAGTCAACAGTTTGTTATGCTTTTAGATTAGCAAATTCATGACAGTTTTCCATTTTTATATCAACAAAACAGCATAAAATAGGAGACTAACATTCATATAGGGTATTATGTAATAATATTTCAGTTATTGCATGGTGGTCATCAGCCTTTCCATGTACATTAGGTCAGGCAATAGTGCCGTGTCCAAGAACATTCCATAAAAAGCTGCCGTGGCAGAGGATTACACCATGGAATCTCAGTCTTCAATGTTCTAAACTTACAATGCTATCACTTCACATTTAATCTCACAAAAAAGGTTTGAACAATAAAGTTGTACATTCAAAATTAAGTCTTTCTATGACCTCATTTTAAGAGGAAGATCTGATTTGTGTAAACAAGCACCTTTAAAAGCACTTTCAATGATGTCCCATGCAAATCTATCATTCGTTTTCATTTACATTGCATACAGAAAAAGCAGAATCAATATATGAATATATATTCATTCATTGTAGACAGGCTTTTAATAATCTTAATATGTAAATGCAAACTTATTTTACTTCCAAAGGCTATTCTCCAGTACATCTCATACAATAGAACAGCTGCTATTCAGTTTTAAGGACATAAAATTTATGGACCAAGCAGCTTTGAATTATTAAGAATTTATAAAGATATTGTTTTATAAATGTTGATGCTGGTAGATTAAAATTAATCAAAATTTATTGTTCAGGCGCTTGTTTGTTTTTATATGTGTTTAAACATCAACTCAACAATTTTCTAGAACAATCATTGTGACAATTCACTGTAGATTATAAATGCCGAAAAAGAACAATTAACTGACCAATAGCATGTTGCCTATCACATGTATCTTATAACATTACAGGGAGGATAGGACTCTGTAACAGTAAAAACACACAGTTTTCACGGACAAAATAGTTAAAATTTATGATCTTGGCACAAGTTGTTTTACATCGAGACAACAGTTCTTTACAATAACAGTGCCCGACAACCTACCAGAGGCTGCCTTCCCATCCTTAGATTTTTGTGTGCCTGATTTGTGTGAAAACAAAAGGTATGTTTTATTTTTGAAAGAACAGTATACAGTTATAAAGGAGCCGATGCATTGATGGTTCTTTTCATAAAATGATCTGAATTTCCACGTCACAATTATGCATAAATTAAAAATTGGAATCTTAAACCTATCACAGATGTTTCATTAACCCTTAGAATGCTGGGTTTATTTTCTAAAAATAGATTTTTGGGTCGTATGCTTTTCAAAACATCAAATATCGGCTTAATTTTGATGTTTGATGAGGAAAGATACTCAGGGTAGCAACATGTTAGATCTCAGGCCAGCTGCCAATTTATTTGGTGGCTGGCCTGGATCTAACCTGTTTGCATAAGCATGAAGTTGGTCCCAGTACTATTAGGCTTAATGCATAAACATGTTTTTTTCTCCATCTTTTCTATTTTTTTTTTTTACAGTTTTCCCCCTTTTGAGCAACAGCAAACTCTGTATTTCTTACAAAAAGCAACTAAAATAAATAATAAAATATTTTTTTCACTTTTTGATATCAAAAAATTATAAAATTTGGCAAAAACAAAAATATTTTAGCAAAAAGACAATGCTTCTAAGATTTAACATATACCATGAAGATCAATCTGATTCAGTCATGACTAGTTCAGATTGAATATGTTTCATTTAAGTTAAATTCACTAAAAAAAAGATTTCACAATTGTATCAGACTTGACAATTGTATCAGACTTTACATGAAAGTTAATACCAACCAAAATTCAAATCTTCAGATTGAAGACAATGAAATTCTTCTAGGTGGTATGTATGCAATCTAACTTAACTAAAAAAAAACAACCAAACAAACATATATGTAAAGTCAGATACATTTGGGAAATATCTCTTTAAGTGAACTTTATTAATATGATATGTACCATACATAATGGGTGCTATTACCAATCAAAATTCAAAATTTGAGATTGAAAACAATAATGAAAATTTCAGAGAATGCTTCTAAGACGGTGTTATGTTTGCAATTTTTCATTTGTTGCCATTTTCTTTCTTAAAAACAAGTATCTCAAATACAATGCATGTAATTAAACTTGTAGATCTAAAACTGTAACAGTAACAGTATCTCATAAGTTGACATGTTTAACAAATAAACAAAAACAGTATTATCAAAACCATGAATATCTCTCCATGCAAAACAAATGAACTTATCATGCAAAATGTATCTAAACAAGCTGAGACTTTGTCAACACATGTTTCATAAGTGCTTTTGATTGAAATATCTTTTTTTAGGAGGAAAAAAAAGAAAGACATTGAATGTTGAATTAAAAAAAAATATCAAGTCTAAAATATATTTAATATTTAAACTGCATTGTCACATATTATCAAAATTAGCATACTATCCAAAAATTATAATTAATTTAAGACAAAGATTTAACAATATTGTGACAAATTAAGAATTTGCTCATTATTACAAGCTGACCCTTTGTAGCCTTTTTTAAAAAAAAAAAACATATAGTTTGCTGTTAACATATTTTTAACCCTTTATTGCATAATACCCCACTCTACCACATCTGCTGTAGATAGAATTAGAAAGCACTTTGACAAAAGAAAAAATAGCTTGTGGTGAGGATTTGCTCCTTTTGTCAAATTGAATTCTTCTAAATATCATAAAGAAGCACTGAAACTTGCTGTCTTCTTTAATTCAATTCGGATAAATAACATATGAGTAAATGTAAGTTCAGTATCTCAAAAATAGCAAATGAACATGATAGTATTTTGATTGAATAAAAACGATAAAACATTTCAAAAAAAAAATCAGAACATTTTGATACTAACCTCCTTTGAAAAGTCGATGTTTTTTAAAAAAAATAATTCATATTAAATTTATATTTGAAATCATCTGTGAAATCAATCATGTAAAAAAAAAACCACACACAAAAAAACATCTTAATCAAGTTTAATCATTGAATAAGCTTAATAAGTTCTCAGCATAGAGGCTTATATATCATCTTTTCTTATCAAATATAGGATTGGTTGCAAATAAAAGTATTTTTTCACAGATCGATTAACTGTATGATAGAATTCATCAAAAATGAAAATTAATACAAAACACAAGGATACTTATTTACTCCACAAGTCATTCATAACCATAACAACATAGTTTACATAACTTACCAACTGTAGATGATGGTGAGTTAAAATATATATGATAGATGATGAATAAACATAAAAATCCAAATACAACTTTTATAATAAAGTAGAATAACAATTCTTGGCTTCTGTTGAAATAATATTTGTCAAAAAATGAATACAGTAATTTAACCTTTAGAATGCTTGTTGATTTTCTAAAACAAGATTTAAGTGTCGTCTGCTTTGCAAAATCTTAAATATCTGCTTACCGGTAATTTCATTGAGGAAAAATAATCAGAGTAGCAAATAGGTTAGATCACAGGGTCAGATCACAGGGTCAGATCACAGGGTCAGATCACAGGGTCAGGGTCAGATCACAGGTCAGATCACAGGTCAGATCACAGGTCACCGGCCAATTAACTTGGTGACTGGCCTGGATCTAACCTGTTTGCATAGGCATGAAATTGGTTCTAGCACGATAAGGGTTAACTGTTCACTAAAAATCCCTGAATTTCAATACTCTATAAGGTTACTTCAGATGGCTTTTGCTATCATTTATTAGGAACAGGATAAGTTGCATATCCTAGCAATTTTTATTTTTTTCCTTTGATTTTAAGCTACCTTTTTTTAGGCTCATCAATAAAACTTGTTTTGTTTATAAAATATAACAAATCTTTTTATGAAAGAAACTTGAGTTTAAATGGACCTAAACATATGTATCACTCCAGTCAAAAACAAACGCAAAATGTTGAGTGGCGAAACACACGGATAAGTGGACTTTGTCTCAGAAATGTGGAAGAGCAACGTATCAACAAGAAATTGTCGAGTCCCAGTCTACACTCAACACCAGTTCAAGAATTGTATATTAATCTCGAAAAGTAGTTGGGAAAATTCTAAATTTCAATTTTAGATAGTGTTAATTGTTAACAATGCCTTGTTTTAAATTACTGAACAGCAATCCTCCTTACACACATGGTTAGTGTCTTATACAACAAGACTAGGATAGTAAAAAAGTACCTTGCCATGGGACATTGTCATAAGGAATGTAAGTACATGTAGTCAGATAAGGTTTGATAATATTTATTGGGTTATTATATGGTGTGAACAAATTTTCAATCATATTGCGATGCCTGTTTGGAAGAAGGCCCCTTATCAAACTGCTCATAGAGGCCTGTGAAGATCGGTAGAACCATCTGCTTTTCCATAGTCAGCAGGGAGACTACCAGTAATGAAAATTCTATTCTACCACTTCCGTGATTTAACCCTTCAACCCAAAAAACAACGACATTTAACCACTTTGTTGCAGACGACTCTGGAAAAAATTGTGAGAAAAGGAAAAAATTGCTCGTAACGAGCATTTTTTTCCTTTTCCCACAATGTCTTCTGCCCTATCAGAAGAATATATTCCAATTTCATCACATTTTGAAATGTTGTCTGCAAACTCTTTCAATTTGGGACAATTAAAAATTTGGCATTTGGTAAAAGGTTTAACCCATGCAAAAAGGGCTTTGTACTCTCAAGCTCTGTACCCCAACCCAAAGGCCACAGAGGCCCTTTTTGATGACATTCCACGACTCAAGCAAGCTTCCTCAGAACTTAGAAAAATTCCTTCAGAAGTTTTGACTGATTTCGAACGTAACCAAATTGTTGAGTGGATCCAGAGATTAATCACCATATCAATGTGACTTAAATAAACATTGAATTGAATACAGTGAACCCTCGTTTATCCGGACAGCGATTATCCGGATGTCTCGCAATCCGAACAAAATTGTAAGGGAATGGAATTATTGGACCAGTTTGTTGCAGACGACTTTTGAAAACATTGTGGGTAAAGGAGAAATTGCTCGTGACGAGCAATTTCTCCTTTACCCACAATGTTTTCTGCCATATCAGAAGATTATCTTTGAATTTCATCACTTTTTGATATGTCTTCTGCAAACTCTTTCAATTTGGGACGGACGACAATTTGAACATGCTCTGCTTCATTAGTCCGGATTATTCGGTAAACCGGACATTTTGTTGGGAACGGACGTGTTCGGATAAACGAGGGTTCACTGTATTTGCAGATTTCTTGCATTCATTTCCGGACCTCTGTATTTCAAGGGGGATTAACCCATTACCAAACAATAACAGCATTTGACCAGTTTGTTGCAGATGAGTACGGAAAACATTGTGGGAGAAGGAGAAATCGCTCTAATGAGTAATTTCTCCTTTTCATACAATGTGCTCTGCCCCATCAGAAGATTGTTTTTCAATTTCCTCACACTTTGAAATGTTGTCTGCATACTCTTTTAATTCGGGACAGTCAAAATTTCGCGTTTGGTAAAGGGTTCAGTGGAGTGATTATTGCATAATGTGGACAAAGCCTATTGACTGATGGGGGACAGAAAAACGTAATAAAAAAAACTCACCTTTGATGTTTTTCTCGAGGACATTGTCGATGACAGGGTCAATATATTCGTCCACGTCTTTAAACAAGAACGGGAATCCGTATTTGATGGCCAACTCAAGCTGTTTCAGGAAGTCTGGGTCGTTGAAAGTGCACACCTAGAAACAGTATGATAAGTGAATCTTAAAGTTGCTAGGTCACAAATGGGAAATTTTGAAAGTCAAAAGTAAATGTTGTTAAAACACTACAGGTTTTGTATTGTTGTATGATATACATTCAACAGTAGTGATTGAAAACATAATTAAGAAGTTTCAATATATCTAAGTATGTACTGTCTAAATCTATAAGGTCGCAAAACTGTTGCAACACTTTTTGATCTATTTACAAATAACTTCACTGTATACAGGCTCTAAAACTTCTTTAACCCTTTCCCAAACAACAAATTTGACTGCCCCAAATTGAAACAGTTTGCAGACGACATTTCAAAATGTGATGAAATTGGAAAATAATCTTCTGATAGGGTAGAAAACATCGAGGGAAAAGGAAAAATTGCTCGATACGAGCAATTTCTCCTTTTCCCACAATCTTTTCTAAATTCGTCTGCAACAAAGTGGTCAAATGTCGTTATTGTTTGGGAAAGGGTAAAGATGTGATTTTGCTTCCAACAGCTTTTCTTCCATGCATATCATACAACAGTAGAGCTGCTGTTTTAAAGGAAAGTTTTAACTTCCAAACTGAACACATCTGTGTACAAGCAACTTTAATATATTGTTAAAACATCTTCAAATATTTGTTTTTTTGTTAAAATATGTGCCAACACTGCTTTAAAAAAATATTTTCATATTGTCAGTTCAAGTCACGTATCTTTAAAGCCAGAGTAGGGCAAGAGAAAAGACAGCAAATAAAAATAGTGATCTTTTTTCTAATGAAGCCTATATGTTATTTCTTCTATTGTCATATATGTGTTATGACAATTCTCTCATATATCCAGATTCCTTGTAATGTTAACTATTCTTCATTTTGTCATCCCATTCTAAGAGAAACCGTAGAAAATTTCAGTTGAAGTTAAAGAATAACAGCTGAAAGAGACATTTAAATGTTAGGAGAGAAAAAAAATGCCGGAAGAAAAACCATATCTAACCTTTCCATGATTAGAACCTATGAGGGGATTGGTCATGACAGTTTGAAGTTATTTACCCTAACCACTAGGCAATAGAAGCACCAAAAGATAACTAGTAATTTGTAAACATTCGCTCAGGTGTGTAGCTACCTGTATACAGACTACACACCTGCATACACATTTTACCTAAGAGAATGAAAAACTAACATCTAACATGGGTGAAAGTTGAAGAAATTTCAAAAACCTGAAATCTTTAGGTCATTATCCTGAAAAGGTCTGTTTGCTATAGCAATATATAGGGACAAAAAAGACTCAAAAACCGGAAATTCAGGAATAATCCTGAACACTTTCAAACCTGCATGATCTAAAATGAGCATCTCGTACATAAATTTCATCATTATTTCCCATAGGTTTATGTCTATTTTCTTGTTGGAGACACCCTTAAATTGCACCAGGTGGAACATAGGAAATAAGATTTTGCCAGGGGGACATGATAAGACCCCCTTTGCCTTGCAAACATTTACTTAATGGCTTAGCTGCTAACAGGGATCAACAACAAGTCAGTTTTGTCGGTTTATGACCGATTTCAGTTGTACTGGACCAATAACAAGTTGAGATTTGATGGAAAAATCGGTCCTGATAATAGACGGACATGACAATCTACATAACTAACAAAACCTCCAGAATGACACAGTTAATCCGTTAATTGTTTTCCCCATGTCAAACAATGTCCGAGATGTGTATAAATTGGGGGAGGGGTTTAATTGTAAACAGGTATGAAAGGTTAACAGCCAATTCTTGGACCGACCGATCAGGATTCAGAGATTTCCTGATCCCTGGCTCCTTCCCCCCCACCCCCCAGTCAATGAAAGGTCACCAATAACTCCGACTCACTTTGAGATTATTCTGCTCCTCTTTCTTCTTTATCCAGTTAAGGGCTTGTTGCTGGGGATCAATACACAGGGGGAACCGACTGGCCCGAGTGGTCAGTATACCGTTCTGTATGGACAACTCATCTGGGGGTAAACTCTCTGACGTCCACCTGTATTGTAGAGAAGCATCCATGCAATTTCTCTCTTTTTTTTTCAAATGTGTTTAATATTGTATCAAAATTATTTCTGTTATACTGCAAAGCCATGCAACTTCTCTATTTTCTTTTAAAAATGGGTTTAATATTGTATCAACATTATTTCTGTTATACTGCAAAGCCATGCAACTTCTCTATTTTCCTTAAAAAAATGGGTTTTATATTGTATCAAAATTATTTCTGTTATACTGCAAAGCCCAGTCTCTTAACCCTTAAAATGCTGGAACTGACTTCATGCTCATGGAAACAGGTTGGATCCAGGTAAGATGCCAAGTAAATTGGCAGCTGGCCTGTGATCCAACCTATTTGCTACTCTGAGTATTTTGCATCATTAAAATGAATCAGATATTTAAGGTTTTGGCAAGCAGACGACACAAATATCTGTTTTTAGAAAATTACCCAGCATGCTAAGGGTTAATGATTGAGGAAGACCAAATATACAACTACCCATAAGGGTTGGTCAAGCTGGGTAGAAAATGTCTCAATATATCAAATACTAAATTGCTTATTTCAACTTCTTATCATATCAAGGGTTCAATGCAAGACTATAGTAAGTACTTCATAAACATGAAGCACTTACTATAGTCTTGCATTGAACCATTGAACCCTTGATATGTTCATAATAAACGATACAAAATATACATGTATTACTTACTTGCTTATTTCCACTTCATTTGTAAGCAAATCCTCTAGCTTGAATGGGTCGCTCAAGGGCACCTCTTTTGCCACGAGATTCTTCAACCATTCGAGATTCACAAGATCATTTCGGAACTCCCAGCTAAACGCGCCAACGTAACTCAAGAAGGCCGAGCCCACCAGGCAGTCTCCCAAAAGTTTGATTCTTTTGATCTTTAACTGTTCTAAATCAGCAGTCCATCTGAAGTAAAAGTATTGGTTCAATAAGCCTTTTCGCCACACAACTCTTTTATAATTATGGTGTTGGCCCGGTGTTGAATCACTTCCGGGTCGTTGTAGCCTAGAAAGTAGTTCTTTGAAATATTGAAAGTCCCACTTCCAAGGTGTTTTCACAGGAAAGTGTTACATTTAGAGTATATATATTGATTCTGTGTGATTGCTTTGTCTTCTCCTGCATGTTTTAAATGTGTTTTGTTTGTATTTTACAGGACTACTTCTCCTTGCGGTGAGAACCAAAGATGTCTGTTATCAGTCTGGGCGTTACCTCTACCATTTGAATTGACACGCCCCCTCTCTGGAAATCAGCCAATAGCAAAAAAACGGATCAGTCATGATGCACATTTAACCCCCTAAATAGATAGTGTTAAGATAGTTTAAAGGTGACATGGTCACGAGAAAGTACGGTATGGGAGCAGTTTGTCTCTGTGACTGCTCAAACGGTTGCTATTTAACATGGTGGAGATGGGTGGAAATTAGACCAGGCCGACCCCTTATATGGGGTTTAATGGAGTGTTAACAATTGTTCAGTTACGTTACAGCTTCCCTGGACCCACCAGTACCAGGCTAAAAGTCTGAAGTGATTTGCCCATAGGGTCACACAAAAAAGAAGAGGTATCAGGGATACTCAAACCACAGTGCCATGCAGTATCCTTTGTCACACATCCGGTACTCATCTTCCCCATCTATTCACAAAAGACTGGGGTAATGCAACAAGTTACCACCACCAAGATGTCAAGCCTTTCCCATAAAAAAGAATTCCTAGAAAATTTTTAAACCAATCCTTAACAGGATAATAGAGAGATCATTGTGAAAAAATAACTTCTCATTACAAGTAAAGAGCAATTTTCTCCTTTTGTCTCAATGCTTTCTACCATGTTTCGTAAGAAAATGCAAACATCTGCTGTAGCTTATAAATATAACAGCAGTCTTCTTTACCTTCCAATTTAAACCAGTTCCCTAATCCAACAGGCTGGAATTGGCTTATAATGTCCTCTGTGAAGATATATTTATCATTAACCCTTATAAATTTGGAACCGACTTCATGCATATGCAAACACGTTAGATCCAGGCCAGCCGCCAAGTAAAATGGTGGATGGTCTGTGATCTTACCTATTTGCCACTCTGAGTATCTTTCCTCGTCACAATTTAAGAAATTTTTAAGGTTTAAGTGGATGACCCAAAAATCCATTTTCAGAAAATTACCCAGCATTCTAATGATTGAGATTTTGGTGCTAGCAAATTATGGAAATATTTGTAGTCTCAATTTCTGTTAAAATGAGATCTAGAAAACCATCATTCTTTAGGACGACATGCATCAGAACCTCTTAGGTAAACCTTAGTTTGACGGTGTCGATGGAAATTATCTCATTGAGCCTTATCTTTTTTCTTTTAAATAGGATTTTAAAGCCATGTCAACAATTTCAAAAGTTATTTTACATCTTTCCTTGAATTCATAAGTACCAGACTAGAGCTCTGAAGTGTTCTGCTTAAAGAAACCCAGGATCTTCACATTACAAGTTCACCATCTTAACCACTGGCCGAGCCAAGACCCCATAGGATGCAAATCTTCTTTGTATGGTGCTTAACGCCGTATCAACAATTTTTCAGTTATGTAACGGCTTTCCCGGATCAACCAGAACGAGGGTAGGGCTCTGATGTGACTTGCCTAAGGTCACTCCCACAAAACCAGAGATGTCTGTGAGGCTCAGTACCAACAGTATAGGGTTTATGGAAGAATAACATAATTTCATCAAAACTGGTGCTCAAATGGAAAGTTTCTTTTGTCTTAACCTTTGAATGTCAAAAGATACTTGAATGTCAAAAGATACTCAAACTTTACATTTGTTGCCGACCATTTGAGCATAGGAGAAATCTTACCTGATATTCTCAGATCCGAGACCAGATATTAGTTTGTCGGCAGCAATGAGACGACGTTCCATAATCGAAGCCTCGTCGGAGAGTTTCTTTTGTTCTGCCATGGCCTCTTCATACTTCTTTCCCAGATCTGCCAATTCCTTCTCAAGTGATGACACTTCATTTGTGATTTTGTCCAAATCCCTTTTAGCTTGGAAGAAGTTTCTCTCCAGTTTTGCCACCTATTAATGTATAAGGATAAACTCATACCATCTTATAACTGATATGTTTTACAACAAGTGTGAGGGAAGCTTGAAGCTTGTTTAAACCACTCTCGATGACTGCTTCCTGGATACTAAACCAGTACTGGCATTGATTTATGGGTTAGTCCAGACAATTTTCACTGCACCTAATTGGGATCAAACCAGGGACCTTTGGAACAAAAGGTTAACGTTATACCTCTGCTTCAATGTCGCCCATATCTTCCTGCAGACGCTGAGCCTGACTTTACCTGATCCAACATCAAATTGTATTGAACCTAGCAAAGAGACCTCTCAAGAAACTGAAGTTACGTTGACATGATTTAACACTTTCCCAAACAACAAATTCTGGACTGTCCTAAACTGAAAGAGTTTGCAGACGACATTTCGAAAGGTGATGAAATCAGAAAATAATCTTGTGATAGGGCAGAAACATTGTGGGAAAAGGAAAAATTGCTCATTACGAGCAATTTCTCCTTTTCCAACAATGTTTTCTAAATTCGTCTGCAACAAAGTGGTCAAATGTCATTATTGTTTGGGAAAGGGTTAAAAACTTATATGAATAAATAGATAAAGAACATGTGATGATAGGCTTACCTTCTCTCTCTTTGGCTTAATTTCCCTAGCCACTGCACAGTACCCGAGGACAGCGTCCACAAACTTCAATAGCCCAGCACCTGCCCGACTTACAGACTTCATCTCGTCCAGGGTAATGTCAATTTCCTTCAGCAGACCTTAGAAAATAATCAAAGCCATACTAGCACTCATATACAGTAAAATCTTGAAAGATCAAGAACACATGAAAATGAATATCAAAGAACATTTAATATCCTTTTTAAGATTAAGTGGGAAGGTAAAAAGATTATGCTATACCTTTAAAAGTGTAGAATTGATGAGGTTTGTTCACAATAAGCGATAAAACGAGGTCAGTTGAGAACTACAGAGGAAATTAAGTTAAATGTGGAGGACCATTGCAACTGCAAGTCAAATTTTAACTTTCACTCTAAGTTGTTGTTGTTGAGGTTCATAGTTTGTGTGTCACATGACTTTTTCAATCAAGTGCCCCCCCCCCCTTTGTTTTTCAAGTGCGTTTTGGTAATTTTTCATCGATATGAAATGTATACAAAGTCGATAAATTATTGGTAAAAAATATTGAGAAAATAGTACTTTGAAAAATCAGTCATGAAAAAATCAGGCATTATAAAGTCATTATCATGTAGTATTCCTCTATGTTTTAAAATACACTTGTTTTTATATATTACTCAAGTTATACAGTTTAACAGCCTTCTGGGTGACACCTGGCTTTAAGTTTAGTGGTCTTTTGCACTACAAAATGATATGCGAAAACTACCTTTCCCACAAACTAAAATCTTGCCACTGATCCAAACTTAAAGCAACCTTAAATAAAGATCAATATGACGGTAGATAAAAAAACCTCTGAAATCTGCCTTTGGTTTTGCTTTAATAAAGTCTCTTCACAAAAATGAAAAAACAATCGTTAATAATGTTCAATTATTGTTTGCTGATGATAATGATGTAAATCATTGATAAAGTTCACTATGGTGTACACAATTTAAAATTCAAACTTATTTTTCATGATTGACCATTGCTTGCTTTTGCATCCAATAAGGCCTCCTTTCAATAATTACTTTATATATATGGGTTTTACATCACATCAACATTATTTCAGTTATGTAGTGATGCCTGACTCTTAATGATGGAGGAAGACCCCATTCTCAACTGCCCATAAGGGCTGGTCAAGGCGGGTAGAACCATCGGCATTCCGTACGTCAGTCAGGAGACTGCCTCTCATGAAAGTCCATATCCTTCTCAGGATTTGAACCCACGCGGAGAGGGGCCATGTGATTTCAAGTTCTGTACTCTATCCACTAGGCCACGGAGGCCCCCTCAATAATTACTAAATCATGCAGAGTAAAGACTTGACTATTCAAACCCACCTTTTGTGGCTTGTGTTTGTTTCTGGGTGATGTTGTCTACATCCATTTTCTTCAGGGCTGCCAAGAAATTTGCCTCGGCCATCATGGCTTTCGCTGACTTCCATGAAACCTCTTTTATACCCCTCAATATCGTCACACACTCGCAAATGGTCTGCACAGCTTTAGGTGGTTTGGCGAAGGACCTATTGAAGACAAAATGAGGTTAATATATTTCCTGAACTTATTGCTCATTTTTTCCCACGGATAAAACTTTATTCTTAAATGTAACATGGTAAAGACAAAAAAGACTTGTTGAAGACACCCTATATATGGTAAATCCTAAATGATTGTTTCTCATTAGAAAAGTCTTGTTGAGGCGATTCTACAAACTGAACACATCGGGTTTATCCAATGAAAACACCTCTGAAATAATAGGGATGACGCCATATTGTTTCCCGCGAGAATGACGCACTTTACTTTCGTTTTTAAAAATAGATCTTAAATCCGAAATCTAAAAAGTTGTTGAATTTGATTGAGGAAACAACTATACATGTCACAACAACAGTTTCGCCATTTGGTATGAGTTACTGATAAAAAATGATTTAACAGGATGTCCAACACTTCCATACACATTGAACTACTTAACATGCACGCTTAGAAAATGTGTTAATTGGCGGATGCCGATTTACCCGTAAAATTGTAACCCTACACTTATACGAGGTGTATTTCACAGCTCACGGAAATACCCGAGTAGTTCCGATTGGCGATTCTAATAAGTACCAACAATATAGTGTCTAGAAATCAGACCTCAGACAGACATCTTCCAAAAAAAAAAATAATCCATTGCAATGGCGCAAAGGTAGAGTGTCTGAGCTTCTTCTGTAGGTTGTGTGTTCAAAAATACAGCTAGGTCCAAAGATAAAAAGTAACATTGTTGTTACTCATCAGAAGCATCTCTTGAAAGAAACTAGAATTAAAAAAAAACATTCCATTGCATCGGCACAAAGGTAGAATCTCTCCCCCTCATGGTTCAAAAGTTGTGTGTTTCATAATCAAGCTGTGTCGAGCGTACCAAAGACTGAAATTGAATTGTAGTCATTGTCCTCTGGCACTTTTGATAATAGGGAAAAACCCAGTTTACGGTTGCTGATTTGAAACTTTGGAACACAAGGACACAACACTTTACTGATCTCTCGTTTTTAGAAAAGAATATGAAACCCCTTTGATTGATCTCGCTTTTTAGAAAAGACAACAAACCATTCCAAACCAAACTTTGATCTGTCTCCATACCTGATTTCTGTTACATCTGACTTGTCCAGATCATCAAGAGCAAAACGAGCAGCTTCCAGCGCAGGTAAAGCTTCTGCCAGTGAATCTTCCGCATCTTTCTGTTAACATAACAAAAACAGAGAAAGAATTTAATCCCTTACTCAAAAATACCTTAATTCGACACACCTGCTGCAGAAAGCTTAAAAAACAACTTAAACAAAAGGATAAGTTGCTCATAATAAGAACTATTAATATCTATAATAGTCTCCGTTTATTGTGCTAAAATGACATTGTGCTAGGGATGTAATCTATCACTGTACACTCTTGGCAAGGGTATTTGGTATGGGTGGGTGAATCCATGCCATGCGCCATTTTTCTGGTTTTGGAGGTTACATCCAGCAGGTTTAATCTGTATGGGTTTTTCTGCCTTCAAACAGTGACCTTATTGCCAACAAAAACTAATCAAAATACATGCAAAAACAAACATGTGATTTGTTCAATCATTTAAGCATTCCTGAAATAATGAGCAATTCATCCCTTTGTTACAATAGTTTTTACCCATTACCATAATGAAATCATCAAAGACATAACAAGTAACTTCCAGTGCAGGCAAATCTTCTGTGAGAGCATCTTTCTCTTAATATCACAAAAATGAAGAGAATTTAATTGCTTACTAAAACATATTCTGACGTACCTCACGGTATCTGCTGATGAAGGTTTTAGAAACCACTGAGACAAAAAGGACAGATTGCCCATTATGAGCATTTTATCCCTTTGTCAAACTGGTTTCTTTCCATTACCATAAATAAAACTACCAATGGCAATACAAGTGCAATCAAAGGGTCTGCGAGAGCATCTTTGGCATCTTTATATTAACATAAATAAAATCAAGAGAAAAATTTAATTCTTATCTTTGATGTATCTACTTGAGAATGCTTTTAAAAAAATTGTTACAACTGAAGCAAAGTAAGTTTTGTATTTAGATTCATAGAGCCTACATGTTTACAGTGTATTTAAATCCAAAAGTCATGCAACAGTTTTGAGATCTAACATATGTAGAATGTATACATTTTGATACATTAATGCTTCCTGAATTAAATATGTATCCAATTGCTTTTTTCAAATTCATCTTGTCTGACTTTCAAATATATTCATCTGTGAACAAACAAATTTCAACAATAATAACTTCTATCCCTCATGAGGTAAATATTCCAGCTCATTCACTTAATTGTCAAGTGCAAACTCTGTATGCTTTAACAATCCCTATTTTGTTACCATTACCATTAAACCTTTAAACATATGCCAGGTATAATCTGTTGAATACTTCCAGTAAAAGATTAGACTCCCATAAACAGGTTTATTTACCAAACCTTCTCCGTAATTGAGTAAAACAGTACCCAGGACATACCTTCTCAACTTCAATGATTTTGCTCTGCTCAGAAATCTCTTTCCCCTTAGCCTCAGCAAGTTTCTTCTTCTCTGTGGCGCGCTTGGTGCCCGAGGAAATCTCCTTCAACAGTGCCTCACAGGCAGCCGTTTTCTCCGTCACCGCCACTTTCTGCACAGCCAGCTTCTCATTGAGAATAGCCAATTGTTCACTGGCTTCGGCAATCTTCTGGAGACCCCCTTGTAAACGCTCACACTATTGAGTTAAAATTAAACTTATTTATTTTACATTGATTGTGACGAAAGCTTAAAGCTTATTAAACTCACTCTCAATGACTGCTTCCTGGATACTAAAAGCAGTACTCAAGCGGATTTCAGGGCCAGTCCAAGCAATTTTCACCTTGCTACAAATGGGATTGACCCTGGGATCTTCAACAGAAGAAGCAGGCCCTGTATAAGGGGCATTTTGCTAGTTTCTTTTAGAGCTTCAAAATTATCTAGGAGTCCGTAAGACAACACAAATTATTTAGAAAGAAAATTTATGGTGTCAAAATTTTTAGGGTGACAAAATATATAGGCTTATAAGTACCTTCACCACTGGGCCACACAGAAATTCGATAAAGGCATTAAAAAGATTCTCACCTGACTAAGTATATAGGCATCCTTGTCACTCAATAGTTTGAGGTAGGTGTTGATAAAGTCAAGATAGTTTTTCGGCGTTACAAAGTTACTTCTGCGCAACCTCTGGAGAAACGTTTTACTGTAATCACCGACACTTGTATGCACCAATACAATGTGAGACACCACATTGTCGCGATGTTCCTCCGCTATTAGAGGATTCTGGAAAGAAGATAATGGCAAACATGGTAAAGGTCAAACAAGGTCAATGTCAAAGCTAAAGGTCATGATTATATAATGTAAAATGATTGATTAAATTTTATGGTTTCAATGCACAGCTGTAGTAAGTGGAGACAATATTGCAAAAACCTTAACCTGTTCTTAAAATGTGGTTACATTTTACCAATAAAATATTTTATTACATTCCTATCAGTGAAATACTGGAATTTTTCAGTGTATAAATTTTCAATATCATCACAAGAAATCATCACTATTGTCGATATCAGCTTTGAGGGAACAACCATTCCTTGGCTCAAAAACAAATCGAAATATTGGGGCATATTGGATAATTTTGTATGTTATTCAGCTATTCAATAAGATTAACACAACACTCATTTGTGGATAGTTATAAGCATTTTTTGTTTTTTTATATGGGTTTTACATCACATCAACATTATTTCAGTTATGGAGCGATGCCTGACTCTTAATGATGGAGGAAGACCCCATACTCAACTGCCTATAAGAGCTGGTCAAGGCGGTCACCAGTTTGTACATCAAAGTGTCAAACTTGAACTTAAAGTGTTGAATGAAAGACAAGAATTATCATCAAAATAACGTCTCTAAAACAAATCTCTCTAGAAGGTACTCAACATAAGTTTGCAATAAAGTATGAATTTCTTCTCGCTTTCTTTATACGTTGTACCAAAAAAACTCCCGAATGTGCAGTATTCGATTGAATTTATAAGCTGAATTGTTTTATCTGAAATACTTGAAAGTTCATTAACAGTGACATGACACAATATTTAAGTTACAACGCACATTGAAATACACAAAAGTGACCCATTTTCCATGACAGACACAAAGGTGACCTTATTTTTCATCACAGACAGAAAAGTGACCCATTTTTCATCACAGACAGAAGAGGGACCTTTTTTCATCACAGACAGAAAATTTAACCACTTTTCATCACAAATAAAGGGTGAAATATGTGATTAAAACCCAACTACATCTAAAGCATTCCCATATTGGAAATACTAAATTGACAAAAAATGATAATAATAACACAAACGATCAATCTGAGTTAGTTTATTAATACTTGGTTTTGTTTTTCATAGTACTAAATCAACCAGTACTTTTGTAAGAAGTTTTTATGACTTGAAATGTTGACTGATATAAAGTCACCTTTATCAACTAAATTGGGTTATAATGCCCTAAATGACAATTTTAAGCATAAATTGACATAAACTGTATATCGGGATATGTAACAGTAACATATAACGGTATCACCTTAAGTTCATGTCAAGAAAAAAAAAGAAAGTTGAATTTGTCAATAAAGTGCATTTAGTTTGCTTACCCTGCGAGTTTCTAATTCACTTATGATAATGTTTGTGACATAAAAAGCAAAAACCCCATGCATGAATACATAAACAATTTACACTAAACTTTTCAACTTTATGTTTCAATATAAATGGTTGAAATAATTTGTGAATTCCACTTCACATCTTAAAAGAATTGGATTGACTTGTGGTTATCAACAGAAATGCTTGTCAAGAAATTTTATCTTTTATGATTTTGATTAGCTTGGATCGAATTTGATTAATTGAAACATTAAGTGAAGAAGAATCAATGTATTTCTTGAATGAATCAAAGGTTGGAAGATCACAAAACTACTTCGACATTTTTGCATAAGGCATAGCGTAACACAAGCATGTTGAAAAAGAAGAAATTCTTCATTCACCAACCAATTATTTGCAAGGTGTGATTACGCCTTTTCACACACAAGAAAAAATCGAGATAATGACCATAAGGAATGTATCTATTACCCCTATCATTGTTATTACTGAGGCATGAAAACATAGAACATTAATGTTTTCAATGAACTTTCTGTTTCTAAATTACTTTTATCATATTCAATATCATCTTAACCATTATCAATGCTGTTCACAAATACGTCAAATGTTTGCAGTGTATCTTTTAACCCTTAGAATGCTGGATAATTTTCTTAGGGTCATTTTTTGTTTTGTCTGCTTTCCAAAACCCTAAATATCTGCTTAATTTTGATGAGGAAAGAAACTCAGAGTAGCAAACAGGTTAGATAACAGGCCAGCCGCCAGGTAAATTGGCGGCTGGCCTGGATCCAACATGTTTGCATAAGCTTGAGGTCGGTTCCAGCACTATAAGGGTTAACTCTCGGCTATCACATTTATCAATATTCATACATTGTATTTCTATGTTTCTTTTTTTCACATTCTTTTATACATTTTAAATATCTTTATCTAATGTCATGTGTAGTCTCCTATCTTCAATGTGGGAATGTGACACATTTATAACTCACCTTCCGAGATCTAGAGCTTTTAACCACCTTTGATAACATATTTACATTTCATACACATTAAAGTGTTCACTTAGATGTCCAAAAATCAAAAGAAGAAATGCTTAGTTGATATTTGAAACACCGACACTGTTTTTATCTGCAATGATCTCAAATTCCAAATGGCACATCAATTTTACAAACTAAATGCCTTTGAATATTTAATCACTGATAAGCCTATAAGTATCAAATCGAGAGAGGAAAGTTCCAAATGACACCTTCTGACAACCGTTGGAAACCGTTCCCAAGAATTCCTTGCATCTAGTATAGGACTTTGCTTAACTCTATAGATAGTTTAAGCATTTTTAGAGAGATCTACAATAATGTTGTTACACACAACCAAGTAGCCCTTCTTTAATCATATTTAATGCATATGCCTGCTCAAACTAATAAATCAGTTAAACTATTTATACCTAATGCTAATGACTAAATAGAAGTCCTTTTTTTACTTAGAAAGTAAGCACTTTTTGTTAAAAGACTCATTACTTAACCCATTACAAAACAACAACCACATCTGACCAGTTTGTTTCTGACGACTCTGGAAAAAAATGTGGGAAAAGGAGAAATTGCTCTTAAATACCAATTTCTCCTTTTACCACAATGTTTTCTGCCCTATCAGAAGATTAATTTTTAAATTTTCAATTTAATCACACTTTAAAATATCGTCTGCAAACTCTTTCAATTATGGACAGTTGAAAATTACGGCGTTTGGTAAAGGTTTAAACAAGTTACCATAACAAGATGGTACTTACATCTGGAGAGATGAAGACACTTGCTACAGCATACAAAGCCTGTTCTGGCCACGGGAAGAACCAATCAATGTTGGCACAGTTCACCATACCTGCAATAAGAAAATGTATAACCATTTCTGGACTAGCGCTAATACTTAATGTGATTTTAATTGTTTGTTTGTTTATTTATGTATATCTATATGGAATTAAATGTTCTGCTAACAACTTGTCAGTTATGTTACTGCCCATGGTCCTTGTTTCATCTACATCATACGTCACCACAATCACACTTGATTATTACGCGACGGGTGGTGCTAGGTCAAGAGTGAGTAAGGAAATGATAGAGAATTAGAAAAAGATCTGATAGTTAAAAGAAAGAAGTAAAAGCAAAGTAATGCCAGCTAGCTTCTCCTCTTCATCCCAGACCTCTCCGGTTACAGTGGCTGTGGCCGGCCCAGCAATAGGAATCACTAGTGGTTACTACTGTGCCCAGCGGCTGTTAGAAAGTGATTGTTGATAGCCTCAGCTTGAACGATACCAAGTCAGAGGCCTCTGCAACGTGTGCAGGGAGTCCATTCCAGATTTTTATAGTACATGGGAAGAAAGAGTTTTTGTGGTACAATGTAGTTGTAGATGGCTGATGGTATTTCCTGTTGTGGTCTTTTGGTCTCCTTTGGGCTCTAATTAGGTATTTGTCAGCCTGTATGTCAACCAAGTTGTTTTCAATTTTGTAAAGCATGGTGAGCTGTGCTTTTGTCCATCGCAACTCTAGCGTTTCCCATCCCACGTGGTCTATCACAGAGGAGACGCTGCTGGTGTTGTGATATCTGTTGGCCACATATCTAGCAGCTCTCCTCTGCACCATTTCAGGCTTGTATGTTTAATACCAGTAGAGGTTAAAATGCCAGGACAAAGCTACGAGAACTGGTTATGTATCCAGGAAGTAGAATCGAGAATGACTGATCTGAGATGTAAGAACTTGTTCCACAATTAATGTATCAAACTCAAAATAGATTAACAAGGTTTTAAATGATATCAATGAAGATGAAATGTGTCATTTTATTTGGTGTCCAAAAGTCGAAGTCACAATGAAAGCATTATTACAAAAGGGAAATCTGCTTGTGATGATAAGAAATCTCCTTTTGCTTTAACGTGCTTTTTAGCATCATGTGCATTCTAGTGTTATTAGTTTAAACTTGTTCATTTTACACTGATTGTGTCAAAAACTTGAAATTCATTGAATTCACTCACGATGACTGCTTCCTGGATATGTGACAAGTAATAAATCTGATATGAGGATTAGTAAGAAGAATCAAATGTTATCTTTGAAAATAAAGTGGAATTATTCAAATGGTTGATCATCTTCCCCTTTATGCCTCAATGTCATAATTACAAGTAACTCTTTCCATGTATAACCCTTATAGTCCTGGAACCAGCCTCATGCTTATGCAAACAGGTTAGATCCAGGCCAGCCACCAAGTAAATTGGTGTCTGGCCTGTGATCTAACCTGTTTGCTACTCTGAGTATCTTTCCTCATCAATATTAAGCAGATATTTGAGGTTTTTGAAAGCAGACAGCAAAAAATTCTTTTTCCATTGTGCCTTATAAAAATTACCAAAGTCCCATCCATGTACAGTGATGTCTCGTTAATCCGAACACGTCCATTCCCAACAAAATGTCCGGATTACCGAATCATCCGGAATAATGAAGCAGATCGAGTTCTTATACACATTAAGACATAAACGGTCAGTATGCACATGTATACTTATAACCCTTTAGCAAACGCCAAATTGTCGGCCGTCTCAAATTGAAAGAGTTTGCAGACGACATTTCAAATCATGATGAAATTCAAAAATAATCTTCTGATATGGCAGAAAACATTGTGGGAAAAGGAGAAATTGCTCGTCATGAGCAATTTCTCCTTTACCCACAATATTTCCAAAGTTGTCTGCAACAAACTGGTCAACTAATTCCGTTCCCTTAAAATTTTGTTCGGATTGCGAGACATCCGGATAATCGGGGTCCGGATAAACGAGACTTCACTGTAGAATTAAAAAGAAACCATACTGACCTGGGAAATTCCTGCAGCGCGTTCTTAGAGCATCACCGACAGGGGACATAGCGAGTACAATGTGAAGGTTGTTGGAACATTTTGTTACAAAGTATTGCCAGATACTTTCACGAGCATGACCAGAACCCCCAGCAAGGGCCTCTTGACGTATCTATGGAAACAGAAAAAGTAATTATATACTGGTAATTAAGCTGGCACAAATGCATACTTTTAATAAATGCAAATCAAACCATACAAAGCACACAATTTTTTTTTTTTCAATGATTCAAGTGTTATTTGCCAAATCAAATGAATCTGAAAAGTATAGAAATGTTTAACACATACCAATTTAAGCATAAGTTTAAAAAAACAGCGATACAACCTATAAGACCTATGATTTAAAACCAATGTTTTATACACAGTGATATGGGAAAAGAAAAAAAGAGGTTTTGTCTATTAACTCTATATCTCAAACGGACCTCTCTCAAAAAATAATCAATATGATACCACTGATAACTTCATTATAATGCAAATGGTCTTAAATTATTGATAGAATCTTTACTAAGAGTTTCTTTTTTAAAAAAAATCAAATCCATCACATTTTTTTTTTTAAATCTATAAGTTCATTAATGTACTCTATGCCTGAAACTTAGTTACTATTTAAATGAGAACACACATAATAAGCGATTTAACCTTTTATTTTTGAGCTTTTAAGTTGCCTGTTAACAGATTTGTCAAAATTTGGAACTTAAAACTTTATTTCTTTAAATCTGTACTGTTGTATGATAACACTGAAGAAAAGCCATCAGAAGCAAAATTAATTCATATTAAAGTATTTATATAGGCCTGTATACCGTGAAATAAACGTATTTAAGTCCAAAACTACACAACCATTGTTTTAGAATCAAACACATATAGTCTACACATACCGAGATATATTGACGCTTCTTGAATTTATCATGCTTCTAATTAATTCTTTCATTGCATATTATAAAACAATGCAAAATTAATTTTTCCAACATTTTATTTTGACTTTCAAATTTTCACCTGATTTTTTTGTGTGCCAATAAGCAACTTTAAAGGTAAACATTGATTTCTACAACACCCCCATGATGAACGTGAAACAGGTTTGTGTGAGTTTAACCCTTTACCAAACATTAAATTTTCGACTGTCCCAAATTGATAGAGTTTGCAGACAACATGTCTTAAAATGTGATAAAATTGAAAAATAATCATCTGATAGGGCAGAAAACATTGTGGGAGAAAGGATAAATTGCTCGTTAAGAGCAATTTCTAACATTGTGGGAGAAAGGATAAATTGCTCGTTAAGAGCAATTTCTCCTTTTCCCACAATGTTTTCCATTGTCGTCTGTAACTGGCCAAATGTCATTATTGTTTGGTAATGGGTTCAGGCAATGATGTAACAGAACTTAACTTATAGTTCAACACTTAATATGTCAAACCAGGCTTTCGGTTGGTTGGATTGGTAATTTCAAGGTTAAAGAACTTAGCATATAGCTTGACATTCAATGCATCAGTCAATACTTTTGGTTGGATGGATTTGGGTTTTTAGATTTACAACAGTATACAAGTTACATTGTGGCAGTTAGTGCACCTATACATACTCCTGGTAATTCACTACCAGTACACCAGTAATATATGCAAATTATCACTTCCATGATGTTGGCTGCTTTTCCATCTGAACAAAAAACGATCAATGGTGAGGCACAAATAAATAATGTCTCATAAACATAATTGAACGTTAGAAAGTATATCGTCCGCATTTGGTGTAAACTCAGGACCCCTGTATTTCGAGTCAGACATACTATAGATTGAGTCTTTGCTGTAAAGCTACGTTGTTTTTTTTTATTCCATTATTGGCACTGCATGTAAATCCCTTAATATCACTGCTATACAACATGAATGAAATTGCAGATTGACTTAACCCTTGTAGAGCTGGAACCAACTTTGTGCTCATGCAAGCAGGTTAGATCTAGGCCCACTGCCAAGTAAATTGGCAGCTGACCTGTGATCAAACCTGTTTGCTACTCTGGGTATCTTTCCTCATAAAATCTAAGCAGATATTTAAGGATTTGGAAAGCAGACGACACAAAAATATATTTTTAGAAAATTACCCAGCATTCTAGGGGTTAAGACCAGTATATCATGTGACATTGATTCTGTTTGAGTCAGACAGATGACTTGACTATTTCATTTAATATATGATTCTAAATCGTCTAGACATAATTTCAGTGATGTTGGGAACATGTGACTCTTAATGATGGAGGAAGACCTCAAACTCAACTGCTCATAAGGGCTTGCCAAGCAGTCAAGTAGTCAAGCAGGGTAGAAATGTTGGCATTCTGTAAGTCAGTCAGTCAGTCTGAACAAGATTTGTACCCATACTAAGAGCAACAATGTGATTTAACCCTTTAGCAAACGCAAAATTTCGACTGTCCCGATTTGAAAGAGTTTGCAGATGACATTTCAAAATGTGATGAAATTGAATATCAATCTTCTGTTGGGGCAGAAAGCATTGTGGGAAAAGGAGAAATTTGGCCTTTTCCCACAATGTTTCCAAAGTCGTCTGCAACAAACTAGTCAAATGTCGTTATTGTTTGGTAATGGGTTAAAGTTCTGTACTCCACCCACTAGTCCAGGGAGGTCCGCAGATTACATGACTAGACAACTTCCAACTTGGGGACCGTGTGTTTAAAGTTTGACACCATACAGACCAATCTATAGTGGCATTGTTTGAATAAGGGACCAGTGAACATGTATACATAAACAACAGTAAGGGACAATGGAGTTACAAAGGACTTTGTAACAATAGTTTCATGTTTAAGTTTACCTGTCTATCTAGAAGAAGCTGATTATAGATTATAGATAAATAACTATGAGGTTTATTTGTATCTGACTTATACACCTGTGTATCATTTTTCATCAAAAATCCATAAAGTTAACAGTAACAGTTGAAAGTAGTGTGACAAAAGAAGAATTGGTTCTGTAAGGGCGCTATAACTGTGGTTGTACACTAGTCTCAAATGCAAAAGCAGGATACATGTATGTTGTTTGTCTTGCTTTTTCATTTGAGACTTATGTGCCAGCTTTCAGAGTATAAATGCAGAGCAAATTGTTCATTCGACCATATTTTTTCTCTGACACATAGCAGACCAAATGTAGAAGTGTCCCAAGAAGAGAATATTCTTGTAAGATAGAAGCATATAATCTTTTTTTATTTTTGTATTGGTACAAGCATTGAATGTCTGTTAATTACCAATGTAGATTTGAAGACATATCTTGTCTCAATCAACTCATTTTGAAAATTAGTTTTGATATTATCAACAGCAAATTTCTCTTAGTTTTTGCTTTCTTCTTCTATTTGTTATAGATTTGAGATGAAGAAGAAAATATGTGAATGTGATATTGCACTGCAATTTATGTGAAAACTTATTGCCAAATGTGATAAGTTCATAAATAGTTCAATGCATCTATGCTTGGAAATGATAGAAAAATGCACTCTTACAAATGATGTATAAAAAGTATCTTAAATGAACAGAACGGATTGTTGATAACAAAAATAAAATAAATAGTAATTGGCACAGCACAATTCTACCTGAGTAACATCTTCTACCTTTAGGTTATGACAAACGATGAACAAGTTAACATCAAAATTAAACTTAAGAGTCACAAGGCATATTTAGTCAATGGTTATTGTCATCAAATGTAAAAAGATCCCCATTAACTGACTGATGGAAACCCCCTTTTTGATAAGCTTATGTTGCAAGTTAACAAAATATGAGACACATTCTATTCCTTATAATAAAATAAACCCAATTCAATTATAAAAAAAAGCAAACTTTTTGTTGATAAAAGAGTTACAGGAAAAAAAAGAAATACAGTAAAGAGTGTTCAAAATGTATGTGTAGACATCTTGAAAACAAATGTATAACAAACATTGCAATCTGAAATATGTTTCTCTTTCTATATATTCTTTTCTTAAACTCTGTTTTGCTATTCTCATCAACCTAAAATGATTAAAGCCTATGCGTTTCATAACCTCAGTATTATATTGATGTTATTTCTTCATCATACTTTTCCCTCAATCAACCAGCACTATAATGATAAACACTGTTCTGTCATGAAAAATGCAGAAAACACTTATCATCAAAAAGAGAACAAACATTTTCTTTGCGATATTGGGCAAGGACTATCATTATGAATTAAGGGGAAATAACTCATTAAAAGCAGTTTCTAGTTTGTCACGTTAACTCTGAAGTCTTATTCTGCTGCTTTAACCCTTTACCAAATGCCAAATTTTCGACTGTCCCAAATTGAAAGAGTTTGCAGACAGCATTTTAAAAAGAAATGAGATTGAAAAAAATAATCTTCTGATAGGGCAGAAAATATTGTAGGAAAAAAAGAATTTACTTGCGAAGAGCAATTTCCCCTTTTCCCCACGATGATTTCTGCAGCAAAGTGGTCAAATGTCGTTATTGTTTGGCAAAGGGCTAAACCTTTTTCAACAAAATACTTTGATGAAGTAACCAACCAAAAGATAATAAAAAGGTGTAAGCAAACTATACATACGGATCCAATGATTGCCTCTTTTTCATCATCTGGGTAAAGGGCAGGCACCATACCTGATGTCAACATGTTGTTGATGTTTTCAAGGAAACCTGAATGGAGAAAGAGATATAGAGAATGGATGGTTGGGTTAATGAACTAGAAATGCGATCGGGCAAGGCGTAGGAATATTATGCGGAGAGCCGAAAGCGGATCAGAAGCTAATCCGAGGCCCAGCTTGAGCCTGCCAGCCTTTGTTATTCAAAGACATCAACCATCGTTTCTATTTATCCTGTTACATATTTGGATTTAATAAACCAACCAAAAATGAAAATAAAACACTAAAAATTGAAACAAAACAGAAAATCAATACCTAGAACTAATGACTTAAATCATTAAATCTCTTGCCTTAAACAAATTATGATCTTTCACCTTGAATTGATGATGATATTTTGCCTTAAACAAACCGCAATTACCTAGAACAATTCATGATCAACTATCAAGAGAAAAATCATGATCAGTTGGAGAACACTTGCCTTGAACAAATCATGGTTGCCCTGAACAAATCATGATTGCCCTGAACAAACAAGATCTATTGCTTTGAACAAATCATGGTTGCCCTGAACCAAATCATGATTGCTCTGAACAAACATGACATATTGCCCTGAACAAACATGATATGTTGCCCTGAACAAATCATGATTGCCCTGAACCAAATCATGAATGCCCTGAACAAACATGATATATTGCCCTGAACAAATCATGATTGCCCTGAACAAATCATGATTTCCCTGAATAAATCATGATTGTCCTGAACAAATCATGATTCCCCTGAACAAACATTATCCATTGCTTTGAACAAATCATGATTGCCCTGAACAAACATGATCTATTGCTTTGAACAAATCATGACTGCCCTGAACAAACGTTATCTATTGCTTTGAACAAATCATGATTGCCAAGAACAAACATGATCAATTGCTTTGAACAAATCATGATTGCCCTGAACAAACATGATCAATTACTTTGAACAAATCATGATTGCCCTTAACAAAACATGAGTGCCCTGAACAAATCATTATTGTCCTGAACAAACATGATCTACTGCCCTGAACAAATCATGATTGCTTTGAACAAATCATGATTGTACTGAACAAATCATGATTGCCCTGAACAAATCATGATTGCCCTGAACAAATCATGATTGCCCTAAACAAAACATGATTGTCATGAACAAAACATGATATCCCTGAACAAATCATGATTTCCCTGAACAAACATGATCTATTGCCCTGAACAAATCATGATTGCCCTGAACAAATCATGATCTATCACCCTGAACAAATCATGATTGCCCTGAACAAACATGATCTATTGCTTTGAAGAAATCATGGTTGCCCTGAATAAACCATGATTGACTTGAAAAACCATGGTCTTTTGCCTCTAAAAACAAATTATGATCAATGGCCTTGAACAAATAAATATTGAAATAAATTCATGATACCTACCTTCTTCAGCTACATGCTGATCAGTGAACAGGAACACCGTCTTCTTATTCTCTGTTCCCAGTTTGTTATAGAGGACCTTCAAGTCATCCCTAAAGGACTGCTCATTATAACCACGGCTAAGCTGAATTTCAAACACCTCGCAGCCCGCCGTGAACGATGCAAGTTTACACAAACTCTGTTTCCCACTGCCGCCAACACCCACCAATAGTGCATGACCTTGGTCCATTCTGATGACACGATGGATACGAGTGAGATGTTCTAAGGCGTCGTCAAACAAGACTAGATTCATGGCCGTGTGACTGTCGTTGTATTCCTCTGCGATCTGTTTGAGAGAAGAAAAAGAATTTTATAGAGTTCAACCAACAGTTATTTGTTTTCAGGAAATATTTCCCTGAGTGAAACATTGCTTACTAATAACAAACGCGTTCTAGCAAGAGTTTGTTTTATGTAAGTTGTGTTCACAAGGGGAATTGAGGGGTATTACGTATGTCTTAAATAACCTTGCTATGTGAAAATTCATTTGATCTCAACAACCTCAACTGTTGAGATCATTTAAATATTCACATAGCAAAAAGGTCATTTAAGACATACATTATTCCCCTCATGAGCATAGCTGTCTAATGTTTGCAAGTGGTAAAATCTTGAAGTGTCAAAAGACATTAACTAAATTGATGTTAATTGCAAGACTACGGCAAGTCCTATATTGAGGGGAATGGCCAGCTTTTGTATTACACAGATCTCATAGAAATATGATATAAAAAAATGGCAAAAGGTAGTGGTAAATGTGCTATATGCTCTCCAAAAGCAATTTCTCCTTCCCATTACATAGTTGTATGGCAACCCAGCAAGTGTGTCCAAAACTTTAAAGATAACCGAAAACCTAACAAACAAATTCAAAATATTGAAGAAAAAAAATAAAAAAAAATACACAATTATACGACACTTTATTTCAATGTTAGGCACATGCACAAATTTCTCATTACAGATTGACCGATCATACACACCTCTTGGAAGAGTGCCTTTGCAGCTTCGTAATCTTGAATATCCTCATACAGCCTTGGCTCTGCGTCCTCTAGTGCTGTACGGAAATCACCAAACAGGATCGGATCCCTCATGACATATTCAACATTGGGTTTAAAGTTGTCTTCTAGTAGCTGCTTCAGTTCACCCTATATTACAATTAGAATTAATAATTAATTTTTCTTAAATTTTTTTATATTTCGATTTTTTTTTTTATTTTGTGTTTTGATTGATACTGTGTCAACTGTTTCAATATTTCAGTTACAGTCAATCTTGTACAAAGAGACCACTGTAAAAGGAGACAGACTCATGTTGTATAGTAGTGCTTTCGTATGAGTTCCCGAAAACACATTCATCACAAGGAATATGTAAAATCATGCAATGCCATTTTTATTGTAGGTATGTTAACAATACATGAAATTTGTCCAAACTTCCTAACATGCATTATTAATTCCATAACATATATTGCATATCAGATATCGTAAATCAGGTGAAGAACATATCACATCGTAACACATTAAATCAGACAGGTAAGATGGCCGCCTTATTGAACATTGTAAATCGCGATTCTTGAATGGTTTGTATTTTTATCATGTATCATGTGTAAACTGTGGGTACTCATACAATAGCACTACTATATAAGACATCTAACAGTTTATAAAGAGTGTCGGTCATTCAAAAAGCTCCCTTTCTACGATTTAAATGACACACCAAAAATATTTTTAATACATTTGATGTTATGTGATAACCAAATGGATCCACCATTTGAGTTATTATACACTGCCTTCACTTACATTACATAACACTATAAAATACCACACAAAGTATCGCATGGAATACAAACAATATGGCGAAAAAAACGATGTGGGGAAAAAACATGCTAAACAACTTGGTTAATGTGCAAGAATAGGAAAAGACATAAAGTATTAAAGTATTTCTCTTCTCTTTTTCTGTTATGATGACTTATGCTACTAATATTAAAAAAATGTCAAAATAAAATTTCAGTCATAACAAAGTAATAATTTGTTACAACCATGTGTTTGACTAAGGTACATTTGGGGAGCAACTGAAACCTACATTAAGGTATTCTTTATCCTTGTCGTTGATCAGTCTGTCCCCGATTACGCGGAGACATTCGTTCCTCCATACTCTGATAAATTGTTCAATCTTTGTGAATCGGTCCGAGGTTGTCAGACACATCCCGTGGTAGATTCGTGACAGATCTCGCAGGTTGAAAATGTAGTGGAACTTGGATGGGGTTGGTGGAAGGTCCTTTACAATGGTGCTGTAATTGCAGTTCAAATATTTGTTATAAATTTGGTCGTTTGCTTTTATGATCAGTTTTCAGCCTGCAAAATGCTTCCAAGGTACAATCAATTCTTCCTCAATCTTAACCATCATGAATTTATGTTTTGCTTCAGGCATTTTTTTGATATATTAAATTGACTCTATGAAAGAAGTTAAAAAGACAAAGATGATGGCCAAATATAAATAAAGTTGCCATTTGAAGCATGTTTGTATTGGGGAGCAGTCATATATCAGTATGGCTTATAGGTACATCAGAACATAATATTATGTTTGGTCAAATAATGAAATTGCCTATTTTTGTTATTACTGCATAGAAACCATGTTGAAAACATTGTACATTTGATAATAGAAAAAAAATGTGATGATAAACTGATAGAAGCAAAAGTGATATTTTATTAAAAAAAAATCAAGACAACTTTTGTGTCTTCCTGGATGTGTGAAACCAAAAATCATAAATATCTTTTAGGGTGGAAAAATGGGGTCTAAAGCAGAAACAATATGTATTATAAGGTTTTCGTTTTGTTACTTCCATAACAAAACAAAAACGTTCTTTCATTCCTTAAATTTGCTTGTTTACATAAAATTTCTAAGCAAAATGTCATAGAAACTATTGGGAACAAAATTAATTCATGAAGTGTCAATCTAACAAAGTATATACAGTTTACATGGAGCATTTGATACTAAAATAAATCGCAATTCTTTTGGATTTAAGTAGATATTCATTCACTCTATACATGCTCTTAAAAACTTTCATAATTCGGTCATTACAAATGAAACTCTTCATATTTAATGAATAATCACCATTATCAGATCTTATCATTTTATATAACATAGATATAATTGCTATATAAATTAACTTCGGGGACACCACTCCTCCATTACTATTCAAATTAACTTTGGGGAAACGACTATTTGGGGAAACGACCATCACCCTTGTGTACAAAGCAGCTTTAACACATTACCAAACACCTAATTTTCGACTGTCCCAAATTGAAAGAGTCTGCAGACGACATTTCAAAATGTGATGAAATTGGAAAATAATCTTCTGATGGGTTAGAAAACATTGTGGGTAAAGGAGAAATTGCTCGTAATGAGCAATTCCACCTTTTCCAACAATGTTTCCCTAAGTCGTCTGCAACATAATGGTTAAATGTTGTCATTGTTTGGTAATGGGTTAATGTTAGCCTGAAAACTCAAATCTTTCCCACCTGTACAGACTCATGGTCATGCGTGTGATGGTTGACACTACACCCTGGATATCCGGAGACATGGACTGCGCATGTCCCGTAAGGATCGAGTTGTAGATGTGGAACAGCGACTCGTCCGATGGGAATGTCATGTTAAACGCACTGAACAGCGACACAAATCGGGGATCCGTCTCGTTTCGGCCACCGCCAGCCTTGCCCATGGCCGCAAGGTACCCGATGTCCCGCATGTTTTTCCAGTTCAGGTCCTTTCCTCTGTCGTAGCATCCGCCACGTTCGAGCAGTAATTTCAGCAGGGCAATTGGCTGTTGTGTACCATATGTGTCAACCTGTAGGGAAATCATATGCATGATTAGAATGATATCATTTGCATTTTCCATGAGTATAGAGTTTGGAAAAATGTCTTCATTTGGGAGCCAAAGCAGCAAGCATTAATGTACAAACAGAAATGTAATTGATTGTAGACATTGACTGGAAATCATTGTCACAAAAGCAGAATTTGCTCTTCATAAGCTTTTTCTCATTGGTCAAAATGATTTCATTGAGTTTTCCCCTGCACATACTTCAGGGTGAGCCAAAATTGGTTGATGCATACAACAAATATGGATGACTATGGAAATGTTATTATAAAAACATAATCGCTCCAAAGCTATACAATTGGGTATGATCTTTTGCTCTCACAGCACCGTGACAATGAATGCCTGAATAAGAAACATTCAGCTACATCTTAAAGGCCTTCAAATATGAGTATAACGTCTTTTACGTTATGTAAAGGGTTTTAAACACATTCTGTGAAGGATTCAAAACATGGGTGAAGGATTATACACACAAATGTCATGTGTAAAAGACTATAAACATATGTATGAAGTTTCTTTACACATATTCAAAGGAATATAAACACATGTGTGAAAGACTTAACATATGTATGAGGTTTTCTTTACAGATTTTCAAATGAGTATACACACATGTGACTATAACCATATGTATGAAGTATTCTTTACAGGTTTTATAAGGTTTATAAACACATGTGACTTTAAACATATGTATGAAGTTGTCTTTAAAGGTTTTCAAATGATTATAAACACATGTGACTTTAAACATATGTATGAAGTTTTCTTTAAAGGTTTTCAAATGATTATAAACACATGTGACTTTAAACATATGTATGAAGTTTTCTTTAAAGGTTTTCAAATGATTATAAACACATGTGACTTTAAACATATGTATGAAGTTTTCTTTAAAGGTTTTCAAATGATTATAAACACATGTGACTTTAAACATATGTATGAAGTTTTCTTTAAAGGTTTTCAAATGATTATAAACACATGTGACTTTAAACATATGTATGAAGTTTTCTTTAAAGGTTTTCAAATGATTATAAACACATGTGACTTTAAACATATGTATGAAGTTTTCTTTAAAGGTTTTCAAATGATTATAAACACATGTGACTTTATAAACATATGTATGTGAAGTATTTCTTAAAGGTTTTCAAATGATTATAAACACATGTGACTTTTAACATATGTAGGAAGTATTCTTTACGGGTTTTTAAAGGATTATGCACACAAGTGTGAAAGACAATAAACACATGTATGAAGTTTTCTTTACAGGTTTTAAAAGGATAATAAACGCATGTGTGAAAGACAATAAACATATGCATGAAGTATACTTTGCATATATTCAAAGGATTATACACACATGTAAAAAAGACTATAAACATATGCATGAAGTATACTGAACACATTTTTAAAGCAATACAAACACATGTGTGAAGGACGACAAATATACTAGTATGTATGAAGGACCTACTAAAGTCCTGCATTAGGCCCTAAATATACATATTCCTGTACAAGTTAAGATAAATGCAAACCTAACTTGACAAAATTCTGATTGCAAAACTAATGCTCACTTATGTTTTATCATTGTTGATGCTTTTCTTTTGTAATTACTGGTATATATATATGTAAATAGAAATTAATAAAAGATGTCTAGGCTTCAATTTCTAACCCATTACCAAACAATAAAGACATTTACCCACTTTGTTGCAGACAACTCTGGAAAACATTGTGAGAAAAGGATAAGTTGCTTGAAACGAGGAATTTTTCCTTTTCACACAATGATTTTTGCACTACAGAACATTATTTTCCAATTTCATCACATTTTGAAATGTCGTCTGCAAACTCCCTCAATTTGGAGCAGTCGGAAAATAGGCATTTGGTAAAGGGTTAAAAAAAAAGAAAAGAAAAAAAGATAAATACAAACCTGAGGCATGTTAGGCCCTAACTATATATTTCTGTACAAGTCAAGATAAATACAAACCTGAGGCATGTTAGGCCCCATATATATATTTCTGTACAAGTTAAGAAAGATAAATACAAACCTGTGGCATGTTCATGTCATCCACAAAGATGAGAAGACGTTTGCCCATCGGGGGTCCGTAGGTGTCCTTGGTTCTCTTTTCCACGTTGGCTTCCAAGTTACGCTGGACGTCCAGGGATGTTGTTCGGCTGGAGAAGTTCATGTTTAGCAACAGCTGGAAAGGAAGAGGGGGAAACCCTTAGAATGTTGGGTAAGTTTCTAAAGATAGATATTCATGTCGTCTGCTTTCAAAAAAACATTAAATATCTGCTTAATTTTGCTGAGGAAAGATACCTAGCATTTAAAATAGGTTAGATCGGAGGCCAGTTGCCAATTTACTTGGTGGCTGGCCTGGATCAAACCTGTTTGCATAAGCATAAAGTCAGTTCCAGTATTATACAAGTTCATTTGTTTGTTTGCACGGTGTTTAACAATAAACTGTTTCTCAGTTATGTAACAGCTTTCCTGGATCCAACTGTTCTAGGCTAGGGCTATGAAGTGACTTGCCAAAGGTCGCTCCCATGACATAGAGGTGTCAGTGGGACTCGAACCAGGCACCCCCAAGTTCTAAGTCAATCAACCAACTTAACCACTGGACCACACAGGACTGTTAAAACATGGATGCTCTTAATCTGGTCCTTATAATTGTGTCAAGACATTTACTGTTATCATCTTTTAACTCGAAACCATTCATCCTTTATTCAATTATACCCTATATTGATGCATATGCTCTAGAAGTTTCTAAAACACAAAAAAGATAAATTACCCTAATTGAGAATTTCATCTCTTTATCACAATGATTTTTACCCTCAATCATCAAGAAAATTATATTTTTTCCATATTTTATAATTGCCCACTGCTGTTGTGTTTATTTTGGACCCGTCAAATATTTTAACTACGGAGGTTATAAACTTTAAAAAAAAAATCAAAACAATTGAACTGTTTTAAATTGTATATTCTAAATCTTAACACAAACAGATCAATACAGTATCATATTATGCCTGTACCAATCGTCAATCAAATCAAAGCTTACTCACATGTGACTCCTGATCGAGTGTTCGGAGGAAGTTTGCAATCGTCGCAGTTTTCGATGTTCCCGTATCTCCCACCAGTACGACCGGCCTCTTGATCCCGACCATCAGTTTCACGATCCATGTCGTTCTGACGGTGTCTACGGTGGGTACCAGAATCTCATTGTACTTCTTCTCCGGCATGTGGACGTATTTTGGGATCAGCTTGGTCCACGGGATCCACTGCTTCTGGTCCATGTCATAGAAATACTCGAACATCGTGGGTTGAGTGATGGGCAGTTCTCCTGTTAATTGATAGATGGATAATGATTGAATCTTATTTCTGATTCGAATGATTTTTTCCAGTTTTAGGGGAAGGGGACCGGGTCCCATGGGGAATTTGCGCTTAAAAGGGGAAAAAATGGAAAGTTATGCTTAACAAGTATTATAACAAAATTAAGTTTAAACACAATAATTCCCCATACATAGAGAGAAAACATTATTCCAACTATTTTTTTTATTAACATGTTGTGCTCATGTTCAAAGTTCAGCATTTCTTGGCTTTTCAACGAATTCTTTAAATGAGGAATTAATTAAAATTGAATAACACTTCTGAGAGGGGAATTTTTCAAATATTTGGGGAAAAAATGAATACTTTAGAGATGTGGAATGGGGCCGATTAATGCCAAATATTTCATTAAAAAAAACCCACTGACTGATTTTCATTAGAATAGGTTTGGTCAGGCGATTCGCAGGCCTTCAGTTGAGTCATTATCTGAAACCATAGCTAACGTAAGATGATATTGTGAAATAAACACACAAAAGATCAAATGGAAAATAAACAATATGGTAAAAAAATGTCATCGATGAGGCATCTGCGAAATAATATGTCTAGTTTTGAAGAATCGGATTGAACTGATGTAGTATCCAGGAAGCAGTCATCGGGAGTGAATTTAATAAGCTCCAAGCTTCCGTCACAATCAATGTTAAAATAAATAAGTTTAAAATTAATTTTATCCTGTCACCAGTGCAATTTTGGAACCGTGGGACCGTTATCTATGTGCCGTGTAACATTTGTGATATCTGGCACTAACCATATAACACATGCATGTGAATGTGACGATCTATTAGGTCATCAGAACGTCATGACACATGGTGTCAGGTTTCATCATTCATTACTTTGTTTCCTTTTTGCACATGTTTTATTTTCATTTAGTTTGTTGAAAAGAATACATTAAGGTAACACGATGAATAAAATAGATGGTTGGTGTCTTTAAATAGGAAAAGTTATCCGGCTCGGCTTCAGATTGTTATCCGTTTTGCCTTCTGCTCACCAGATAGTATTCCTATGCCTTGCCCAATAACACTTCCAATTCATGACACCAACCATCTATTCTCTTTATCTTACCTAATCCAGCTAGATGCTTATCATCATCCTGAATATTTGACATGGCTGCCAACGATTTCATCTGGGCATCGAACTTGAGTCTGCCATCTTCCAGCAGGCCGGCTCCAATAGACCAGGTCAGTGCCTGAATGAACACTGCTTCGAGCTCATCAGACTCCTGAAGTTCTCTCGTCAACATGGCATCAAGCATGTTAGCTAGCTGTGTCACCTATAGAGGGGAAATACATGTGTTAATGTATTGCATATGAGGTTTTAATATAGTTTACCTAAACAGTGGAAAATAAAAATGTATACATGGGTGAATGTTGAAGAATTTCAAAAACCTGAAATCTGCAGTTCATTATCCTGAAAAGGCATGTTTACATGGCTTACAAATGAGTTATGTCACCTAGTGAGGGGGGAAATACATGAGTTTCCCTTTACCAAATGCCATATTTTCTACTGTTCCAAATTAAAAGAGTTTGCAGAGGACATTTCAAAATGTGATGAAATTTAAAGAATTATCTTCTGATAGGGTAGGAAACACTTTGGGAAATGGAGAAACTGCTCGTTAAGGGGATATCTGAGGGGATTTTAACTGCTGAGCTAATTCTAACAACTCAGATGTTTATTTCAGAACTAAGGTTTAATTTGGGAAAAAAGGATTGAATTTGGGAAAATGTTACCCAGTTTTGATTAGGAAAAGGGATTTTTTACCGGAACCAAACAAAGAAGGAAAAAAACGTAGAACAAGTTTACATGAAGGACCAAGTTAGTACACCATTCCACTTGGCATTTCATCGAAGGCCTGATAACAATCCCATATAACTAACACATACCATATTGAGATTGGTGAGCGGCAAGATGGTCTTCATCTTCTCGCCCTGCCTGCCATCAATCATCCCCTCCACCACCATGTCGATCAGTATGGGGACGTACTTCTCGTAGAGCCGCATCATGTTGTCCTTCTCGACCTTCGCCGTACGTCCGTTCACCCATTTCTGCCAGAAGGGGAGATAACCCAGGTTCTTGGGGTCAACGTATACCATCCCGCATCTGGACACAGTGGCTGGTGAGGCGTATTGCAGGTCAAATACCTGGGGAATGGTGGAGTAGAGAAAATAAGTGGAACATTCAGATCAACTAATCCCTTACTCTATATTACTTTGCTTGCAGGTTAAAAACCTGGGGGAGTAGAAAAAATAAATGGAACATTCCGATCAACTAATCCCTTATTTAATATTACTTTGCTTGCAGGTTAAAAACCTGGAGAGTAGGGGAGTAGAAAATCTACATAAAAACATTCCAATTTACTAACCCCTTTCTTAATAATACTTTGCTTGCAAGTTAAAAACCTGGAGAGAAGGGGAGTAGAAAAAATAAGTGGAACATTCCGATCGACTAATCCTTTACTCACTATTACTTCGCTTGCAGGTTAAACACCTCAGGGGAGTTGAAAAAAATAAGTGGAAATATTCCAATTAACCAACCCCTTACTTCATGATTCTTCACATGCAGTTTTAATACCTGGGGAGTAGGGGAGTTGAAAAAATAAGTGGAACATTCCGATCGATTAATCCCCTTACTTCCCAATACCAAGTCAAACACCTGGGGGAGTAGATAAAGGTTGTTGAACAATCGAATGTACCAACCCCAATCTGAACTCATCAGGTTTATCCAATGAAAGCACGTCTGAATTAATATGGAAGCTGCCATACTGTTTCATACGAAACTTCCTTCATTGTTCTTTCATTTTCAAATATAGATATTTAAAATGTAATATCTAAATAGCCATTTAATTTGAAAAGAAAACAGCTATATAACCCGACTTAAAAATTTAGTATTAAGTATAAGTTACAAAATAACTTATTATGTAAAAACTATCTCATATTCATAACAAATTCTATTAACTTGTGGCTATCAATGATGTATTTGCTGATAAAATTTATCTTTTTTTTTTAAAAATTTGTAAAGCTTTGATCAATGAAGGAAAAATTTGTGAAAGAATCATTATCATTTCAGGATCTACATTGTTCCTAAATACATCAAACGTGCAAAGATCACAAACCTAATTCAATATTGTGATGTAAGTGTAATACTCAATTCACCCATATATGTCATATGTAATGTAAAATCTGTGTAAGCTTTTTCATACACAGGGAAAATCGAGTTTAACCCTTTCCCAAACAATAACGACATTTGACCACTTTGTTGCAGATGACTTTAGAAAACATTGTGGGAAAAGGTGAAATTGCTCATGACAAGCAATTTATCCTTTTCCCACACTGTTTTGTGCCCTATCAGAAGAATATTTTTCAATTTCATCACATTTTGAAATGTTGACCGCAATCTCTTTCAATTTGGGACAGTTGGAAATTTGTTGTTTGGGAAAGGGTTAAATTAGAATTGTTATAAATAGCAAGTAAAAAAATACCTCGAACAACATAGCGCAGTGCTTCTGCAGACGGATTCTCTCTCCGTTGGCGAGCGTCATCAGCCTGTTATCATCCATGACGGAGTTCATGTTCTCTACCCACAATGCATCTACATCCCCGTCGTACACTATGTACTTCTTCTCCTTCTTGTCCGTGGGTCGGTTGATCTCTCTGAAGATGTTCGAGAGCAGTCCATCCGTCCAGTCACGGGTTACGGGATCTAGGATTCCGTACAGTTCCACCACACTTCGGTCCTTTGGATTGATTGTGTACAGCTTGGTAACAGTACCCAGCCTGTCATAAACAGATACAATGTTGAAACATACTTAAATGAATAGTCAGCTATTAAATGATCCGTCTCCATAGCCCAGTGGTTAAGGCGTCTACCTCGGGAAGGGGAGGTCGAAGATTCACGTCCGGAGAATGTTTCTCATGGGACTTATTCCGAAATGGCCGGTTTTAATTTAATGGTCACCGACTAATATCTGCTAGGCACCTGGCATAGTGATAGAAGTTGGGAGGTACTTGGTATAATCAGTGAAAAGTGTCGCATATGCCAAAACTGGCTGGCCCTTTCAATAGGGGTAACTCTATGATAAAATAACCTTTACATTTACTTTATAAAAGGTATATCATGAATCTTTTTGACTTTTGACCTATTCCCTTATATGCAATTTTGTCACTAGGCCAAAGAGATACCAACAGCAGAGAGCAATAGAGAAATACTAGATGCTCTCATTCTCAAAATGAAAGGGTCAGTCATTTGTATCGATGGTCCCTAGTTTGATCCCTGTTAGGTGAGGTGAAAATTGCCAAGACTGGCCCTCAAATTAGTATGAGAACTGATTTAGTGTCCAGGAGGCAGTCATCAAGAGTGAATTTAATAAGCTTCAAGCTTCTGTCACAATCGATGTAAAATAAATAAGTTCAAATTTAATGGAAAGATGCTTTTTCCTTTTGTGACAAGCCCACTTGAATGCATATATTGAAAGGAAATTATCTAAGGTTGCTCTTTTGTAAATTGATTTGGACAAAAAGGATAGTTTACGCCATCAAGTCATAAATACTTGGTTTAATCCCAAAGCCATAAGACATTTAGAAACAACAATTAATCAAGGAAAATCTGTTATCAATAAGCAACTTCTATTTTTATCAAAGCAACCTCAAACCCTAATTGCCATTCATACCATTGAAATACTGCATGCTGTTGGTTTGAGCATGGATCAGCTAAAAAATGTTGCTAATACAGGGAATTGGGCTGATAAACAATATTTCAATATTACCCTTTGGCTTGCTTGGCAATACTAAGATCGTCACTAAATAGCAATAAACAAATGAGTAGACATAGGATTACAATATTTATCCTGCACACATACCTTGTCTGAGCCTGTGCTGGTGTATAATACAGGGAATATGGGATGACAAACAATATTTCAATACTTCCCTTTGGCTTGCTTGGCAATAATAAAGATCGTCTCTAAATACCAATTAACAAATGAGTAGAAAAAGTATTACAATATTAATCCTGCACACATACCTTGTCTGAGCTTGTGCCAGTGTATTGATGACCACGGATTTACCACCGCCCGTCGGTCCTACGATCATCGTCGTGTGTCGGGTCATCATGGTCTCGTACATCTGCACCACCTTGTCCACTTGGATGGGAAGCATGATATAGCCGTTGTCCTCGAGCACTGACTCCACGGCGTCGTTGAAGTTGGGGTATCGGACACGCGGGCAGTCCAGTCCTGGGAAGAGATCCCCAATCAGGCCAAGGAAAAGCGGCACGTCCTCGAACACAAACTTGGGAAGGTTCATATCTCTCAAGGCCCTCATCAGTACAACATCCTAGGAGATTACAGAAGATTAATATTTTGGTGAGTAAAATTGGATTCTTATTATCTATTCATATATATTTCATTTGCCTATAGAACTATTCATAAAAATGGCCATTTGACTCCACATCACAGTTATCTATTATACACTTCTGACAATTTTTCCCCAAAAAAGTATCCTTTTTCCAAATTATCATTTCTTCTTTTTATTGTAGATTATTTAGGAACAGTTTAAATTCAAATATATTTCTTTGTCTACCGGATATAGAGGAGATGATCTTTATAAGCTTAGCTTTTGTTTGAATCCTTTTCGGCTGTTAACTTATAAATGTAAATTTATGTTTAATATATATATAAAACAATGAATAAAATATGTTCAAACTATTGCATTACATCAATTGTTAAGGATGCTTGAAGCTTGTTTAATGTCCCTCTCGAAGACTGTTTCCTGGATACTAAAAAAGTACTCGTGCCGATTTCAGGATTACTCCCGGCAATTTTAACCTTGCCTAACAGGGATTTAAACCCGGGACCCTCAGTGAAAGAGGCTGACACTCTACCTCTGCATCACTGTTGCGAACATTATTCAAGTATATAGATAATATATTTTGTGGTATACTTTAACTTTGAACCTATCTATACATCTTGCATTTCTCCATCAGTACTGACATAAAAGGTACATTTTTGCACATAAGACCATTTGCAAAGTCAAAATAAAATGTTGTCTAAACAATACAGTTTTTGTATTGCCATATATTGAAACAAGGAATAGCTACCGAAGTCAGATTGATTCCGATTTAGAATGTGCCCAAATATCTAGGTATAGAGAAATATTCTTTAAAAACAAAACGTATGTTATTGAGGCTCCTCATAAATATCCAAGGTACCTCTCTTAAACTCTCCAACAATCACCAACTTCAAGTGTTTTGTTTTTCAAATTCGGAAATCCGGGAAAAGGTTAAATAACTTTTTTTCTTAACCCTTTCCCAAACAACAAATTTTCGACTGTCCAAAATTGAAAGAGTTTGCAGACGACATTTCAAAATGTGATGAAATTGAACAATATTCTTCGGAAAGAGCAGTAAACCTTGTGGGAAAAGGAGAAATTGCTCGTTACGAGCAATTTCTCCTTTTCTCACAATGTTTTCTAAAGTTGTCTGCAACAAAGTCGTCAAATGTGTTTATTGTTTGGGAAAGGGTTAAGAAATCTTATTTTCTTAACTCTTCTTAACCTCCTGCAGATGACATTTTTTTAACTTGAAGCAGAGGACATTAGACAAGCTTTGCAAACATGTGAAAAACCTTTCAGTTCTGCTGTTGTGATCTGTGAAAAGAATGAAAAAGCAGTGTGGCAAACGAGAAATTACTTGTGCCAAGCAATTTCTCCTTTTTTCACATTGATTTTGGAAAGTGGAAAATCTTTCAGTTCTGCTGCTATGATATGTGAATACAGATTGAAAAAGCATTGTGGCAAACAGAAAAAATTGCTTGTGACAAGCAATTTCTCCTTTTGCCAAAATGCTTTTTCAAAATTGTCTGCCGCAAGACGCAAAAATGTGGCGTTGGGTAGTAATGTGTAAACCTACCTCGTGTAGGTCTGGTGAACCTCTCTTGAGCTCTCCAGCCATCACCAACACAGACTTCAGGGCTCTCAGACCAAAATCGTAATGGTACTGTTTGGAGAGCTGTTCTTTGGCCAGTTTATACAACACCGTCATCTTCTTGGCCAATACCTAGACAAAAATATTAGGGTTTAGTCAGTTTGCCTGATATATGGGGATAAATTGTAATAGTATTGCTTGCACAATCATTATTTTGCCAGTTTCAAAATCATTGTTTTCAGAGGAGAGAGATCATTGCTCTTTTGATTTGTACTGAAACAAATTAAAAAGCTTTTCTTTGGCTTTTCTATTGACTTTGTGGTAAACACCTAGCTAAAGAAGTTTGTGTTTTTCCCTTTGAATAAGTGGCTAAATTATCATTGACTAATTGGTATACAGTTGAGGATATCTGTGTTCCACAGTAGCAAGAGATCATAATATTCTATCAGGTTTTAAGAATCAAGACTGGAAAAGGAAAAAAGCTCAATTGACCTTTTTCCATTAACAATTTTCTCTTTCTTACCACAGAAATATCTTCAATTTCATGTAAAATGCAAATGCCTTGACATAATTCTTTTTGCATTTTTGAAGCATCAAGAGCATTTTACTTATGGCATGATGCCTAGCTCTTCATGGAGAGAGACCTGTAAACAGGCATTTCATTGATGGTAAGCAGGGAGACTACCTCTCATTTAAACTAAAATCTACCATTTCCATGATTAGAACCCATTCTTAAAAAATAAAATGGTTTAGAAACTCTACAAAGATGTAAGACAAACCTTAGCCAGTAAGAATCCCTCAGAAAACAACATGATTTCACAAATCTGCTGTAAGTCGGGAACGATTACCACCACAGGTCTGAACAGGGCTTTCACTGACTCGGGTAACTCTGTTCTTCCGGCGTATCCAGGGTTCATGGTGATGAATATACCCACTCGCAAGTCAATGCTGATTTCCTGGCCTTCAAACTGAAATTTACACAAAGTTTAAGCTTTGAATAAAGCATTGCTTTTTAAAATCATGCAACATTGAAGGATTATTTAAACAACAGTATAATTAAGGAAAGAAGTTATGGCAAAATAGGTTAAAAGAGTTTGCAGAAGACATTTCACAATGTGATGCAACTGAAAAATAATCTTAGGATAGGGCACAAAACATTGTGGGAAAAGGAGAAACTGCTCGTTTTCCCCACAATGTTTTCCAATGTTTTTCTGCAATTAATTGGTCAAATGTTGTTTTGTTTGGTAATGGTTTAAGATCAACTATGAGTTTGTTATTCAGGATGTAGAACTTTCTTATGCTTTTTACATCCTTTCAATGTTAGAATGTCATTATTCGTTTTCATATTTCAAAGCTTGTATTCTAGGTTAGATCAAAGGTCAGCTGCCAATTTGCTTGTTTGCATAAGCATGAAGACGGTCCCAGAACTATAAGAGGTTAAGCAACTTACGTGGAATCGTGAGAGCTTCAGAATCAGAGCGTTCTGAATAGTCTTCAGCTGAGTGGAGATGACAGAGAGTACGGACACGTCGATACGGTTAAACTCATCAAAGCATCCCCAAGCACCACACTGACACAGACCAGAGTAGATCTTACCTACAGCCTAGGGGGGAGAAAGAAGTCATAAAGGTAATAAAGCATGATTAGTACATATAATTTAAGTTCCTGAGATAAGGTTTGACATTTCATGGGCCCTTTGATAAATAACAATAGTACAGAAACTAAAAAAAAAAATGTAGGCTACCCTTCTGACATTAAAATGTACGTTTTTGCATTGATGCATACTATCAATAGTTTGAAGCCATATTTTCAGGTCATCAATGTTTACGATATAAAACACAATACAAATGACGGTGCCCATGAATGAGCAGGTATTCATGGGAATGATCTGAAACACCACCCATCAACTGCTATTTCTCTACTGAGTGTTAGAAGTACCTAACCTTTGGCGCTGCCATCTTGTTCTGACATTTTTCGTAAACATTGTTCATGTGATCATTCCGCCTGTTTTTGTCTTTCTATATATATAATATAATGGGTTTCATGTTATATCAACAATTTTTCAGTTATTTTACAGTGCCCTGTGGTAGCCTTACCTTAAAGTCCATACCCTCACCACAGTTGGTTACCACGCAGAGTAAGCCGAGGGCCTTGGCAAGATCCTTTACTGTCTCTGTTTTACCAGTACCAGCGGGTCCGGCGGGCGCACCTCCCAGGTTCATAGACAGGGCCTGAAATCATGTTAATTGATTTATCAATTAATTCCCTCATGAAGGATTGTTTGACAGGTTTGAAAATGTTAGTAAAAGTTGACTTCTATTATAGAGTATGAGAATAAGGCATATGTCTGTCATTATTTTCTTACCCATTCCCTACAAGAAAGAAAAATGTACAATGAATCCTTAGTATTTTGATTAAATTGGACACATTTTCAAACTTTAAGACTTACTTTATGTTCAAAATAATGCAAAATAAAGAACTTTAAAAGCAATAACGCATAGCCTTGCCTCTTTGTATGGTTTTTAATGCCGTGTCAATAATTGTTCACTAGTATAATGGCTTTCCTGGATCAACCAGTACTAGGCCTAGGCCCTGAAGAGACTTGAAGTCTTGCCTCTAAATTAGGAATTGCTTTTAGAGGATCTTATGAAAGATTGTAAATTTAAATTGTCAAATAGGTTTCTTCATTAAATAAAGTCTTTATTAATGAGAAATGAAATCAAGTCATAAACAATTTCATAAAAGAATCCCATTCTACGTACCTGGGTAAGAGTCAGGTAAATTCTGTCCGTCAGTGGAGTGATGACGAGACGGCCATTCAGACCCATGTACTCATACCCGTACCCAAACTCTCCCGTACACTGGCGAACGTTCAACTCGTCGGATTCCTTCACCCAGTAAAACCGGAGTTGGGATTCCCATTCAAACTCATTTGCATCCATGATACTGTTAAATACAAGGGAGAAATTCGTAACTCATTCTTTTCTATAAGGTTTCACATTGCATTAACATTATTCCAATTACATAATTGCAATACCTGGTCATATTTTTGTATATAATTTTACATCACATCAACATTATTTCAGTTATATTGCAATACCTGGTACATATTTTTATATATAATTTTACATCACATCAACATTATTTTAGTTATATTGTAAAGCCCTGTGCATAGTGCTGAAGAAATAACCCAAACTTGACTGCCCAGAAGGACTTGACAAGCTGGGTAAAACCAACAGCATTCTGCAAGTCAATGGGAAATAATTAACAGTTATTGTATAGCAACAGAGAATGTCTGGACTATTGATTTTTCAATAGAATCTTTTATAGTATATTTGGATAAAAAAAATGAATAAAATGATATCTCTCTTCAACTTTTTTTGTTAACAAATCAGGGTTATTATTTATCTTTTTTGTGAGAAAAAGTGAAAGGCATTTCTCGTACCATATGTCTTATATTTTCTGTTAGAAAATTCTTTAAGTTTCTTAAAAACTGATAAAAAAAATGGTGATAGCCCCAATCCAACCAACCAAAACAACTCTATAAATGAGCTTTAGATGATATTTCATGTAAGAAAAATACTTAAATTTCTTAAATACTGTTAAAGAAATGTTGTTTTTTCCCAAATTCAACCAACCAACCTAACTCTATAAATGAACTTTTATATGATATTATCTGTTATAACACTCAGCTCACCTGTCTCTAACGAACCCGTCTACAATGTCCCTGGCATGGACATCAATGATCAGCACCGAGTTGTACTTGCTTCGGTCATTTTTACTCAGAGGTGATCGCACCTAGAAGGAACAATATCAAAATGAAACAGATTCCATCTATTGCTGACAGAGGGTTTTCAATTTATGTAGTTTTTCATTATTTATTTGTTTGTTTCAAACAGCTGTGATGCATACTTAAATACAACTGTGAGTATTATTCATGAGTTACTGTGATCCTTACCTGCTGTAATTATTGATATTATCATTTACTCTTTCATTTCATCATAACTGTGATGAACATTTTCTTAATAATAATTAATAATTGTAAGCCTGAGTATGTTAAGATTTGCCTCTCTATGTCATGCCACCAATAAAAAGGACCACAATGGAAATAGGGGCTAAATTGCTCTTTTATGTGTTATCCTTGGTGTTGGAGAGCATTTCATGGTTTTCATGATATAGTATTTAATAATGCTTTAAGATCGTTTTATTCTATGTTATGTTGGAAACTATGTATACACTCCCTATGCCAAAATAAATCTATCTATAAATCTATCTATCTAACTATCTTTCAATAGGAATAATATCAAACAGAAAAACAGTAGATAAACAAAAATATTAGGGATGGGAACGAATAGTGAAATCACTATTCGAATATTCGACTAGAACTATTCGAATATATTCGAATATTCGATTTTAGAATTCGTTTTGATGTCCGAATGTCTGCATGTCTGAATACTAGTAAACTAGTCCTCTGTTCAAACCTTGTATTCTTGAATACAAAGTCCTGGTTACACAGGTTACAGGTCGCCTTCGACTTGTCGGCAGAACGAGTAAAGTAATTCCAGACACGTGATGGAGACATTGTGATGTTTATCGAATAGATGTAGAAATTAGATTGAAGATAAGTTTGACAAATTATTCTGAAGAAAAATATACTTTCTAACACATTATTTGATTGGTCTTTGTGCATATGCAATCATGATTACGATTGGTTATTGAAAGAGTAATTGTTTAATTTCACGACAGACAAGTTACGTGATTGGTTGACACTGACAATTATCAATTAGCGTGATTGACTTGTTTTGGATAATAAGGAGCAAGTGCAGATCATTAAGGTGTTAGATTTAGCGGCTTAAAATCGACTATTTTCACACTTAGGAATTAATTGTTTTGCAAACTGTCAAAAGATGTGGTAATTTGTCACAGGTGTTTTACTGTGTGACATACGTTGTAAAAACATCGTAACTGCACCTGGGAGCTAGGCACGTTCTTCGATATTTGGGATCGGTTTAGAGAAAGAAAATGAAAATAAAACATTATTTTTGAATAAAATTTATGGTAAACATACAGTAATATGGGTTCATTAAAATCGAATATTCGAATACTATCTTGCTATTCGAATATTCGACCCGCAATTCGAATATTCGTTCCCATCCCTAAAAAATATATATTTTGACTTCAGTCAAAAACAATAATATGAAAAAACACACTTACTTCTTTTATCAAAATTGTTATATGTTATTTGCAAAAGATACTCTCCAATAAGTATCTATGGCCTTTCCCATAGAAGGGCTAACAGACACAAAGTCTCACTTCACAATATTTAACAAAGTCGCGGGATTTCAGCAACTTAGAAGTTAAGAAATTAAAAATGGTCTTATGGTTTAGCGACAATGATTGTAAAAGTTTTAACATTTATAACCCCTAAAGCACAAACCTGTGAGTTAGTACCTATAACCAATAACCAAACAATATTGACATTTGACCAATTTGTTGCAAATGAATCTGGAAAACATTGTGGGAAATGGAGAAATTGCTCATAACGAGCAATTTCTCCTTTTCTCACAATCTTTTCTACCATGTATTTTTCAATTTCATCACATTTCAAAATATCATCTGCAAACTCTTCCAATTTGGGACAGTCGAATGTTTGGGGTTTGGTAAAGGGTAAAGATACTGTAATTGATTATCTTATAAAGACATTAACAAAAATAATAATCGTTACCTTGACGACAAGCTCGTTAATCTGACCGTGCAGTTTCTTGGCGTAATCTTTCAAGGCCGTCTTCTGACCTTTCTTGACCTTGTTGAAGATGTCCTCGACCTCCCAGGTCCACCAAACCTGGTTCCCAGCCAGACACACCATCCCCTGGTATCCCATCATCCAGTCAACCCTGGTAAACAACAACAACATCATCATCATTATTATTTTCATCATCATCATCATCATCAACTTTATCATCATCATCATCACTATCATCACCATCACCGTCAACAACATCATCATCATTATCATCATCAAAATTATCATCATCAACTTTATCATCATCATTACTATCAGTACTTTCATCATCACCATCAACAACATCATCAATATCATCATCATTTATATCATATTCATCAACATCATTAATAATAAGATTACAGGTTTTTTAGGGTACAATGCATTTGCTTATGAAAGTTTCCTTTCCAATGGAAAGTAATCATCACCATCAACATCATCATAGTCATCATTACAGGTTTATTTAGGGTATACAACAGTTGCCAATGAAAGGTTCTCTTCCAAATGGAAGTAAACATCATCATTATCATCATCAGCAGCAGCATAACTTTTTTCTTATATATATATAACAGTGGCCTAGAAAAGGCCATTTCCAATGAAAGTAATCTCCAACATCATCATCAAAATCATCATTATCAACATCATCATGAACATCATCAACAGTACAGGTCTTTTTGGTTATATAACAGTGGCCTATAAAGGGACATTCCAAATGGAAGTAAACATCACCATCAGTGTCATCATCATTGTCATCATCAACATTACAGTTTATTAAGGTTATATAACAGTGGTTTATGAAAGGCACTTTCTGAATGTAAGATTTCACTAAACTCATGCAGTAAATCAAAATATTCCAAAGTTTCACCAGCATTTTGGTTGCTCATTATAGCAATTACGGTGATAAGTCTTCTAAAAAACTTTCATGCTAGAGCCTTGTCCAAAATAAACGCAAAATGCTCTGCACCATCAACATCATTCTCAACCGCAACACATTAACTATACAAAGGAAAAGAATAAACCTAAGAAAATCTTTGTACACTGCTTTTGTTCTTTCTGTTTGATTGCATAGCTAATAAACTATATATTTCAATACATCATAAAAACAAAAATGTAATGGACAAAATGTGTCAAGCTGAACAACAATGGGCAGATGAACTTCCGATACTCCCACATCCTTTAACCCTTTACCAAACGCAAATTTTCGACAGTCCCAAATTGATAGAGTTTGTGAACGACATTTGTAAATGTGATGAATTTGAAAAAAAAATCTTCTGTTGGGGCAAAATACATTGTGGGAAAGGGAGAAATTGCTCGTAAAGAGCAATTTCTCCCTTTTTCCACAATGTTTTCCAGAGTCGTCTGCAACAAACTGATCAAATGTCGTTATTGTTTGGTAATGGGTTAAGAGACAACACATTTAGAACCCTCCAGTTTACCTGTTCATGTTGTCACAGTAGTAAAAGACTGCTTCCTTAGTGATCAGTCGATTGGTGGCTCGCATCTCAGTTAGGACGGCCGTCATCCAGTCCTCGACACGCCCCTCCGCCGGGACGTGGGTTCGAAACTCCATCACCTCCCCTTCCGCAGATATCATAGCAGTGACAAGAGTTTCTTGGTTACCTCCCTTGCTGAATCTCAGACTTGCGATGTTGTCGTACATCTGGCAGGGAAAAAAACGATTAAGTTTGATAAGTCAAGGGAAACAAGATGCTGTTGAGCTAAAACATTGAATTATTTGCAGGGCTTTTTCATGTTATATAACCGGGGACTATAAAAGGCTTCTTTAAAATCATGCAATTTTTCCAAAAATTCCAATTCATACCAGCTTTTTGGTTGCCCAATTCAGCAATTCCAGCGATAAAACTTCCCAAATTCAACAGGTTTGGGCCTCTTCCTAATTGAAGGGGAAAAAAGGCCTGATTTGAATGCATATTGGCCCCTCTCTGATTGAGATTGAGGCTTCCATGGCCTAGTTATTAAGAGTACAGAACTTAAAATCACAAGGTCCCCTCTCCGCATTGGTTCAAATCCCAGTGAGGGATATGAATTTTGTGGTTCTACCCGGCTTGACCAGCCCTCATGGGTAGATGAGTATGGGGTCTTCCTCCATCATAAAGAGTCAGATATCACAACTCAACTGAGATAATGTTGATGCGATGTATAACCCAAATAAATAAACAAATCTTATTGATATTGGGACATGCTAGCAGTCTTCATGTAGAGAGGGTTCTCTGTTGACCTATGGAAGTGCAATGGTGTTGCCCAGACACTTCATCAAGCTATCATGGGTAGTTAAGCAAAAAGGGGGGGGGGGTCTTCTTCCATTATTTATAAACAGTACAGTGCATTCAAGCGTAGGTGAAAATTTGTTGGGAGTCATGAAAAACCCTGCAAACAAAGCAAAGTGTTTTGGGTTTACTTGATCAGTGTCATTAATTCAATTGCAGACAGTGCACCTGTCTTTGTACTTCCAAGTTTATCTAAATTAAAACTCATTCTTTCCATCGCAGAGACAGCACACATCCTTATAAAGGCCACTTTCAATGGACAAGCATTTAATAAATGTTAGAAAGTACCTCAATATACCCAAATGCTCATATAGAATTTTAAACATCAACTATATATTGCAAAGAAAAAATAATGTTCAAATAATAAAACACTGTTCAAGAGACTTACCTTAATCATGTGTTCCTGTACGCACGAAGGATCACTGCTTCCAAGAATGCTCAGCAACTCGTCGTCGGAGATGAAGAAGAATCGCGGGAACGCGTTTCTCTTTGAGTCGAGGTAGTCGTTCAGAGACTTCTGGCATTTCTCCAGCCCGACACTCAGTCCCTCCAGGTCTGTCAGTCGATTCTGGGCGTGGCAGGCTATCTTAATGGTGGGGTTCTTGTGGGTCTCATTCATAATCTGAAATAGAAACCAATACCCAACTCAATATGTTTGCTCAAACAGAAATTATTTTGTGATTAATTTTTATTGACAGCGTCTGTAACCCATTTTAAATCCATTTAGAATGTCCCAGACAATCTTTAGAATTTCATATTCCGACATTTTAAACAATTTCCCACATATGAGTGTTCTGTCAAATTGAAAGCAAAAGCAGACGGCAACCAGTGGCATAAAAATGATGTAACTCCACTTGATATATTAGTTAGAAACCATTGTGGCAAAAGGAAAAATTGCTCGTTAGGACAGTCTACACCAACTCGATCAACATGTTTAAACTGTGTGGATCTAGTTAATACCATAGTTTACCTTTTTGAATGTCTAATGGATTTTTTTATGATTTGTTTAATTTAAAAGAAGCTTTAATGTACCTCCCTGAATACCTCATTGATCTACTCAACATGTTTTCTTTTATAAATTTTAAACAAAAAAAGTCAACCTAGTCGATTTTGATGTATCATAGCATTTACCTGTTTGTATGCCTAGTCAATTCAGTTAAGATGTCAATTAACCCTTAGCATGCTGAATGATTTTCTAAAAATAGATTTTTGTGTTTGCTGCTTTCCAAAACCTTAAATATCTGCTTAAGTTTGATGAGGAAAGATACTGAGGGTAGCAAACAGGTTACATAACAGGCCAGCTACCAATCTACTTGGCAACTGGCCTGTGATCTAACATGTTTGCAAAAGCATCAAGTCGGTTCAGGCACTATAACGGTTTATCTAAATTTGTAAATGATTGACCATGATGGTCATTATGTTGCACTCTCACAAACATCAATTTAACTTTTCGTATACCTTATTGATTTAGACAAAATGTTTGAAAATGCTATCAAAACATTTCAGCCTTGTTAATCATGATGCTTACCTTCTTTGATGTCTTATCTTAATAGTGAAGTTTACATTCTTTGATGCCCTATCACTCAGAGTAAAATGTTTTACCCATTTAAATGTTGAAGAAACATTGATTTACCTTCTTGAATGTTTTATCGATCTGGTCGAATTTCTTGGCCTCCTCAGGCAACTGAGATCTGATGTCACCTCCGATAAAGATTCCCTCCAAGTACATCCATTTTCTCTGAACCACCATCCACACCTGTCATGGTGACAAATTAATCATATTAGACACACACACAATCCTTTTACTTACTGAAATTGAGTTATGGGGCAACTAAAGGGCTGTGATTGAAGATAAAGAGGATAATCAACTCCATTCCATTGATATAAAAAATATGTCACGAGAATGGGTTGTTATACTGTTGAAAAAACGAGTTTTTTCTACATGATAACAACCCATTCAAGTGACAATTTTTTATATCAATCAAATGGAGTTGGTTATTCTATTTATTTTATTTCACTATAGAAAATATATTTGCCAAAATACCTCCATAAACATCAAATGGAATATTTAATGGGAGGAGCAAAAGAGTTAACAAAGCCCATGACGTCATTTTTGCGTCCTATGACGTAATCCAACCGTATGGATGCATTTTAGAATACAAACATTTTAGTGCTGTGTGCAAAAGTTCAGCCATGACTTTAATGCAAAGGAATGGTAAAAGAAAGTATTTCTGTCAAAACTGATATCATCACTAGTGCTGATACGACTTTTTGATATCTTCATTAGTGACGATATTCACTGTGACAAAATTGAAAATTAATACACTGAGAAATCCCAGTATTTCACTGATAGGAATATAATAAAAAAATAAAAAAAAGCAAACACACGTAAATGTAAACCCACTGAAAACAACCTAAACTCGAACACTTACGTCCAGCACTTCAGATATGTGAGACAGACTCTTTTCCCATGTCTGTACACTGTTGAGGAAAGGTCCGATAAATCTGGATGCGGACATGCTCTGTAGGTTCATGGCGCTGTCGTCCAAGTTCTGTAGAATCTCGTCAATCGCACCGAGGATGAATCCGCGGTTAGACGTGCCTTTCATGTAGGGAACCACTGTGAACTTCATGTTGCTCCATGTCTCCTCAATCTCTTTCACACCCTGTGGATGAAAGTTGTGTTAACCCTTTAAAGGAATGACAATCGCAGCTCCACAAAGCCAGAAATCTGACTGAGACCAGAAAATAGCAGGTCTGATAATCGTTAAGCAAGTGGTCAAGTGTGACATTTTCACATTTTTTTCAATTCATGTGTTTTCTGATTATATACTTGTTGTAGAGCTGGATTTTCAACGTGTGACATGGTTCATATCTCATGCCTAGCCTTAAACAGTCCACACCAAATTTCCAAAAGTTAAAAACAAAATGGCTTACTTCTTTTTACTTATCTTTTCCAATCAATGTGTAATTTTTGTTATTTTCTTTATTGTATTTTCTTTTTTCATCATAAATACATGCAACGTCGTGTATCCGCTAAGGGTACTAGAAAAGAACCTAATAGGCTTTTGCTTTCCTTCTTATCCATTTCATCTGTGTTGTATAACTTGATATTTATGTATATTTTGATAAATAAACTATGTTTAAACTAAGTGTAACACGCCCACTCACCTTTTCAATACCCATTTCCTTACTGGCCATGGTGACAATCTCCCCAATAGTCTCCTGGTACCTCTGTAACTCCATCGCGAAGATGTTGGCCAGCGTGAAGGTCTCGGGGTTGATGTCAAACTTCTGGCCTGTCTTCGTCATCAGGTCTTTCCAATGGCTGAAGTGGTAATTGTTTTATGATTGTGAAGTATTCAATGTTAAAGTTTTATGTTCATAGAAGAGAAAAAAGTTGAAAGTTGAAATCACAGGTGCTTGAAACAATGTTCGATAACATCCCAATATATGGACTATATAGTATATAAGAGTATATATAGTATATAGTGCATACTTAGGGATGCTATCGAAGATTGTTTCAAGCACCTGTGGTTAAAATCAAATGTCATTTGATCAATACGTTTTTTTGCTTCTCTTTTTTTCATATTCGATATATTTGAAATACAAAGCTATTTAACAAAACATAACATGAATTAATCACTACATATATAATGATGTAACATTAAATTTATATTTGTTTCATTTACTTACTATTTATTTACAATACAATAATTTTATTCGCAATGCTATCAAGACATCAATGATAATTAATATATAGTAAAGTTATAATGGATTTAGAAAGTGTCTCAAAATATTGCTGATATAAATATATTTCAGAAACTTTTAACAGCAGATGTTCAATTTCAAGCCCAGTGGCCATTTTTCTCAAAATTTCAAGTTATATTAGCTTTTTGGTTTCCCAATTCTTCAATTCCATCGATACAAATTCAACAGGCCTAAGCCTCTTCCCAATGTAAGGAAAAAAATCTTTCAAAGCCCTGGCTCAACATAAACAAAATCAATTACCTATCTTTGAGTGCCCTGGCTCAACATAAACAAAATCAATTACTGATCTCTGAGTGCCCTGGCTCAACATAAACAAAATCAATTACCGATCTTTGAGTGCCCTGGCTCAACATAAACAAAACCAAATACCTATCTCTGAGTGCCCTGGCTCAACATAAACAAAATCAATTACTGATCCCTGAGTGTCCTGGCTCAACATAAACAAAATCAATTCCCGATCTCTGAGTGCCCTGGCTCAACATAAACAAAATCAATTACTGATCTTTGAATGCCCTGGCTCAACATAAAAAAAATCAATTACCTATCTCTAAGTGCCCTGGCTCAACATAAACAAAATCAATTACCGATCTCTGAGTGCTTCATGTTTCAGGTCCACAAACAGTGGTAGAGCGTCCTTGAACTCTTTCATCTTCTCTTCCAGGGACCTCGCCACCGGCAACTGTTTAACGTCTCTTGGCATCTTTCTGAGGTTTTTCAGGAACGTCTCAATACCGTCCTGCAGGATCTGGATATTCAAGTTGGCCCAGAGTGTCTCTGCCCATTGCTCTCTGGCAGCCTGTATACATAATAACATAATAATAAGAATTATTGCGTTAAAAACATAACATGTTATATAGCAATTTTACAAATATTTTAACGAAGACATGGATTTACAGATGAGGGGGGATTGTCTGAGGGCATGCTCATTCTTATTCTCATTTACATGAATGTCTCATTTACATAAATGTATCAGAGGTAAGTCTTAAAAGTCTCATTTACAAAATGACTCAAAAAATAAAAATTCTCATTAATTAAACATACCATTAATATAATGTCTTTGATAATTTCATACAAAACGAACAAGCTATATTATGAATTAGCATTAACGCATCGCAAACCTCTAAGATTACCCATTACCAAACAATAACAACATCTGACCAGTTTGTTGCAGACGACTCTGGAAAACATTGTGGGAAAAGGAGAAATTGCTCGTTATGAGCAATTTTTCCTTTTCCCAAAATGTTTCTTGCCCTATAAGAAAATCTATTTTCAATTTCATCACATTTTGAAATGTCGTCTGCAAACTCTTTCAATATGGGACAGTAAAAAATTTGGCGTATGGTAAAGGGTTAAGAGTAAAAACCCGTACCTGTTGTTCCTCATAAAGAGCGTAGATCATTTCCAGACCCTTCATCTGTTTCTGCACCTGCTGTAGGTCGGGGTACATAGTAATCGGCAGATCGAACAGTTTCTCCGCGTTCGCCAGCTCTTGTCTCTCTGACTCGTACTTGTTGACCTCGATTCGATATTGCTTCATCAGCTCAAGACCTGTTGGGGATTTTTTTAAAAACAAGGGTGTGTTATGAATTGACTAATTTACCATTTTGTGCTGGAACCAATTTCATGTGTATGCAAACAGGTAAGATCCAGGCCAGCCCCAAGTAAATTGTATCTAACTATTTAGAAAAAAAGTAAATCAAATGAATAAATCCATCACAACCGTTATCCCAGATAAACAAGTTTAAAAGCAAAAGCTTTAATTGACCTAACAGTTTTGTGCTCTTTTTTTCTTTTTTTATCTTTTTACAGCAGAATGATTCAGACAAACCTTCACAGAGAGCATCTTTCTCATAACTTCTATGATACACATTTGCTAGGTTTAATGTTTTATTTAGATAAGAAAGGCTATTTTCTTATGGAGGTGTTGATCCTAAGCCAAAATTGAAGAAAAACATTCAATAATAATAAAAAAATTAACAATAACATAAAAGCCATCTCTTTTGCATGAAATCTGCAGTTAAGCACATGGCCACCCATTAAAAACTGTTATACAACTACATAGAAAAGAGTTTTCCATTACAGTTCATTTCTCTAGTTGAATGGCAAGACCATGTTTAAATAGAGGAACTTCTCTTTTCGTCCCAATACTTTCAATAATGATAAGCAAAAGACTTATTGAAATGTGTCTGCATAATTAGCAAAAAATAGTAAACACAATAAGAATTGTAAACTATAACATATGTCTATAGATCATTTAACATTATAACCAAATGAAGTTAACTGTAAACTATCTTTATCATTAAGATCGTTTTGTAGGTTTTGTAAAGGGTTAAAATCGAGAACAACAAATGGCAACTGATAAATATCATAAAGAATAAAGAATTTGCGATATTGACTAAAAGCCATTGTATGAAAAGGAGAAACTGCCTGTTCAAAGCATGTTCTACTTTTGCAACTGTGGTTTCCTTATTACACTCCTGCAAACGTATTGAAAAAGTCTATTCATGAAGTTTCCATGGTTCTAAAGAGTTAAGTAAATAATATGAAGCACTAACTATGGTACAGCACTGAATCCGCGAAATGAAGATTAACAATTCAACAATTAAATTGAACTTTATTTAACTTACAAACTCTTGGACTTACCTTCATTTACTATAAAAGTTAGAAAAAAACTATCATCTACCAAGGAATTACATTTATTCATATCCTCCAAGACCAGCCAATTTTAACCCGTTTTATTTTGGTTAATTTTAATTCTTATTCAAGAGTAATTTCTCTTTTCTACATATTAATCACAAGCCTATCAAAGAGGAGAGTCATCCAAATAAATATTTCCATCATAAATGTCATTTATAAACACAATTTTAAAAACAAAGATATACACATGGTTTTTTTTGGCCTTTCATTTTTGATCTTTCTCTAAAATGTTGAAGCAGGTTATCATTTGAACGGTTACAGAGATATAATCTATTAAAAAATTACTTTTTCGACAACAAGTTTAACAAGGATTACTCACTACTATTAGTTTTAAGTTTTATGTCTTTATCTTTTTCCTAATACATAAAGTTCCCAATCATACATCTTTAAACCCAGTCCATGTATCAGGCGAGGTGATAAGGTGATCAATGTTTAGTGGTTTACAATATAAAACAGATTGCAAATGGCGGTGTTCACTTAAAGACCCTGCAGGGAATTTCAAGTTGAGGGATGTTTGTGTGGGTTAAAGAACAGCCCTCAACTCGAAATTTTCTGCAGGGTCTTGGAGCAAAAATGGAAACAACATTCACCGGTGGTTGTGGAAAAATTGATAGTTGGAACATGGCTTATATAAAATAGTGGAAAACAAATGTAATCTGCTGTAAAAATGCCTAAATAACTGCTCATTCATGAATAGGAGGCGCCATTTGCAATCTGTTTAATACTGTAAACATTGATCCATTGAGCCTGTGTATTAAAGAATAAAATACTGAACTGAATATTGCAATAAAAGTACATACCTTTGTCGAGATTTGAGCCTACGGCACCAGGTCCCTCAAGATAGAACCGGTCAGAGAATTCCTTCAGTTCCTTACTGAAGTCTTTAATTTGCTCTTGTGTAATCTGAAAGCGTTAAGAACAAATGTGTGACAATTAAACCCTAAGAATGCCGGGTAATTTTCTAAAATTATATTTTTTTGTGTTGTTTGCTTTTTAAAATCTTAAATATCTGCTTAATTTAGTTGAAAAGCGATACCCAGAGTAGCAAACAGGTTAGATCAAAGGCTGGTGTGGATCTTACCTGTTTGCATAAGCATGAAGTTGGTTCCAGCATTATAAGGGTTTACAAAACACTGATTATAGGGGAATGCTATTAGTTTACATAAATCCCATTTCAAAAGCCTAAATTGTTGGTACTTATTACAACCGTCTGTACGGTTATTGCAAATGTCCATATTACTGGCAAATGCTATCAGCTTACATCTTACTTTAATCTCTATTTAGCAAAGTGCAGATCAATGCAAACCAAAAACAACCAAAGTATTTCTGACAAGAGAAACAATTTCAATATGGGAGATTATGGGTATTCTACCTTAAAGTAAAAGGAAGACTTGGGTGGGTGGGTTTAGCATTAATAGCCTATAGGTACATTGATTGTGATGAAACAATTTGACTATTGTTGAAAATTTAATTAAAAATTCAAATCCAAAATAAAAACACCAGACATGGCGTTTTTCTTAAAGCAAGCTCACGATTACAACATCAAATATATGGATGGAGTGTATACTGTGTAAAACAGCCAAAATTTATACAAATGAACATGTTTTCTGTTATGGTTCAGTTATGGTTCATTAATGATTCAGTAATGGTTCAGTAATGGGTCGGTTATATTTTAGTTATTGTTCAGTAATGGTTCAGTAATGGTTTAGTTATGGTTCAGTAATTGTTCAGTAATGGTTCCATTATGGTTCAGCTTTGGTTCAGTAATGGTTTAGTTATGGTTCTGTAATGGTTCAGTTATGGTTCAGTAATTGTTCAGCTATGGTTCAGTTATGGTTCAGTTAAGGGCGTATACAGCAGGTGTTATTCAAGACAATAGTTATAATATGCAAGAGTAAACTTTAAATTTGGTCAAATAATTTCAAAATCATTGAGTCATAAAGAGAATTTGCTCATCATGAGCGAATTCTCATTAAGATTCAAAGTTTTCTAACAAATATTATTGAAACATGTTCAAGCCCTTTGAATGCAAAGATTATCAAAGAAATCCAGTCTGAGTGCCAAGTGTATTGAGCACATTTTCACAAAATATGGTCATTTGTATCATATTAAACACTGTTTCAACAATCTTCTAGTTATGTTATAGCTTGCCTGGATCCACAAGTACTAGGCAAGGGCTCTGAAGTGACTTGCAAAAGGCCACTCTCACAAATTCAAAAGTGTTGATGGGGCTCAAACCCAGGACCCCCCGAGTTCTAAGTCCTCCACCTTAACCACTGAGCCACCTGGGACCCCTCAATCGCGGTCAATTTAAAAGTTCCAAACCATGCTCTGATCATATGGCGACCAAAGTGGCAAACAGCACCGAGAGAGTTGAAATTCACTTGGGATTGGGAGAGAGTGAAACATATAACATTCCAATATTAAGTGATTTCTTTACAGGTGCACACAATGTCAGTCTTGTGCTCTTAAAATAACTATAACATCATTTTACAGTAAATAAAAAAGTGTGCTAATGAAACAAAATTAAACACTTAGTTGTATGGTCCAGGGGCCCGTTTTACTAAACAAATTACGGAAAATATGTGCGCAAGTCATAACTAATACACATGGATAGTATCTTCAAAGAAAGTACAATGTTGCAATGTGACATGTCATTAAAAGCATCTCGGAGAGACGATTCCAATGATGTGTTACTTTGCAATATTGATTCGCCCAATATTGAATTAAGAGGAATTGTTGTTTTAGACTTACGCAAATCTTAAGCGTAAACTGCTTAGTAAAACGGTACCCAGTTGTCATGCTTGGAAATGTTGCAATTTAACTTTTCAATTAATACAGATGATCTTTCTCTGTTTTGGAACAGTTTACATTGCCTTGAATTTGGTTTGTCTCATTTTGTTTCCAAGAATCTATTACCGTAGTTCCAATGTAACCTATTATGAGAACTTATGAATTAGAGTTTGTTATTGACTCGATCTAAACCATAGAGGTTTATAATTATTCTGGGGTCAGTACTATGTAATATACTGTATTACATGGCACTCACCACAGAATAACTATAGCCTCCTATGATCTAAACTACCTGAAAAGGAAACCATTGTGACCAAAGGAGAAATTGTTTGTTAAAAGCACATTGGTCACATTGGTTTCTACAAGATAATGCATATTTCTATACTTTATCAAGGTCATGAGTAATCGCTTTAAATACAAACCAAGTCACAAAATTTGTATTGAGGCAATGGGTTAAATTTATTATTGCTTTCAACTTGGACCAATCACAAAGGCCAAATCTATGCAATGTGTTGAATTCATTTTTGCCTTCAATTTTAAACAACCACAATTTGAGGCAATGGGTTAAATTCATTATTGCTTTCAACTTGGAACAGTCACTATTTGAGGCAATTTGAAAAATTAGTTCAGTATCAAAACATTCATCAAATACATGTAACTTCCTCAGTCTGCAATGGACAGCATTTTGGGAGACCTTTGTTGATGCCCTTAAACATTACAGCATGGTGCGCAAGATGAAGTTCTTCATCACAATCACGTGTGACACAATAGAGATTTTACTATATCTGGAGTAGCCTCCCTTACCCCTCCTTTCCCAGCATGCAGCAATCCTCGCTACACATCCAATGACAAAATTATCTAAAGTTTTGTTTTTGTTAAATTGTCTTACATGTGCCTTTAAGATACTTGTGTTTGAAATATAGAAAGAAACAGCTTAAGATCTTGTACCTATTGCTTTAGGTGGATACATAACCTGATTTATGTCCTTTAGAAATTTTCTCATTTTTCTTACATGCCATTTAAAGAGAAATTTTTTCCATTTTTCTTACATGCGATTTAAAGATACTGTTGCTATTAAGAATATAGGAAGAATTACAAAAAATGGTTTAGAGCTTTTATTCTTTATTGCCTTAAAGTACATTGTCTTTATGGTCTTTAGACTGATATACAACATTAACTGTACATCAGTAATTCTCTCCTTGTTTTAATGCCTATCTCACAACATTATTTTGTACTAAAACAACCATAGTTGGAGCTACATTTTTCAAGACATAAAGTATGCAGCTGAGTTTAAAAAAAAAAAGAAATCATCTAAAAATGAACATGTGTAAACTTGTATTTCATATGCACAATAGATTTTCATCATCTATCTTTAGATAATACTTTATGAACTTAAATCATAGGATACAAATTATGTCACTTTTTCAATATGTTAACTCATTCAAACTTTCGGCAAATATCAATTGATATTCAGACCCCTTTTTTATGAATCTAACAAATATTCAGAACAAGAATTCTTTTTAAGAAGATAAGAAAAGACAGAAAATTATATATCCAGGTCTTTTTCCTAAGAGAAACTAAAAATGTAATCCTTACACACACACACAAATGATATTTTAGAAAAAGAGATTCAAAACAATGAACTCATTCATCTAAACACAATTTTTTACAGTACAAAACATTATATCAGTTCAAATATCAAATAAAATATGAATTTTTCTTCTTATTTTTATTTTTGTCGTCTCCTTTTGCTTTCAGTTAGGACAAAACACAAATTTCAATATGGGGGAATGAGTAAAGCATGGGTGAAAGTTGAAACATTTCAAAAACCTGAAATCTGTAGTTCATTATCCTGAAAAGGCATGTTTGCTATAGCATTATATGGGGACAAAAAGTCTCTAAAACCTGGAATTTAAGAATAATCCTGAAAAACTTTCACCCATGGTAAAGGTTATCAGAAGAATTGCAGAAAACATACCTCCTTGAATTTCTTCTTGACGACAAACAGACTGGCATCTATATTCTTGGATTTCCACACAAGGTCTTCCCAAATCTGTGGCATTTTCCATTGCATTTCTTTCTCCTTCTCAGTCACCTGTTATAGAATAGATTGAATTTTATGAGGACCTCTTTATATAAATCAACAATGAGGACTTGATTATCAACAACACTCAATTGAGAAAAAATTCACCCTGAACATGGCTGTGTTAACCCTTTACCATACGGCACATTTTCGCCTGTCGTAAATTAAAAGAGTTTGCAAAAGACATTTCAAAATGTGGTGAAATTGGGAGAAAAAATTCTGATAGGGCAGAAAACATTGTGGAAAAATGAAAAATTGCTCTTTACAAACGAATTCCCCTTTTCCCACAATGGTTTTCAGAGTCGTCTGAAACAAAGTGGTGGTTAAATGTCGTTATTGTTTGGTAATGGGTTAAAATATAGCACTTAAACATTTAATACTGCTCTTGGCATGACATAGAAGGTTAAGATAAGTCAGTAGACTATAAGGTAGAATACCCGTAATTTGAAAATTACTCTTTTGCCACTTACTTTGGGGGTCCTCGGCATACACTGGTCGGGGCTGGAACTATTTGGTGTAAAGCAAATTATTACAGCCCAGACGGATGTATACCGAGAAGGCCCGAAGTAATCATACAAAAGGATGAGTTTCAAAATGGCTGATCAACATATACAACAATTTGCTTAGTTCATTTAAGACATTATGGAATCATCCTTACCTCAATATCGTACATGGACAGGGTCCTGTATCTCTCGCGAATGTCCCGAATCTTGTCCTCCACCTCCAATGACATTGCCTTGATATCGGAGATCGTCGTCAGAACAAACTTCAGATCTTCCAGTGTGCTGGGAGTCTGATCCAGATCATCTGATTTGTTCTGCAAGTATATAGATACATGGGTGAAAGTTGAAGAATTTCAAAAACCTGAAATCTTTATTCATTATCCTGAAAAGGCATGTTTGCTATTAGCATTGTATAGGGACAAACAGTCTCAAAAGTCCAGAATTCAGGAAAAATCCTGAGCAATTTCAGCCATGTAAATATATATATTCTTTTGCTTATATCTATCGGTTTTTATATGTCATCAATATTTTTTCAGTTATGTTGCAATGCCCAACTAATAATGATTGAGATATTCTTTAAAAAGAAAAAAAGAAAAACCCACACTTAATTGCTGATATGAGCTAATGAAAAGGGTAGAACCATCAGCACTCTATCAGTCACTCCTGAGACTGTCTCACAATCAAATCCAGTATATAAATTAAAAGCTCTTCATTTTAACCATTTAGATCATTGCCAGGTCATAAATATTTAACCCCCTTTTTCAATTATTTCTTCCCATTTTACCGCATTCAATGCACAAGACTTCAGAAAGCACTAAGACAAAAGAATTAAGCACTCCTAACAAGTGGCTTATTTATCCCTTTGTCACAACAAACTAATTTGAGTCTTATGACTGAAAAACCAGTTCAGTGTTTTAAAAAAAGGTAGTGGTTTGGATCCATGTGTCCCTTTGAAATAGCTATTGAAATAGAAAAGTTATTGAATCAATAGTGACAATAGTGCAAAGGTAGAGCATCAACCTCTTACACAGAGAGTTCCTGGTTTGATCACCTTTAGGCAAGGTGAAAGTTGCTGTGATTAACCTCAAATCGGCATGAGTTCTGGTTCAATAACCAGGAAGCAGTCATGGCGAGTGAATTTAAAAAGCTACAAGCTTCAATCCCAATCAATGCAAAATCAATAGGTTGTAACTTAATTGTTTTCTTACATCAAGATTGTCGTTGAGCTGGAAGAGATTGTCCTTTGCGGAATCCCTTAGTAGTTTACCCAAACATCCGATCCATTGTTTGGCATGTTCTGAAATACATGTACATAAAACATCATAACGCAATCTATCCTTTCACAAGTGCAATTTTCGAACCAATAACAAGGTGCTGTATAATATTTTTGCCAACACTAGATCCCATGATCATTGTGCGCACCTATCAGAGAAGACAGTAGAAACCATTGTAACAATATGACAAACTGCTCCTCATTTGCAATTCATCATTTTAACACAATGGTTTATACCAAAATAAAAAGATTGTTCCTTTTCCTCCTGCTGTTTCTTTTGTCTACTGTTTCTATCACTTTATACAAGAGAAACACTCGCACATTTGGGGTATTGATTAACTTTCTCACAAATAAGAAGAAATTTATCTTCCTGCTGTTTCTTTTGTCTGCTATATTTATCACTTTATACAAGAGAAACACTTGCACATTTGGGGTATTGATTAATACTTTCTCACAAAAACTCGATTCAAAGACTTTTTCTCTCACCTACACATCATTGAGATAAACAAGTCTCATTACCCATTTTTTCTGTGTCAGTAGTCTTTCGACATTTTTTTACAGCTTTCCTGGATTTCACCAGTACTAGGTAGGGCTCTGCAGTGTTTTGCTCTGTTTTTTCCCATTAAAAAGCCCAGAGTCCCTGGTGAGGATTAAACCCAGGACCTCAGTGTCACAAGCACTACATCTTTATCCCTGGGCCATGCACAACCCCATTACCTATTACCTATGACAGATGTGGCAAGCAGTCCCATGTGCAGACATATAGACTCCCTGTCTAATACTTTCTTACAACCATTTGGTTCAAAGACTTTTTGCACAATTTTTCTCGTCTCTATATAGAGAATCCTTCTTAATTCATTTGACAGATGTAGCAAACGGTACCATGTGCAGGCATATACATTCCTTGTTCCATACTTTCTTACAACAAATTGGTTCAAAGACTTTTGTTTTTTTATTACCTTTGACAGATGTAGCCAGGGGTCCCACGTCCAGGCATCAACACTCCTGGTCTATTACTTTCTGACAATAATTGGGTTCAAAGACTTTTCATACAATTTTTTCTTGACTATACATCATTGAGATAAAAAAAACCTACTTATTACCTTTGACAGATGTAGCCAGAGGTCCCATGTGAAGGCATATTCCTTGTCTATTACTTTCTTACAATAATTTGGTTAAAAGACTTTTTGTACAAATTTACTTGACTAAACGTCGTCGAGATGAAAAAAACTATTCATTACCTTTGACAGATGTAGCCAGTGGTCCCATGTGTAGGCGGATACACTCCTGGTCTTTCACCACAGGAATCGTCTCCACCTCATCAATGGTCTTGAAGTAGTACTGCAGCTTGTTGTCAAAGGACACAACAGTTGGGTCTTTCTGGAACCAGCGATCAGCCAGGGCTTGCTGTTAATAAAAAAGATATATTTTCAAATACTTTCAAAATAGGAACATTAAACATTAAAGGAACATTTTTTTATCTTTTGTCAAACTCATTATTAAATCTCTTAAACTTTATGACACTACAACCCAGACTTACTTGGTGACAGGTGTGACACCACATAACTAATCATCCCTTACATTCTATTGTAACAGGTGTCATACCACCTACCCTATTGTAACAGATGTGATACCACATACAATTTTGTCACAGGTGGGACACCACATACCCATTTGTTACAGGTGTGATACCACAAACCATATTGTGACAGGTGTGGTACCACGTACCTTATAGTAACAGGTGTGATTCCACCTAGCATATTGTAACAGGTGTGACACAACATACCATATTGGTACAGGTGTGATACCACAAAGCATATTATAACAGGTGTGATACCACCTACCATATTGTAACAGGTGTGAAACCATCTTCCATATTGTGACAGGTGTGACACCACATACCATATTGTAACAGGTGTGACACCACATAGCATAGTGTAACAGGTGTGTCACCACCTACCATATTCTTACAGGTGTGATACCATCTACCTTGTAACAGGTGTGATACCATCTGCCTTATTATAACAGGTGTGATACCATCTACCATATTGTTACAGGTGTGATACCATCTACCTTATTGTAACAGGTGTGATACCATCTATCTTATAATCACAGGTGTGACACCACTTACCTTATTGAAACAGGTGTGATACACCTACTATTTATAAAAGGTGTTGTACCACATACCCTATTTTACCAGTTACCTTGTTACAGGTATTACACCACCAATGATATTGTAACAGGTGTGATACCTCAGACTGTTTTGTCAAAGGTGTTACACCACACATCTTGTCAGTACAGGTGCAATACCACATACCTTATCTATCTTCCAGATGCTCCTGTACTTCTTCCATCTGTTGAGGTACCTCTGCATGTTAGTCAGGGTGTTTTTGATGTTGTAATGGATGGTCTGCACTAGATCGATGGTCTCTGTGTTCACAGAGATGTCGGAGAAGAATGTGAACTGATACAGCTCGTCCTCGCCCTCGACCTTCTGGGGTGAGGTCTCGATACAAGTTCCCATCATCCAGCGCACGAATAACTTGGTACTGAATGAATGAATGAACGGTGTTTTAATCCATTACCAAACAATACCGACATTTAGCCAGTTTGTTTAAACGCTAAAAATGCTGGATAATTTTTTTAAAATATATTTTTGTGTTGTCTGCTTTCCCAAACCTTTATCATGTGCTTATTCTATGAAGAAAGATACTCAGAGAAGCAAACAGGTTATATCACATGCCAGCTGCCAATTTACTTGGCGGCTTGCCTGTAATCTTATTTGTTTGCATAAGCTTGAAGTTGGTTCGCACCATAAGTGTTTTAGGTGCATCAAGAGCAAAGTTCATTTAGCCCGCATTATGATGATTTGGATAGACGTACATCAAATTAACAACATGCTAAAATATATTTGGTTTATAAAGTAAAGATAAATAAGAACTTGTATTGAGATAATGATTGCTACTAGATAATTTGTAATGAGTTAATAATATTGATATACAAACACTTTAATAGAGACTTTGAAATGTTTCATCATTCTATTTTTCTAAATGGCATTAAAAAATGGCATTTAATGCCGTGACAAAAATATTTCAGTAATTTTAATGTTTTCATGGATTTCAGCAGCACTAGGTACTACTGTGCATTTGTTCAAGCCAAAATACAGCCTGAAGAAAAATCCCAGTGCCACATATCAAGGGTAAAATACGGCACCCTTACTACAAGGGTAACTTCATGCTTATGCAAACAGATTAAATCCAGGCCAGACGCCAAGTAAATTGGCGGCTGGCCTTTGATCTAACCTGTTTGCTACTCTGATTATCATTCATCAACAAAATCATGCAGATAATTAAGGTTTTGGAAAGCTGATGACACAAAAATCTATTTTTGGAAAATTACCCAGCATTGAAAGGGTTAAGCTTCCATCATAATAAATGTAAAATAAGTAAGTTTAAACTTAATTAAAACAAACTTACCCTTCCACACAGTCTCTAACACACTGTAAGGTAAGCTTATAGACCTCATTGGCTTGTGGATGAAGGACCACATCAGGGGCTGCTAAAAGGGTCTCCACTTGAAAGAGTGGCTTGTCTGATCTGAGCGCAGACTCGAATCTCTTCAGGTTGTTCAAAATTAACTGTAGACAAGAAATTGTTAAGAAATAAATTATGATAAAAATTTTTCGAGCGATTGATTTCAACCTAAATATCTGAGGGTTTTTTTTCGAATTGGGCTCAAAAAGATATATTTGGTATGATGATGTAAGGTTTTACATGAAAAGTGTTTTAACTTTCAGTTGATGATTCAAACCCAGTGTACTATTATAATGCTTTATTTCTTCACTGTATTAAATCAATACGCAAATAATAATTAACAATATTATATTGTAAACGACCTGCGTGTCGCCATTAAGGAGAGGAACCTTATAAGCTTTTAGCTTTCGTTCCAATCCGTTTCACAAAATTTTTTGTAATGTATATAATGGGGTTTTTTTTTCATTGAATAAAATATGTTTAAACTAAACCCAGTGTCCCATTCCTATCTTCGGATAGAACTAACTTACAGTATGATTAGAGGACAGCTGTCACCATAAAAAAAAAAGAAACCAACAACAATAATCAATTCTTACATAAATGAAGTAAGTTTACTCACCCGAGTCAAAGCTTCGTAGACTTTCTTCTCCCAATGAGAGTAATACTGATGAAGTTTCGGAGATCGTCCTGAGTTGGTGTGCACCACTAAACCTTCCATCTTGGTAAGTAAGGGGCCAATGGCTCGGTATTTTCGTGCAAGAATTTCGAAATCTTTCGACCTCTCTCGCTCAATGTGTTCAAAGTACTCCTTGCAGCTGGGTAGAATATCGGGTAGTTTTCTCGGCGGCGATTTGAAGAGGTTGGCACTCTCGATCATGAGGAGTCGTTGGTTTATGTCCTTGGCGTTCTTCTGAATCTGGTTTACCAGGGATTCGAACTTGGCGATTGCCTGTCAAAGACGGAAAGAGAGAGAGAGTGTTTATGAAGAGGTTTATTTTTAACATCTTTTAATTTGGGACTGTGTCTATCGAAGAGATAAATTTTTAACACCTTTTAATTTGGGATTGAACCTTGGCATTGGTCTTTGAAGGATGATATAAATATTGGTTATGAGAGAGTTAATTGTTCTGATAATCGAAGCTATGACAACATTTCAGTTCATTTACAAGAATTAATTTGTTCATGTATCATCCAGCAACTCCTGTAAATAGTATTGCCATTTCTTCCATTCAACTTGCCTTGTTTCAAGTTTATCTGTAAGCATATATAGTGAAACAAATTTCTATGGACAGTTTACATTATTTGCTGAGCATTTAAAAACTCATTTTAAAGGAGAAAAGTCTCACAACAGGCTCATGAAAGGTTTTTGTTTCTATCATGTTAAATGCCATATCAACAATTTTTCAGTTATATTACAGCTTTCCTGGATCCGCCAGAACTAGGCTAGGGCTCTGAAGTGACTTGCTAATGGTCAATCCAACGAAAAAAGCGGTGCCTGTGGGTCTCGAACCCGGGACACCCAAGTTCTAAGTCCAGCAACTTAACCTGGCCATGCAGGACCCTAACATAAGGTATTATGAAAGGTAAATGATTCCATCTGATATAAGCATTCATTATTCATTCATGTTAGTTAGGGTTTTTACATCGCACATGCAATTTTAATATATATTGCGATGAGGCCCATGATGGATAAAATTAACCCATTTCCAAACAATGACGACATTTGACCAGTTTGATGCAGACGACTCTGGAAAACATTGTGGGAAAAGGAGAAATTGCTCATAACGAGCAATTCCTACTTTTCCCTCAATTTTTGTTGCCCTATCAGAAGGTTATTTTTCAATTTCATCACATTTTGAAATGTCGTCTGTAGACTCTTTCAATTTGGGACAGGTGAAAATTTTGTGTATGTTAAAGGGTTAACTGTCTGTAAGAGCCGGTCAATAAGGGAAAGAACCATTGGTATTCTATTATCTATATCACCGTATTTGTTTTACATCGATTGTGAAGGAAGCTGAAAGCTTGTTGAAAGCCACTCTCACTGACTGCTTCCTGGATACTAAACCAGTAATCGCGCTGGTTTGTGGGTTAGTCCCAGAAATTTTCACCCCGCCTAACGGGGATTCGAACCTGGAACCTTCAGGACTGCTCTACCCCTGCACCAATGTCGCCCACAAATTCTATTAGACAGACAGGAAGCTACCTCTCATAATAAATGCAAATCTAATGCTGCCATAGTGGGCGACAGTGGTGCAGGGGTACAGGGAAAGCCTCTTGTACAAAGGGTTCAATCCCCATTAGACGCGAAAAAATTGCCAGGACTAAACCACAAATCGGTGCGAGCATTGCTTAAGTATCGAGAAAGCAGTCAGCGAGGGTGAATTTAATAAGCTTCAAGCTTCCTACACAATCAATGTAAAACAAATAAGATAAGTTATGATTTGAATTGACGAGGAGAGAGCAATGTTATCTTAAGCTCAGTACCCAAGCCACTTTGCCATGAAGACCCCCAGCTTTTACTAAATGTATACCTGTCACAATGAAAGAAATCAAATTATTTTCGCAGGTTACTGTGTAATTACCTGTTCACATTTGTGGCAGTAATCTCTGATACCCAAGGAGTTCCAGTTGAGACGTTTGGCTCCAGGACGGATAACGCGTCTCAGATCACGGACATGGTCCTCCAGCAATAAACTCTGTATAAAATAAAGGCCATACATAGGTCATATAAAGGTCACATAAAAGTAAACTATATATATATGTGTGTTTCTAGTAGGTTTGTGCTACTTAATTAATCTTAAGTAATTAACTCTGTATAAAATAAAGGTAAATAATGCATGTATGTATGTGGTTATTTCATTCTCCCTAAAAATTCATTCTACCTACTAAATTTTAAGCAATAAACTATATAAAGTAAAGGTCGAATTAGGGTCATATAAAGGTCGACAATACATACATGTATGAAGTTGGTTTTTTCTACCTAATAGAAACGTAAATGTTCTAATTGAAAAAGAAAAATCATTAACTAAAATGCAAATACTATTTCTTTTTTTAAACTCATTTATAAGTTTGCATGTATGTCTGCTTAAATTGTTTGTACAATGAATATTTGTTTACAGAGAGAGTCTTAAGAACATTTATATACAGTCAAACTTGTGTTAAGAGGCCAGCCTATGGGACAGAGCAAATTGGCTGTTTAAGACAGGTTGGCTGCTTAACACAAGTTGATGTACACTATAAATCTAACAATGGGACTTTCTGTAGTGGTTGTTTAAGGCAGGTTGGCTGCTTAAAAGGGTGGCTGCTTAACACAAGTTAGACTGTAGTTTTAAAAAGGCAACATATAAAATTGATCATTGAATTGAACTTAATTGCACATAAATCTTAGTTTTGATTACAAAACAAACAGAAAATATAAAATGATTGGAAACATCTATAGCAGATGAAAATAACTACAATCAAAGCGACATTTGGTATTCCTTGAAATCTTTATTCTGGTAGTTGATTAATTGAAAGAAAGTCTGAAATAAGGTTAAATGTATATGCCTAAATAGCACTCTCTCTTCTTAAGCTACACATTTCTCCAATCAATGAAAAAATCATTTAAGAACTTTATTTTGATATATACGGATTTGAAAAGTTTCTCATGAAACACTTGAAATTGACACCAATTTACATACAACAGATTTAATAATACGACAACTGCTTAAAGAAACACTTAGATACATGCTTCATAAAAGAGACAGGCTAGGCTGCCATTAACCCTTATAATGCTGGAACCGACTTCATGCCTTTGCAAACAGGTTAGATCCAGGCCAACCACCAGGTAAACTAACCTGTTTTCTACTCTGATTATCATTCCTCAGCAAAATCATCTGCTCTTTAAAACCTTCAATGTCTGCTTAATTTCGATGAATAAAGATACTCAGGGTAGCAAACAGGTTAGATGACAGGCCAGCCGCCAAGTAAATTAGCATGAAGTCGGTTCCAGCACATTTAGGGTTAAACTTCAATAAGCCAGTCTTGATAATGTTGCAAGAATAGGTTATCATATCGAAAATACTTTCTCTTTAAAGGAAATTCTTGAAGTCTAAATAGGAGAGTAAGAATAACTATATATATATATATATATATATGAATTCATAAACCATAATAACTTAATACTAAATTAGTTTTTGAGGGCAAAGAAAAAACAAAAAGAAAAATTCTTCATGATCAGCAATTTCTCTTTTTTTCACAAGGGTTATGTTATTTTCCAGATCTTGTAACTGTAATTCATCTGCTGTTGCGTTCAACTTTGTATCAGTCATAGATCATTGTATTGGAAGAATGGGTTTAAATATGATGTTATCTTTAAAAAATAAATTGTTTTAGAATTCATGACTTGGCTCTTAACACATTACCACCTAATGCCATGTTTTTGCATCTTGCAGCAGAGGACTTTCAAAAAGCATTGTTGCAAAAGGAGAAATTGCTTGTCACAAGCAATTTCTCCTTTTGCCACAATGCTTTTTCAATCTATTCATATATCACAACAGCAGAAGTTGAGAACTGAAAGGGTTCTCACATGTCGACCAAGCTTTTCTAAGGCATGTGCTTTGAGTAAAAATATGTCATATGCAGGTGGTAAAAGGTTTATTGAGTTCACTACATCCCTTCAAAAGTCAACAATCATTGTTTTACTCCATCAAAATACAGTCAAACTTGTGTTAAGAGGCCAGCCTATGGGACAGAGCCAATTGGCTGTTTAAGACAGGTTGGCTGCTTAACACATGTTGATGTACACTATAAATCTAACAATGGGACTTTCTGTAGTGGTTGTTTAAGGCAGGTTGGCTGCTTAAAAGGGTGGCTGCTTAACACAAGTTAGACTGTACAGACAATGTGCAATACCTGCATCCTGACTAAAGGCTAGTTTGGGATCAAAACAAAACGAGGGTAAAACAACATGCGGAAATTCAGGGTCATAGTTACAGGGTGCTATAGGGTAAATTCACAACATTCTTAACAGAAATATTTAACAGTGTACTAAGGAAAAATAGAAAATAAAACCACATTATGTCCTGATTCAAAGAAAATAGGAGACAGAAGCGAATCCTTTCTATAAGAGCATTTAAGTAATTATTCATTGGATAAAGTCATAAACCATTCCAAACATAAGCACATTTACCTTTTTTTATGCAATTTTAATTGAAACTGATTACAAAGGTTTGAGAAATATGCCAGTTATGAGGATTTTCCACTTTTATACAAATGGTTTCAAAATTTCTATTGAAGGTACTCTAAAGTAAGTATAGCATGAATGTTTAGTTTAATACAAACTGTGTTCTTATTCCATTGATGTATCTTTGGAAACAGTGCCTTGCCCAAGGATACTAAATGAAAATAAATTGGCTGGTTTGAGAATTAAAACTGTGACAACCTGTCTAAACTCCAGGAACTATATAATAGCAACACAGCTTGGGATCCCATTTTTTTTAACCCTTTACCAAACAATAGCGACATTTGACCAGTTTGTTCCAGACAACTCTGGAAAACAATGTGGGAAAAGGAGAAACTACTCTTGATGAGCAATTTCTCCTTTTCCCAAAATGTTCTCTGCCCTATCAGAAGATTGTTTTATCAATTTCATCACATTATCAAATGTCGTCTGCAAACTTTTTCAATTTCGGACAGTCGAAAATTCGGCGTTTGGTAATGGGCTAAGGTAATAAGAAAAAAATTTGGAGAAGGGATGAAAACAAAATCAATCAATCAAAAGGATGGTCAAGACATGTTTATCGTTGTCAGTTCCTTACCTCTGCACTGTCCAGACAGGCCAATAGTTTGTTGTATCGCAGTAACATATGGGTCAAGCTTTCAACATACTTGATGTATTTCTCATCCTGGAAAGAAGAAAATGCATAAAACAATGAGATAAGCCCTTTTTTCTTTTGCAAATTTCGGGAACAGGTCCAGGGCCTCTCAGCAGGGGAAAATTGAATCAGGAGAGGAAAATTTAGACATTTGTATAAATTGGTGCATAAATCAATAAAAACACATAGTTTGATGCCATAAGGTGTTTATTTTTTTAAGAGAGGACTTTGTGTGCAAGACATTCGGAATATCTATTATATGGGCTTCACGACCCATTTTACAGTGCAGAATTTCGTTGTACATAATACTTATCATTTGGGGATTAAGAAGTTGATTTCTCATTGGGGAATTTTTCAGCGTTAGGTGAGGAAAATGTAATTCCAGAGGATGGGGAATGGGGCCAAATATCAGCCCTAAAAACGAAATAAAAAAAACCTGAAATAGGTATTCAATTTGGCCATCACATGGGGGAGGGAATCATGTGACCAATGTTTAAGGTCTAATGTCTGAACAAGATGGCCATGTAACAGGTATCTTTTCTTATTCACTTACGTTTGTCAATGATAGCCACATTGTGTACTACACATGCGTTGACCATCAACTTTACGGTTCTGCTGGTATATGATAACCCTTGTTATATAATATTGTTACGTCTAACACTCAGCAGATTGCAATTTCTCTGCCGAGTGTTAGACATAATGCCGTTATTAAGCATGGGTTATCATATATCACCAGAACCATTAAGTTGATGATCATCTCATGCCGGTACACCATGTGGCTATCATTTGCAAATGTAGGTGAAAAAAGAAAAACTACTTGTTTGGTCATGGGCACAGCCATCTTGTTCGGACATAATGTTGTAAACATTGGTCAAGTGATTCCCCACCTAATCATGTCAAGGCAATGAATCATGGTATTTTCAAAGCAATATTCAACTGTGTATGGTGTTGAAGACAGTGTCAACAATTTTCCAATTATGTTTCAGCTTTCCTCGATCCACAAGTACTAGGCTAGGGCTCTGAAGTGACTTGCCAAAGCTCACTCCTACAAAACCAGAGGTGTCAGTGGGGCTTAAACATGGAACCGCCGAGTTCTTAGTCCGCCACATTAACCACTGGGCCATGCGGGACCCCTCAAATATAATTCATCAAATCATATGTTGCTGGAACTCATTTGAATTGTCTCAAAGAGACAATTTAAACGAGTACCAATAACATGTGATTTTGGATAGATAAGTTATAAACAAAATAGTCTTGCATATTTTGCTCATAAAATTTCAATGAGCCGGCCGGGTTTCAAACCCGGGGCCCCCCCCTCCCCCATCCTCTAATTCAAAAGCCGACACCCTACCACTGGATATTTTCACTTGTTAGCAACAAATAACTTCAGCCACTCACCTGCAATGCCACATTCCTAGCTAGTTCTGGTACCGAAAAGCCCAGCTGCTCCATGTATTTGGTCTCGGAGACGATCTCTCCGAGCATTGGGTCAAAATCTACCATGTACTTCACCTCGTATACGTTGGCTGAAATATGATAATTAGTAGACCTTTGATTTACAAGGTGAAAGAGGGATACAAAAGTTGCTTTCAATGTAGTCAAGTGCCAGCATCATATGATACTGTGTGCTGCATTGGTTCTTCATGGAAGTGCTAAAACAATGGCTGTTGAAAGAAAGTATTAATCATTTCACTGCCAATTTGCTCACAAAACAAATTCATCAGTGCCACATTTATATTGGGGGATTTCATATATACACTGTGTAAGAGAACAACCATCTAGAAGCTTGTTAGTTTGATCATTGTCCTATTATTGTCGCGTACACTGCGGCCTCATTATAACATGGTCCTCGGGACATCATAGCTCCTGAGTCGTGAGCCATGATGATCAACCACCCTTAATAGTGGGGTGAAAGAATAACCTGGGGTCCCTCTACACGCTATATACCAGACCATAACCACTTCAGAATCAATCAAAACCAAGAACTAGTCTATTCATATTGAAAGTATTGAGTTACAGACTTATCACTGTATTTATTGCGAATTACTATAACAAAATCACTGTATTTATTGCGAATTACTATAACAAAATCACTGTATTTATTGCGAATTACTATAACAAAATCACTGTATTTATTGCGAATGAATATAAAAAAATTATGGTATTTATTGTGAATTAATATAAAAAAAACAGAGGATCAACACTAAATGTATAATTATAAATTCCTTTTTATTTATCAATTTTCACGCCTTTGAAGTGCACAGGTAGTTATCCATGATACTTTCTGTTTGGGATATCGACAACGTTATATGAAAACCAAGTGTCCGCAGAAAAAGGAGGTTTTAGACTATAAGTGTAAATGTGCTTGAAATATTGGGAGCCATGGGGGACCCACATTATACTGAATAACACAATTTAACAGATCGCATAAATGAGGCTGCATTGTATTTTCATCATATATACAAGAGAAAGAGTTAATCACACACATAAGATGTCAGCTAAATGATGTCAGCAAATTCTGAAATCTTTAATCATAACGTACAGTTTGTACAGACTAAACAGACGTTCAAATCTATTTCATTTGGTAAAGAGTTGAAAGCCACAGCTTAATTAGTTAAACTGAGTGGGATTTACCACCATGTGCGACAATTTTACAGTCATATTACATTGTACAATGCCTGTTCACATTTAAATCAACAGTTTAATGGAAGACAAACATGAAGCACTAACTATCGCATTGCATATTCCCTTGAAATGCTCTTTGGACACTACTAAGTATAACTATATTTATGATTAACCCTTCCTTCACTACAGTTCTTTGAGCTGTGGTTAGAACTAAGCTGGGCTCGGACCCCAAATATTACAATCCCAGTGATAATTTTTGGCCCAAAAAATCTCATAAAAATTTCCATAAAACTCATTACTTTCATCCATTTTAAAAAAAATTCTATAGAAAACCCCATTGATTTTTAAGTTTTGGTAAAAAAAAGCCTATTGATATAATTTAGAAAAAAATCACTGCAATCCCGATGCAGACACTCTACCACTGTAAAAACATAGTGATCTAATGATAAAAGTGAAACCATGCCTCAACCACATCAAACAAAGACCATGAAGTAAAATTTATCAGAAATGAAAGATCTCAAAAGCATCGCTCATTGATTCTCTCTTCTATGTAAAACATGTATTAAATTATTCAATAAATAAAGTTGATAACATCTGCATCAAAATCTTGATAAAACATTTGCACCTTCACCAATTACCAACATCAAAACCCTTCTGCCATTTCAATTGAAAGTTGAAGAATTTGAAAAACCTGAAATCTGTGGTTCATTATCCTGAAAAGGCATGTTTGCTATAGCATTACATAGGGACAAAAAGTCCCAAAAACCTGAAATTTAGGAATAATCCTGAACACTTTCACCCATGCAAACATTGCGCTAAAACCGGTGCATAAATATTTACAGCTGTGTGTTGGGACCTGACTCGCCGTGTGTGGCGTGCTTGCACTACGGGAACGGCTCATCGGGCTCGATGAACTTTGCAATTCGTCGAGAGGCGAGGATTTCTCTCGACTACTCATGAATTCTGAATCTACAAAAATTCATCATTTTAAACAGTTAACATGATTCATGGGAATGACTCAATAGGCTTGACAATTCTAATAGGTACCGACAAAATAGGATCTACTTAAGAGTTCTTTGAAATGTTGCATGCAAAAATTTCCTATGACATCTGCTTATTTCAACCTTAGAAGGAGCCAACACTTATTTTTATTTCTGTAGATCTTTTTCTAGCTCTCTATAATTTCCTTGCTTACTCTTGACCTAGCGCCACCTATCGCGTAATAATCAAGAGTAATTGTGCTGACGTATGATGTAGATAGAATAAATACATTAACCCTTATAATGCTGGATTATTTTCTTAAAGTAGATTTTTGTGTCATCTGCTTTCCAAAACCTTAGATATCTGCTTAATTTTGATGAGGAAAGAAACTTAGAGTAGCAAACAGGTTAGATTACAGGCCAATCGCCAATTACTTGGCGGCTGGCCTCGATCTAACCTGTTTTCATTAGCATAAAGTCAATTCCAGCACTATAAGGGTTAATATGTTTCAAAACTTTTCATTATTCAATCTTTCCATGCCATCGCAACTTCAATTTTATCCTTCAAATTCTTGGAAATTTGGGATAATGAAAATACTCCTGGTTAAAAAAACTGAACATGGATAGTTACTTATTTACATATATGACTACATCAAGACAATAGTAAGTCCTTCAGAAAAGCAAAAGAAATTTGTATTAACTTGCATTTAATATGTTTATTCACAGATGAGAATATTTGAAATTAAAGAATTAATAATATGTTTTGTGTATTATTTAATGAAATAAAATTAAAAGTAGGTATCATAAGCCTTATTAATTCAGGGAGCGTCAATCAATCAAAGTATGTAGTCTTTATGCAGTAGATCTCAAAACTGTTGCAAAGCTTTTGAATTAAAATACATTTATTCACAGTATAAAGACTCTAAAAACTAATTTTACTACCATTGGTTACTCTCCAGTGCATACCATACAACAGTGCAGCTGTTGTACAGATTAAACCAAATTTAGTCTGAACTTTCGAATTTCCTCACATCTGTTTACAAACAAGTGGATTTAACCCCTGTAGTGGTGAGACCAACTTAATGCTTATGCAATCAGGTTAGATCCAGGTAAGCCACGATGTAAATTGGCGGCTCGCTAGTGATCTAACCTGTTTGCTTCTCTGAGTATCGTTTCTCATCAAAACTAAGCAGATATTGAAGGTTTATCTTTCCTCATCAAAACTAAGCAGACATTTAAGGATTTGAAAGGAAACACCACAAAAATCTATTTTTAGAAAGTTACCCAGCATTCCAAGGGCTAAAACCTTAACATGCTATACAATACGTACCCTCACCCTCCTGCCCGTCTTCCTGGGCCTGTTGTTGTTGTAGCTGCAGCTGTTGAGCATGGGTCGGTTTCACAACGAGGTTTCGCTTCAGCAAAGACGGCAGAATTTGCTCGACGTGTTCCCGCCACATCTCGTATTTCTGGTCTTCGTACTGTTTCATTAGCTTGCCCACACTCAGGTATTTTGCCCTTGTCTGTGAAGAGTGTGAAAGATATGGGCTTTGAACACATGACTGTTAAATTGAGTTTTAACTTCTTCCTTAATTTATGTTTGTTTTTCATATTTCTGGTCTTAGTACTGTTTCATTAGCTTGCCAACACTACGGTATTTTGCCCTTGTCTGTGAAGAGTATAAAAGATATGGGCTTTTAACAAATGATTGAAAAATGGAGTTATAACTTCTTCCCTAATTTATACTGATGAATAATCTAAGTAACAGAGCAGAGGCAGATAAAGCAATAGGCCTTTTACATTGTTTGTAATTTTTCTTTGATATAATGTTACATTTAATGATGATATCAAGTCTCAATAACAAGAGTGTACATTTGAAAATCAGTTAAACCTCTAAAATGAAGGCTTTGAAAATCCCACCAAATACATATCCAACTTTTAATCCTTTGTCAAAAAGCCAAACTTTCAACTGTCCCAAATTGAAAAAGTTTGCAGACAACATTTATAAATGAGACGAAATTAAAGAAAAAACCTTCTGATAGGACAGAAAACGTTGTGGGGAAAGGAGAAGTTGCTTGTTAAGAGCAATTTCTCCTTTCCCCACAATATTTTCCAGGGTCCTCTGCAACAAACTAGTCAAATGTCAATTAAGTGTTTGGTAATGTGATGCACCCCTGCCTGCCTCCCCTAAACTGTGCACACATTAAAATTAAAAAAAATAAAAAAAACTTACCGACTTGCCCATATCCGTGGTCATCATGTCCTCCATGGACTGAAACCTAATGATCACATGTTTGATTCGGTGAAACAACGACCTCTCCCAGTAGATGGCGCCAGCCACGGGCGGGTGGTTCTTGTGCAGCGGGGGATTCTCCTTCTGGGTCATAAAAAGCGTATCCATCGTATCAACCTCTTTCTGGTACTGAACCAAAATGTCCTTGAACTTCTGCATCATCTGGTCGTTGATCGCCTTTCGCGAGCGAATATGTTTGAACTTGAGGAGCATGTTGAAAGCGCCCTCTGCCGATCGGAGTGACTGGAAGGATTCGTCGATGAAGTTCTTGGCCTCGTTCTCAATGGCCAACACTTCCCGTTTGAAATGGTCCATCACGCTTTTCCATGAGGAGGAGTGGCGGATCATGAAGGGGTCGAAGGATACCTGGAAATACAGGATAGTGTTTGTAATTAGAATGTATATATCTATATATATTGATTTCATATAGTTAGTTGATGTGTATACAGCAATTTTTTTCCTAAATATGTTTGGTAGCATAAAACAGACCCGTTCCTAAACAAATTAATCGTTCCCAAACAAATGTATTGACTATTTTTTCGAAATGTCTCAATAAAAAGTTTCCAAAATGACTATGAAATGATGAAATGAATAAAAAGTTTGTCTCAAAACAGGAAATACTATGTGAAAAGGCTTAAAAGCTTATTGATTACTTGCTCAAGTAAAAAAGACAACAGTTTGTTTGAATTCAGTTATTCCTGAAAAAAATCCCAATTTTAGAGAGAACGCTGTGACTTTATCCAAATATTCCATTACCAGAACCTTTTCCAAAATTTGAAAAAAATCCCTGGTAAATAGATTGACAGTTGCAAAATGTGAATTATTCAATCTCATTCTATGTCTTTCATTTTTGCTACTTTGCCATATAATCCTTTATAAGGAAATAGGATACAGTAAGCACTGGTGTGACTAAGCCATGTTTGCACAAAGGACAGTTTTTTATCCCGGTTTTTAAGTTCATGGAGGCCCCTTACAAATTACATGAGTCCAGTTCGAGGGAATGCCTTTCATTTATGCATGACCTCTCCCCCATCCCATTTAACCCTTTACCAAACGCCGAATTTTCGACTGTCCCAAATTGAAAGAGTTTGCAGTCGACATTTCAAATGTGATGAAATTGAAAACTAATCTTCTGATAGGGCAGAAAACATTGTGGAAAAAGGAAAATTGCTCATTATGAGCAATTTCTCCTTTTCCCACAATATTTTCCAGAGTTATTTACAACAAAGTGGTTAGATGTTGTTGTTGTTTGGTAATGGGCTAACCCGTGAGCAACTTACCTCTTCTAAAGGTACCACAAGGGTTTCTACTCTGACCAGGACTTCTTCAATTCTTTTTGGATCGCCTGTAACAGCCTTCAGTTCAGGGCCAAAGATGTTGTAAAATTCCTCAAGCACCTGTAATAGTCAAAAACTTGATTGAAATGTGATTTACTTGAGTAGCTTAACCTACATTTTGATGTAATTTATTTGTTCAAATTGTTTTAACGCCTTGTCAACAATTTTACAATTATGTTATGCCTCTCCTGGATTTGTATGGTTGGAAACGCCATATCAACATTTATTTGATTATGTTACTGCTTTCCTTGATCCAACAGTACTAAGCTAGGGCGCTGAAGTGACTTGCCAAAGGCCTCTCCAACAAAACTAGAGGTGTCAGTGGGGCATGAACTCTGGACCCCCATGTGGTTATTTACTATTTCAAACAAATGTTTCAAGCTTCAAGCTTCCTACAATTGACGTAAAACAAATAAGAAGTTAAGTAAAGACATAAGCAGTGATAATTTTTGGCCCAAAATTCTTATAAAATTTCCCAAAAACTCATTACTTTCATTCATTTTAATCATTTGTCTGTAGAAAACCCATTGATTTTTAAGTTTTGGTCAAAAAGGCCCATGGATTTAATGTAGGCAAATATCACTGTATAAGGTTATATGAAATAGGCGTGAACAAAAAACCCTGTAAACCCTTTACCAAACGGATATTTTCTGCAGATGACGTTACAAAATGTGATGAAATTGAAAGAGCAATTTCATCTTTTCCCACAATGTTTTCCTGAGTCGTCGGCAGCAAACTGGTTAAATATCTTTATAATTTATTAACGGATCAAGGAAAATAGAAAATAACCCACCTGTGCCACATCATAGAGGTCCTGACAGATACTCGACATGTAGTCTGTCCTCTCAAACAGCTTCTTTCTGTCAAACTCCCAGCGCTGATCCCGACCAGACTGTTCGATCTTGGCCCTCACTTCAAAGTAACTGTCCTTCCATACCTGCAGCATGTTCTTGGCCTCAGAAGTTCTTCTCTTCACGTCATCAGTGCTATCCCTTTTATAGTAAAAAATATATTTATCATCAGAACAGAACAGAATGTAGCAGTGATAATTTTTGGCCAAAAAAAAATCTCATAAAATTTCCCAAAAATTCATTACTTTAATTCATTTTCTGTAGAAAAACACATTGATTTTTAAGTTTTGGTCGAAAAAGCTATTCAGAAACTTTGAATTTAGAAAAAAAAATCACTGATATAGTCTATCAAACAAGTAAAGAAGAATCTCTATACCTTCAAAGGAAATGATAAAATGTTTGACATTGAGAGAGTTCAACATATAGATGTCTGAAATAATTAGAATTAGAGTAAAAAACAAATGAATCAAGAACCTTTATTTACGTTGACGTGTAGGAGGGTTTGACAGTCAAAAGTTCATGGTACAGATGTTTTACTGTACATAGAAACATTTGAAATAATTTGTACAATGTATATTATTGTTGGTTTCTAAAGTAAGTATTAATGTATAAAAAGGAGTATTTTTCATATTAATTTATAAAAAGATATGATATTAAACAGCAAAGAAATCATCAAAAAATAAAATTAAGAAGGCCTTATTTGATTATTTGAACAGGCTTGTCAAAATTTTATGCAGGCCTGCTATTGTTTTTAAAAGAATTTTAAGAATCAAGCCTTAAAGTCATCACTGGAAGCCTGAATTTAAACTTCGATTAGAACAAAGAAGGAAAATTTTAAATCTCAAAGCCTGAAATCAGGATGAGGCCTGAGAATCAGCGAGATACCGTTTTACTAGACAGTTTACGCTTAAGATTTGCACAAGTTCAAAACAACCTTCCCGTTTATTTTAATAGTGAGATAAGCAATTTTGCAATTTAACACATCAATGTTGGAATCGTCTCTCTGAGACACTTCCAATGACATGCCACATTACAACATTGTACTTTCATTTAAGATACTATTAATGCTGATCAGTTTTGACTTACAAAAATAGTTTCCTTAGGTAGTTTAGTAAAACGGTACCCTGGCCTCCAAGATATAGTTTTGCCCAAAACCAGGAGATCTATTTGGTAACATTTCAAATCATCTGATCAATCTAATGTACTCCAACTTACTTGAATATAGTTCTGATGTTGATCACTTTGTCGACACGCTCGGCCAGTTCCCAGGCAATCCTCTCCATAAGGGGAACCATCCTCTCGTCTTTATTGTAATGGCGGGAAATAATCCACACCATTCGGAGGGCATTCATCATCGAGGGAATCGTCTCGATCACAACTTGGAACGTTGCACCGTGGGTAATATTCTTAAAATGGCGTTCCAGCGTGGACAGGAACCTCACATTGTCTTTCGCTTCAACATAATACTTATTCAATTCCGATTTCACATCATCAAAGTCCGATTCCAAATGGGAATAGGCTTCGAGCATTTTCGCTACAGTAGGAATTTTCAGCTGCTCCACGAGTGCACTCAGGGCCGCATTTCGCTCCCTCCAGAAATCAATCTCAGCCAGCGGTCCCTTACCCTGTGGCGTTTTCTTAATCTGTACCTCAAGGGCTGTGCGCACTTGCCTCGTCCATTCGTGACAAATCTCCCGAATCTGATCCATCAGATCTCTGTTTGCTATAATCTCATCAATGTTGTCGCTGAGCTCTAATTCGGGAACTTCTAGTCTAACTTCTCCTTCGATCTGTTGGATTGTTCTCGTTATACTCGAAGCGAATTTTTGCATGCTTATCAGAAACTCATCTCTCAGCATTGCTTTAGCCCTCGACTCGGCAACATTCACTTTCTTCTCACTGTCCTTGTCCTTATCGTCGTCGGGACCGTCGCCTTTACCCGACGACCTCGTCTCTGGTCGACTGCGCGACTCGGCCTTTGACTCCCCGTTTCGGTGTTGGTTGAAGGATAGAAGCGGCATGTATACCTGTTATGAAAATATGACAAAGATTAGAGGATTAACTCTTTTGTAAAAGATAAGTTTGCTACAGAGGCCCTTTGAAGTTATAATCTGAAATTTAGAAACTTTTCATATAAGAAATTTCTTATTTTCAATGATTAAGGTATTCCTCCCCTGACGGTAGACTTGTATTTGCTTTGGTTAAAGAATGAATTGAAATGTTATTTTAACCATGAAAGTATTTATCATTTCAAAGGCATTCACCAAGCCACTTTTTTGAATTGGTCTGATTATGAATTTATATAATGAATATCAATGAAATCTGTTATAAGATCCACAGTAATGACCTCCCGTTAATAATCAATTTCACATGTTTGAATGGTGGCAAATAAAATTTCAATCAATAAAAAATTCTTATGAGATAAAACTTGATTTTATAACGGCATTTGTTGTCAAATCTTTAACTTTGTTATTCTGACTTTTCTCCATTAGGGGTGGAATACCTTAATTACTTTCAACAAACAAATATGTTCCTTTCCGTCAATTATCTAATACATAACATTTCAACATGTAACACAATGATAAACAAAAACCTCTCGAAAACCGTCATTAAACTATTGTATTCATCTGCCGTGGTCTTATGGTTAGTGTCAGGGACTAAAGACCGGTCACCCCGGGTTCAATCCCCAAAGGCAACCACATATTAACACATGGGAGTGTCCTTGGGCAAGACACATTTCCTAGCCAAGTACTGGTAGGAAACCAGGTAACATGTACTATAATACTATAAAAAAAAAAATCAGATCTGTACATTAACAGGAAGAAAAAAAGAAAGAAACTCAAACCAACCTTACAAATCCTACAGAAACTTACCTGCGATATGATGTGTTCCAACATGACTAGGGAATGCCCGTTCAATAATCCAGTCTCAAAGAAGTTTGGGAGCATCTCCATGGCCTCTTCCTTAGTGTTGGGAAGGGGAACCATCCCGGGGGTGTTCCGGATAAAGTACACGCAGTCCTGGTCCGCCAGCTCCTCGGGCAGGTGCTGGTAGCACATGTACAAATAGGTCCGGATAACCTTCTGGAGAATGATTTTCTGTAATAGATAAAGATAGAAATAATTTCTGTGAGGTGCTTGAACTACAGGTAAACTATTGTTTGTATTGCCCAGCTTGTCCAAAAGCCTTACTGGACAAACGACAAGTGAAATTTACTGAAATTTACTACATAACCTGTTTATGGTAAAGTGCAGGGTGAAAAAATCATACATGGACAAGTTTAACAATTTAGATTTCGCCATACCCTGCTTATTTAAATTGTCTTGCCAACATGATTCTAATCAGTACACACAAATAGGATTCCCCATATAGTATTCATGTTAACTAGATACTCCAATATCCTACACAAATAGGATTCCCCATATAGTATTCATGTTAACTAGATACTCCAATATCCTACACAAATAGGATTCCCCATATAGTATTCATGTTAACTAGATACTCCAATATCCTACACAAATAGGTTAACTAGATACCCAATATCACACAAATAGGATTCCCCATATAGTATTCATGTTAACTAGATACTCCAATATCCTACACAAATAGGATTCCCCATATAGTATTCATGTTAACTAGATACTCCAATATCCTACACAAATAGGATTCCCCATATAGTATTCATGTTAACTAGATACTCCAATATCCTACACAAATAGGATTCCCCATGTACTATTCATGTTAACTAGATACTCCAATATCCTTTTTCTTCTGTACATACTGCAGTCAGATTCTTGTGGACACATCACAAAACAACGAAAATTACTATCATCCCTAGATCTGCGTGGTCAAGCCGAAAGAAGGGACTCTCTGCAAGACACTACTATATCCAAGCTTGACATAAGAGACATTGCAGACATTCTCCAGTCAACCTGGATGAGATGGCTCAGCCATGTAGAGGACAGCTCAGACTGGATATCTCAGATCAGATGCCTGAACATACCATCACAACATGGTCAGGGCAGACCTAAACTATCTTTGGATGACCTTGTGAAGCGAGACAGAGCATCTGTCGTGCTAGATGGTACAAACCCACAAACCTGGAGAGGAAGGTGGGGCTCTTGACCAAACAAGCAGGCCTCATCCTTGCCAAAGGATTAAAGGCACATAAAAGGAGATGAGTACAAATAAATTATTAAGAAATATATAGAGTTATTTTATTATGTTCATAAAAGTCATGAGAATTAATTTACAAACACATTGAGACCCTATTAAATAGAATCCTTTCACATATAAGTTATTTTGTGCTTGAAAAATAGATGTCTCCAATTCAATCATGTTTACCAACAACCTCATTGTTTACATATTCAAAATATCGAATTCTGATTGGTCGGTTCAAAAATTTGTGTATCAACTGTTAAGGTCAGAGGTGAAGAATCACACAATCTGAATTATCAAACTTGCAAATCTGGGTTATTTCTGGTTGGCTTTCACATTAAGGTTGTGTCAATGGGGTTTTTTGGTGATAACTATTTGAATCTGACAAAAAGTTTACCAAATAGTATAGTTTGATAAAGCATTATTCTCCTTTTATGTGCCTTTAATAAATGGCCTGTCAAATCTAAAGTGGATGATGATGATGATACTTACAGTTTTAGGAGCTTTATCCTCTTCCTTTTCTTCACCATCTTCTCCCTCCTCTGCCCCTTCTGCGGTAGGTTCTGCGACCTCAGGTGTCGGTGGGACATCTCCTTTATTTGATTCTGTCTCAGTTTTTGCGCTGCCCTTGCGGGGAGTTTTACCCTTTCTTGCAGAGGCTGAAGTTATAGTTCAACCAATGACTTACCAAATATGGATACTTATGGTTATACAGTAATTTTACCCACATATGATTGGTATCGTAAATGGACCCATTCCCAATCTGATTTTTTTTCCAATTTTCCCAATAAAGCTTATGTTTGAATTAAGTCATTTATTAATAAAAATTCCCAATTTTTGAGACCAACACTTTGATTTTTCCCGATTTGTCCTGTACGGGACCAATTCCCAAAATTAAACAAAAAAAACTCGCTATAATAAAAGGCAGTGATATTTTTCTAAATTAAATCAATGGGCTTTTTTTACCAAAACTTAAAAATCAATGGGTTTTTCTATAGAAAAATTATTAAAATGAATGGAAGTAATGATTTTTTTGGTCATTTTATGAGATTTTTTGGGCCAAAAATGATCACTGAAAAGGCTGTATTTATCTTATAAGTATTGCATTTTCAATGTGATATTTTTTTCTCCATTTAAGCTGCTTTTTTTTGTTTTTAAAAGGTGCACAAGCCTCCAACAAACAAATGGACCCCATAAACATACTCTTCAATAGCCCCTTTTCTTTAAATATAATTATGCTTTATTTAATGTATTATTTTTTCCGCTTAGACAGACATAAATATAATTGACTATCAGGTTTTGAAAGGTAAATAAATCTCTGAGAAACATCATCATCATATCGACATCATATCGTATTTGTTTTACGTCGATTGTGAAGGAAGCTGAAACCTTGTTCAAAGCCACTCTCGATGACTGCTTCCTGGATACTAAACCAGTAATCGCGCCGGTTTGTGGGTTCGTCCCAGAAATTTTCGTCCCGCCTTGCGGGATTCGAACCCGGGACCTTCAGTACAAGAGCCCGATGCTCTACCCCTGCACCGATGTCACCCAAACAAATACACATGGACATTGTTTTTTACAGCCTGTATTATGAAAGCACCCCAAAACAAATATTCAGGTAGGGACTTGACAACTGGTCCATTCTTTACCTTTCCTAGATGAGTCCTCTTCTCCTGTCGGCGTGGAAACACCAAGAGCCTCTTCTTTTGGTTCAGCGTTTTCTTCTGTGGCTTGATTAGCCTCACCCTGTCCAGTCTCCCCACCTTCAGTTTCTCCCCCTTCCTCCTCCGCTGTTATATCAGGTATCTCAGGCTCTGAAACATCAAGAAGTTCACACTTACAACATAAATTTCATACTGATAAAAACTGCAAGGAACCATTTAACTAAACGACTTAAAAAGGAAAATATTTGCGCAAGTCAAAACTGACAAACATGGATATCAACTTAAATGAAAGTACAACACATTGCAATGTGACATATCAATTGAAGCATCTCAATATTAGCTCAATATAGTAAAAAAAGGGAATTTACACAACTTTTTAGCATAAAGTGTTAAGTAAAAATTGTATACAGGTCTTTTTCTTGTTTAGTTTACAAGGCCCTATAAAAGGAACTTTTTCGAATGGAAAGTCAATGAAAAACGATATTTTTAAGACTGTATTCGTCCTGCAGGTTTAATTCTGTTTGTACACGCTACAAATATGCAGTACATACTTGACAAAATAATTTGCTTTCTTCCATTCTTGGCTATGTATATACTTTAACCCATGAATCTTGTACAGTATGTGAGCCCTTGGTATTATCATACTTTGACTACTGTGGTTTTTTTGTTTTCCACTTGGTTTACTCTCTATTTTTGTATCAACATCACCCCCAACCCCTTTAAAGAATTTGCGTATATCTGACAATTTGTAAGTTTGTCCTGCTGATTTCTGCATACGAAATTTGGACTTGTTCAAAATAAAAGCACGAAGAACACTAGAAGTAATGTAACTACCGTGTCGGTAGCAACCAGACATCAGCCACAAGACGTTACGACATCGTATCTAGAAGAACAATTATTCAGAGTTGAGAGCCTATCTGAAAGTTTCCAATAGGGTTTAAGTTACAATGCTCTCGTCCAGGTGGTTCCACTCAGTAATTGTTCTTGGAAAATATAAATGATATTGATAAATTAATTCAATAAGAAAATGATGCTTTCAAATCGTGCCACAGAATACACTTAACTTGAAGATAAAATTTGGGTTAATTTGAGTACATACCACATTCGACTTCTACTTCTTCCTCCTCTTCCTTTGTAATTTTATAAAATAAGATCGAGGACTCGTTTTCCTCTGGAGTGTCATTCAAAAACTTTCCAAGTTCACGTTCCCATACCCCATCGTCTCTGTCCAACAAATCCTCGAAAACTTCTGTTTCTTTTATATCCAAGGCAAGGAAGACCTGTTGCCTGATCCAGTCTATTCGCTCGTCATCCATCTTTAGCTATAAACAGCTTTATTTTTTCATGTTTTAACGAAGACGAGTCGTCCAGACGAACCTGTTATTCCTAAAGATTTTTTGGTCTGTTTACTCCGATAGACAAACTAGTCTCGGTTATTCGTTATATTTACCAATAACTTCACCATAATGCTATACTGTCAAAAAGATACCGTTTCATAAGTGTTAAATAATCTTCCATTTAAGGACACTTACAATGCCATTTAAAGATTCTTTTTGTGATCTAATGAAATATTTGCGGATGGATTTCAGCTAACGATCTACTTTTCTTAATTCCTATCGACAGCCATGTTGTTTATTTGTTGCTAATCGCAACGGAAAAACTGATTCAAACACAGGGTTACATTTTTACTGTTTATTTTATAAGACATGTATAAGAAAATAAAATACTGGCATACAAGTCGGTAAATAGCTAAAACATAGATTTAATAAATAAATTGTTTACGTGCTTGTTGACTGGTTTGCATTGAATTCCGCTAAAGATTGATATCTAAGTTCAATTTATGAAATCCCGACAAGTACCTGTTTTCAAAATGGCGACAGCGTGAAACCGAAAGTAAACGTCACAATGTTTATTACAAAAGCTTCTCATGTCATTACTTACATATTTAACGATTCTTTTGTCATTGGACTTGTCATTATATCCATTATCTACTTTCTTCAGAGACGATTCGGATTTTATGTTTTTAGGACAGAAGATTCAAGGACTACTGTTCATTCAAATACTTTCTCAGTGAGCTCTACCCACTGCAATGCAGAGAATTGTGTACGATGCCACAAATACGATCTCATACTCAGGAGAGCTAGAAAAAAAGTGGACTCTTTTGAAGATGATGAAGTTAAGCAAAGAATAAGAGCATCACTGGAAAACGAAATTCCGAAAGAAACAGAAAGTTCAAATGAACCAAACCCAAATGTGTTCTTGTGCAATTCATTGGAGGCCAAACCATTTTGGAATTCCTCTCAACTCACTATACAATATCAACAAGATCTGGAAAGACTGGAAGATTCATGGGACCAGATTCATGAAGAATTCAAAAGCATTTATAGTGAAAGACATTTACACCACTGGAAGAGAAACTCTACCAATACAGGCTCTTGGGATGTCTTTCATTTGGTCAATCAAGGTGTCGTCGTCAAAGAAAATCTGAGACTTTGTCCTAATACAGCTGCTACCATAGAGAAACTGACAACAGCAATGAAGAGTAATGTATTTGGTAACATACTTTTCTCGGTTGTCAAGCCATCAACTGTTATCTCGCCTCACTATGGACCTACCAACATTCGTTTGAGATGCCATTTGGGTACGTAAACTTCCAGGGTGATGGTCCTCTCCCGGAAGAGGCGTTTCTTTGAAGTAGATTTGCGTAGAAATCGAAGAAACATTTCCCTGAAAGTAATTTACGAAGTTATGAAAGAGATGTTTCTCTGGAGCTTATTTATATAGCTATTTTGTGTATGTTAGATATATTTTAGCTTTTTTCTTATCTTAAGCCTAAAATATCACTTTCATTCCAAATGTACAGAATCACGGCTAGCAGATTTGTTATCGCATATACATTTTTCTGACCTAAACAGTATTGAAGGAACATTTTCAGGGAAAGCTACAAGTCAACATCATCATATTTGGGATCTTTTCAAGCTCAGACTCAAAAGAAATTAATTCAAGTTTTGATATTCTTTATTGCTTTCAAATCAACATGTATAAATACAGTGAACAATATAGATCAACATAAAACAAGAAAAATAACACACAATATAAAAGATCCAATCTTATCCACTATATAATAGTTTCCCAATTTATATATTTATTTCAAGGAACTGACTCCTTAATTACTTTAAAAATAAACTTTGGGGAAATGTCTTTTTAGGGAAATGATATTTAAATTAACTTCCAGATGTCAAGATATTTATGGGCATATATGAGATGCATTTTTTCCTTCAGAATGAATGGTCCATTGTCTGACACTAATATGGTGAAGGATTTACCATAGCCTGGAGTCCTTGCCCATGCTAACCCGCATCAGGGCCAGGTGTCAGAGAATGAATTGTCGCTTCTGATTGGCTAACGGATTGCGACTCATCTATTATGAAAAGATGGCGTTTGAATTTCGCATTTACCCTTTTTTACCCTTATCATTTTTTACCCTTTTCCATCCCTTATTCAGGGTAGCCTTTACCTTTTACAATTTTCATACAATACTCCATTTTTATAAATTAATAACACTTAAATGGATTTTGTTCATTTCATTTCATTTTTCTATTAATTTATTGTTCGATTTAGATATTGGGATTCAAAATATCAGATTAAATTAATATCTTTTGTAAAAGAATCAAACTTTTTACTTTAGTATTTCTCTCTGAATGAATTCTACCAAAAATATTGTTTATATATTCAAATGAGTTTTAAATCACACACAAAACAAATTTAATGGAAACAAATTGGAAACATATATTTCCACCAATCAATATTACATATCATCTTATTTCCTTCGATGCTTAAATTTGAGGTTTGTGAAGTGTTAATAGGCGACTTTGAAGAAAGAAAGACCACATAAAAATGTGAAAAAATGGGATTTTCTTCTACCTTTCCCATAACATCTTCTTTTTAATCAATTCCAATGACACATAAAAGGAAAGGGTAAAGGGTTTCACTTATCTCTGGTTAAACAATCACGAATTCAATTAACAGGCAATAAAGATAAGAATCCCACCGACAAGAGTTAAGAATCCCACCGACAAGAGTTTTGGTCTATCAACGAAACGGCACCTGTATTTATTCCCTTTATGCCGTCATAAGTTAAATAACAAACAAGGAAAAAAGAATGCGATTTTTCTTTCCCAATAATAATCAAAAGCCAAGCTTCTCGACATATTAAACACCTTTATTTTTCGTTTTGACAAAATCATATGACTTCTACAAAATCAATTATAATAAGTATTAAACATTATCGCTATAAGCTTATTTAGTGTTGTTTGAAAGTCTGATTTAACATAAGAACCTGTAGTTGACGAAGTCATCAAGAAGAGGAGGAACGCATGATCTAAAAATAAAATGCTTTGGACACATTTAGATCTCAAGAATTTGATATCAGAATATATACTATTCTAACATATATTGCTTATCAAACGATTTTTCAGATATATTCTTGTCTCGCCATATCTCGTCTTTTAAAACCACGTTTAACTCTAACTTTGGAAGATTGACACGCCTTCCTTAATTCTGTAACTATCTTGTCAATATTAAGTACCTTTCTATAACAAATTTAAACACATGACACCATCTATTACAGAAATTCCACCATAAAGTTTACTTTGATATACTCCGGATTTGTTATATGGTAAAACACGACGCAAAGAGCTTGACTTTTCAATACTTGTGTCACTAACACAACCCTGTTTGGGTGTGTTGCGCGGTGTACTGCATTTGTGTTCCATTACAAAACACAACGCTATAAAATACAATAAAAATCGGAGTCACGGCTTCATCTCAAAAGGATCCATTGCTAAGTAGGGTGTCTAAATAGGTGCATTTTCTCATGAATAAGCTTGCACACTCTTAATCGACGTGCATGCGCAGTCGATGTTGTTTCATTCGGAATACCTCGGCATAAAAAATAGTGTTCGGTAAACTTTCTCTGACACCTGGCCCTAGTTCGCAGTATACGAACGGGCCAGGCTCTACCAGGCTAGATTTACCATAGTATTACACCGATCCCCTTTGATTATAGAAGCTCATTTTTGTGTTAGTCAAAATAATTTGATGTGAAGATTGCCTTCTATTTTCTGATGGGGCAATCTGGGGATGTATATATTTCTGGGCAATAAGATAAATTGATATTTAAGGGTTTGCATTGTGTGAGTATGGATTTGTAAGTAATCCCAATAATGAAATTGAGAATTGTTGAAACAAATGTTAAACCGACTTTATTTATGCTTTTACACATCCATTTATATAGACTGTATTGCTAAAAAACCTTGTGAGAAGAAACCATAATGGCAAAAAGTTGCTCTTGACTGTCAATATCTCTTTTTGTCAGTTTTCTAGATCTTCTACATCATCAATCTGAACATAGTGACTTGGGTATTTTCGTGAGCTGAGTAATACACCTTGGATAAAAGTATAGCCTACCAAATCAGAAATTCATCCAAAACCGGTATTTTCCTGATACCTGAGTGAAGGGTTACAATGTTTCGGGTAAATTGTCCCCGGCTTATAACACATTTCTTATAAGTTATATGTCCATGTTAAGTAGTTCAATGTACATTGTATATGTATTTGTTGAACATCATTTTAAAAAATATTTTATCGGTAAGTCATACATAACAGTGACATTATAAGTTGATATATAAATAACTGTTCTTCATAAAAATAAATTACTATTTAGGTTACAAATTTAAGAATTATATTTGAGAACGAAAGTACAATGACTTAAGTCTCTTGAAAAGCAATAAGGCGGCATCCCTTTTATCTCACAGGTGTTTTAATTTGATAAACCCGATGAGTTTAGATTGCTACATCATGTACTTTAAATGGATGCATTCTGTTTCCTTCAGGTTTGATAACAAACAGTGAATGTATCCTGACAGTTGGTACAGATCAATTCACTTGGGAACACAAGAGGTGTCTTGTCTTTGACGATTCCTTTCTGCACAGTGTGGAACATTTCGGCAACCTTCGGGACTCACATGAAGGGCACATTGAAAGGGAACAAGAGTCTATTTTAGACAAGAGACTGAAAGGAAATAATGAAGGGCACGTTGAAAGGGAACTAGAGTATGATTTAAAGGAGAGACTGAAAGGAAATAAAAGTGAATCAAAGCTCAGCACTTCCCAAGCAGATGATATCTTACACATCAATACAGAACAAATAGACCAGACTTATAGTGGGAGTCTTTTAAGAAAGAAAGACAGAGCCGTGCTGATAGTGGATCTCTGGCACCCAGAACTTTGTCAAAAAGAGCGCAATATGTTAGACTGTCTGTTTGCTCCCGAATTAGATTTGTGATCACAAGAATCAACCCTAAAAATAGATGATTGTGTCGTCTGCTTTCCAAAACATGAAATATCTGCTTAATTTTGATGAGGAATGATAGTCAGGGTAGCAAACAAGTTAGATCACAGGCCAGCCACCAATTTAATTGTTAATTGGCGGCTGGCCTTGATCTAACCTTTTTGCATAAGTATAGAGTCGGCTCCAGTCTTAAAAGTTCTCATTTTTACCCCTGAGGTTATTTGTAGCTTAATTATTTGTATTCAATGAATAGTTAGCAATGTATTTTCTAGCAATTGGAAGATTGCACATCTTTGGAATCATTGCTGGAATGGAAGAAAACTGCTTCTACTGAGCAAACTTCCCTTTACACTCAACATTTCATTAGTTAATGTTGATCATAAGAGTGCCTCATATTGGCAGCTATTTTGGTGGCAATAGAAGAAAATGCAGCACATAATACTCAGAGTATTGCGACAAAAAGAGAATTTTATTGTCAGCAAATTCTACTTATGTCACAATGGTTTGCTGTTATAATATGCAATCTCCACTTTCATTACATTTTCTCTGCTACAGTGAAATCTTATATTTGCTATACTTAAATATTTTAGTTTAATTTTATTTAAAAAATGTTTATTTTCCTTGATGAATTAAGATGTTCAACATTGGCATTTGCTTTTGCAATCACTTTGGACTAGGGTGTTTTTGCCCATCAAAAGCCACTTTACCAAATGGAAATTCCTCCAAAGTTGTGCAGTTATCCCAGAAATTTAAAGTCACACCAGCGTTTGGGTTTCCAAATTAAGCAATTTCATTAATATAATTTCCAAATATTAACTCTTTTCCACCTAAAGAGGGCGTTTCTTTTTTTACATGAAGCAGATGACTTTAAAAAAGATTTGTAAACATGTGAAAAACCTTTCTGTTCTGCTTTTGTGATATGTAAATAGATTGAAAGAGCATTGTGCCAAAAGGATAAATTGCTTTCACAAGCAATTTCTCCCTTTACCACTATGCATTTTGAAAGTTGTCTTCCTCAAGATGCAAAAATGTGGCGTTTTTGAGGTAATGTGTTAACCTATTACCACGTATCAATAATGACATTTGACCATTTTGTTGCAGACAACTTTACGAAAACATCGTGTAGAAAGGAAACATTGCCTTAAAGAGGAATTTCTCATTTTCCAAAAATATTTTCAGCCCTATCCCACTTTTTCAGTTTCATCACATTTGAAACGAAAATAAGATGAAACAGGAGAAATTGCCCTTAATGAGCGATTTCTCATTTTCCCACAATATTTTCTGCGCTATCTGCAGATTACTTTTTAGTTTTATCATATGTTTAAATGACGTTTGCAAACTCTTGCAATTTGGGACAGTAAAAAATTTGGCGTTTGGTAAAGGGTTAACAGGCCTAGACCTCTTCCCAATTCAAGGAAAAAAGTCCCTACGGACTAAAGACAAATTACCTTATAAGGGAAAATTTATTGCTTTGTTATTTGAAAGGAACAAGCTGTTAATACTAGTTAACACATGGGGTGGATTATTTTGATTAAAGGCCATCATTGAATAAACAATTGCCTTTTTTTTCACTGGGACCTTTCTTATTCATTGCTCATGAATCAAACTCAGCGCAGGAATATTTCCTTTGCTACACTTCAGTTATACAAAAATGACAAAAATATAATCCTTCCAGATCTGGAAGGATTTTTTTCTGTGATAGCAAAGAACTCCTTAACCACATGAAAAGGGAGATCACTACGAAGGAGAATGCTCTAGCCTGGAGGCCTGGCCCATGCATATACGCGGTATACGAATGGGCCAGGCTCCAGGCTAGAGAATGCTCATGAATGTGCTCTTTACATGTTTAGGGGAAGTAACTGCAGTACAATATAACTATTTCTTTAATTGGGTTATTTCCCTTTGGGGCAGTTCGGTTGGTATATTGGAACTTGGATGATCCAAGCTGTAACTGACCTTACGACACATAGCCTGGGGTCCTGGCCCATGCTAACCCGCATTAGGGCCAGGTGTCAGAGAATGAACTGTCGCTTCTGATTGGCTTACGGATTGCCACACGTCTATTATGAAAAGATGGCGTTTGAATTGTGCATTTACCCTTTTTTACCCTTATCATTTTTTATCCTATTCCATCCCTTATCCATGGTAGCCTTTACCTTTTACAATTTTCATACAATACTCCATTTTTATAAATTAATTGCTCTTAAATGGATTTTGTTGGATTTAACTATTGGGATTCAAAATATCAGATTAAATTATTATCTTTTGTAAAAGAATCAAACCTTTTACTTCAGTAGTTCTCTCTGAATGAATTCTACCAAAAATAATGTTTATATATATTCAAATGAGTTTTAAATCACACACAAAACAAATTGAATGGAAACAAATTGGAAACATATATCTCCACCAATCAATATAACATATCATCTTATGTCCTTCGATGCTTAAATTTGAGGCTTGTGAAGTGTTAATAGGCCACTTTGAAGAAAGAAAAACATCATAAAAATGTGAACAATTGGGATTTTCTTCTACCTTTCCCATGCCATCTTCTTTTTAATCAAATTCAACGACACACAAAAGGTTAGGGTAAAGGGTTTCACTTATCTCTGGTTAAACAATCACCAATTCAATAGACCGAAATCACGGGCCGGCCATCTTGGATTCAAAAATAAACCGATAATATCATGTCCGTGTACCACTAAAGCTTTTAGATTTTTCAATTTTATCGACGTGTTTATAAAAATATTTTGTTTTATATTTCCTTGTTACGCCCCTGCAGTTTTAAATAACATAACTACAATAATCATATTTTGTTTACAGACAAGATAATTCAAAAACATAATATTAATTTAACAATATTTGCAATAGGAATTCGTTTCCGACCTCATCATATCAATGATTTTTAAACAAGCTTATATTGACAAACTACTTGTTTACGGCGATTATGCAATTAGAATGTTATTTTGACAAACTTTGATGTTAATTAAGCATTTTTATTAAAAACCATCAATATTTGTGTACATTTTATTGTTGTCATTGTGTTGAGCAATGAATATAGGGCTAATTCTTATTTCGTCTTTACCCATTTCTACCATATAAACCTTGGGCTGAAGACGAAAATCCCCAATTGTCTACACACAAATTTCACAACTTTCAAGACAGAACTCCCATCTCATCTATTGGTGTATATTGAATCGTGTTTAACACAAGTTGCGTATAAAATTTAATGCAAGTTATTATCATATTTGTATATAAAGATGGTGGTTAAAATGTGAGTATAGTGTAGACCCAGAATAGAATAAGACAATTAAATGTAAATAAAACTGAAGATGCCTCTAGACTGAGATTTTTCTGTGTTTTGGTGAAGCCTACACTTTTTGTATTCAATGCTATTTACAACTGATTCTTTTTTCATTCTATCTTACAGTTTGGCTTTGCAATACCGTCTTGCCATATTAACTCAAATTTGACTATCCTAAAATTGGATTGAAAACAAATGGTATGTGTAAATTCAGATAAAATTTGAGACTTTAAAATATACTATTTTCATGCTTACCACTAACTTGTCCAAAGTTTGTATGTTGATAAGACGTTTAAAGGTAAAACATATGACATCTCCTCAAGATTTCTCTTAATATAATACTCACAAATTATTCTGAAGTTCTTAACAGTTGATCTAGAAAGACGACATCGGAATCAATTTCGAAATCATAGACCTCTTACTGGGGGTGGAGTTACTGGAAAGTTGCAACCCTCTTGAATGTGCCAGTGTTTAGTTTTGAAATTTGGATGTGTGGTGAAAATGTGAGTTAAAGGATAACCTTCGTATCACAAGTAAGTTGATGTGTAGTGAAAATGTGAGTTAAAGGATAACCTTCGTATCACAAGTAAGTTGGGTTATAATACGGTTTGTTTGTTCGCAATTTATGATCTTCTCATTTCATGTATTGATAAGACAATGCAGGGTGAATTTGACAGTTAATAGTTATACGATGTACGGTGTTAAGACAGTTCGTTTATTCAGACCTGTGTCTTTGTTTACTACTCAATTAAAACCTCAATGCTAATACACGATCATTGATGAAAAAGTACTCTTGGTTTTTTTCAAGAGATATTAATAAAAATAGCTGTTTCAACAAATATCGTCAAAATTTCAAGCCGATTCTTACATATGAAAACATTTACAAATCCTTTCAAATTTACGCGTTACGTCACTTACTTTTTTTTTCAAAAGAATATTCTTATAATATGAAACATATTCAATAAAGAAAATGCACTGTCAATCCAAACATTGACATAAGGATTGCTATTTCGAGGAAAATCGTCCTAATTTCAAGCCGTTCCTTTCATATGAACGCATTGACATATCCTTGTAAATTCACGCGTTAAGTCACTAATTTATTTTTTCAAATGGATCTTCTTATAATATGAAAACTATCCAGTATAGAAAATTCACTGTCAATCCAAACAATGACTTAAGAATCATTTAATTCAAGGAAAATCGTCCAAATTTCAAGCAATTCCTTTCATATGAACAGGTTTACGCAATGACAAATCCATGCAAATTCACGGGTTAAATTATTAATTTATCTTTTTTCAAATTGATATTCTTATAAAATGAATCATATTCAATAAAGAAAATGCACTGTCAAACCAAACTATGACTTTAGGATCGTTTATTTGAAGAGAAACACCAATTCTAACCAGCGATCGCTCTTCACGCCCTTTACATGGCGCATTCAGTGGATCACGAGTGACGTCACAGCAAAGGGAAGTAAGTCATACGAACTTTTATTAATCGGTGCGCTATGACGGTGATTTATGACGTAATGCGTTATGCTAAAATGTTGCAAATAATTTCAATGTGATTCTTTTACTTCATATTTTAATTTTATGAAATAAACCCAACCTGTACATATGACCTTTAAATGAAGATGATGAATTAATACTTTTCTGATAGGGCAGACCATAATGTTGGAAAAGGATAACTTGCTCGTTAAGAGCAATTTCTCCTTTTCTCACAATATTTTGCCTAGTTGTCTGTAACAAAGTAGTCAAATGTAGTTATTGTTTGGTAAAGGGTTAACAAACCTCGATTGTTAAAAAGGATTAAGGGTTTTGACGCTAATTAACATCAATATGACACAATTGCACTTTATGGTCAAGTCACAAACCCTTTATTGTTTAGCCGATCGGAGGTCTTTGTAATCAACCACTGGCTACCAGGAGTGTGTTTTACAACATATTACAGCAACATTAGATTCTTTAAGGTATTCGGATAAAGTTGCAACAATGAGCTATGGATTTGTTTTGTTTTTAATAGCTTTTAAATTTGGATACGATACATCGATCATTACAGGTACGTGGATTGATGGGCTATAATAAGAAAGTTAATTAATTGTTTAAGGTGCTCTAAGGGTCCATTTAAAAACAAAATCAATTGATTAAAATCCAATTTGAAGAATTTGTATATACATGTATCCAACTGGAAACCATGTCCTTTCACAACATTATCGATCAATATTGTATTTTTAGTTAACATTTGATTCATTATCAAATGCAACTAATAACATTCGTCATTATGTGTCAATTCCGTTTTTTAAAAACAACAATTTTTCATTTTCAAACTAAGATAAAAGACAAAAATAAAAATTTTCTAACATGTGAAAGAAAAAAAGAAAGAAAATAAAAGTTCATACTTCTATTCTTTACGCCGTTTTATAAATTAACTGTTTGCATATATTTACTAATTGCGTGTAGTTCTCAGTCATTTGTATCATATATGTGACAGATTTTGGAAACAGGATAAACTCTACTTCACCCACAAGTCTCCCCTTATACATAATTTCTCTGTTATAAGTAATTAGACAATATCTCAAGCAGTATTGGCAAAGAAAAATCACAGCACAATAGTGCTATGTGTTGACGGAGTCGCACAGCGTGTCGGAGAAAATGGCGGATAGCAACCGAAGTGTTCGCTGATTGGTCAGTTCCAGCTGTCAATCAAAGTCTGTCGTAAGGTTAACTGTGTGACAGCTTGGAGGCGCCCTGCGATAAAAACGCGTCAGCATTCCCCCTCTGTGTATGAGGGGTACAATCGGCGACATATGGGCACCAATCAGAAAGAAGGTGGGATTGACCAATAAGATTGCTTATTGCTTCCACTTCCGGTAATTTACAGAACAAAAAAACACATGAACGATTTTTAACATTTAATTCACGGGAAATATGAATTCGTTTTAAACCATAGCAGTTTCATTTGATGAAATCCATTGACGAAGGGAAAGACACTTAAGTTTCAATTTTAATAAAACATCTCTTACATAAAATAGGGTCATCTGTACCCTATATATTTAAACTTAACATTCATTCGGACTGTTTGTCAACTCTATAGGCCTTTTCAGAAACGTGGTTTGTCTCCCTTTGAAAAATCGGGCAATATTCGGAATACCTCCACTTCCGGGTATTGATTTTGAAAGAAGAATGTGGGCAAAGGCAAAGAAAACGATCGCTATCGATCGGATTTTGAAATTTATAAGCTTCATGTACCAAAATTAAAGATTTACATGCGAAAACATCAACAGAATGAGTTGTTGTTGGCTGTTGCCAAGCAACGTTTTTCTTGAAAAGAGATTATAAATGTGTAGATTATCATTTTAATGATAAATAATTATATAAAACAAACTCAAACATAAACACAATCGTTCTTGTTAAACATCAATTATAAGAGACATTTAATCAAAAGATTACTACGCAATTAATTAAAGTTCAAAGTAAGAGAAACAATATTTTCTAGCAAATATTTGAACTATTTATTAATATAATTACAAGGCAAAAAGTCGTCAACAAAGTAAGTGAAATGTTCCAAATAAACCCTTATTGCCGAATCAGACTCTTAAGTCTGTTTAAAAGTTTACTTCAAAGACCAGGAGTGGTCCAAAGGTTTTTTTCCCGTTGCTTAAAAGAAGCCTCATTTTACATAATGTTATTCTGTATTACATCGCATGAACCATAAAGTCATAACTATTTGGGGTAAAACAACAAACTAAACATACATGTCGGCAGATTAAGACATACGGGTTCAACAAATATGAAACATAGTACATAGTAGGCAAATGAATTTTCTACCTAAGGACTTCCCATTTAGTCTACATCCCATAAAGGTTTCAATTCCCACGTTGTCTACAGATTAAATTGCCAAAAGATCTATAGTTTAAAGAAATATTTTCATTTCATTTTTAATTGATTAAAATATCTTTAAAATATTTAGATAATTCTGAATCTGCATAATTTGTTAGAAGCATATTACGAGAAATAGTGTAGACCAACATAAAAAAATATTCTTTTCTGGATCTACACTTTATACATATTTTTCTTTCCCACCAACCCTCCATAGAAAAAGTGATTATAGGTTGGATTGATTTTCTACTCAGTTAGTGTCAAAAACAACCAAATTTTTCCGTGTAGGTGAGATGGAACTTCTGTCTGAAATGGTGTGAAAATTGGTAAAATAGACTTTAGACAAAATGGGAATAAACCTTGTACATAACAAAACGACCTGACACTCAGTAACATAGGGAATTAACTCATAAAGGGTTGATGCGTATTTGGTCGAATATAGAGGGTAAAAAAGATCGTATATGTTATTTCCTACGTTATGCAGTTGACCAATAAAAAAAAGCAATAAAACCCTCGACGTGAAAGATATGTATCTTTTGAAGCTTGCCGAAATACACAGGCGCGCATCACATCATGTTTCGTTGACACATAGTTGTGTGTTTTATGGCTTCGAGGCATGCCATTGGTTGCTATATAATGACGGATTCATATTTTGATTGGTGTTGCAAAGTCAGATTAGGGTAAATCGTTCTGCTTGAAGGGTCTTGGAAACAGTAATTCTAAGTAGAGTGAATGGTATGGACATGTTTTAAATCAGAGGAATCTAATGTTGACTCTGTAGGTGTAATTATTGTTGAAGTCTGATAATTAAACATGAATACAATCAATTCCATAATCTCTTATAAGTTAACTTTTATTTTTACTCTTATTGGACATAATTTGATGGAATGTCCCATAAATAAGTGGAACATTTATTAAGTAGGTTTGATCAGCTTGCATCATATCATCTGTTCACTGTGTTTGCATTTACACGGTACAACATCGTTTGAAAATGTTAGATTGCAAAATGGATTTTAAATTATGTTATCATAAGTTAAGGCAATAATCAAACAGATCTTCACATCGTATTCTATACTTAAATTAATGTTTTAGAAGAGGATCGACTCTTCTCACTAAAAATGAATCGCAATGTTGTAACCGCGTTGGTATACAACTGTTTTATCTCGGGAAACGGGGTAAATTGTCCGCTAGAGAGTAAACACAAAGTAAGGATATACTTTGATATTTCCCCTCCTCAACAATCTTTCCAATGTAGTTTTTACAAACACGACTCTCGAAGGCATTGTTAAAATACCCGCAGCAGTTTATCTATGTTTCTCAATGTCAGCTGTTATTATTTAATACCCGGAAGTCTTGAACCGGAAGCCACAGACAATTTTGTATCTCCGATTAAGAGTATTCAAGAAAAGATAACTACAGTTTCTGAAAAGGCCTATATCACGATGCTAAAATTGAAACAACATCAACGTCTCCCTGATAAAACTGATTAACCCTTTCCCAAACAATAACGACATTTGACCACATTGTTGTAGACGACTCTGGAAAACATTGTGGGAAAAGGAGAAATTGATAATTAGAAGATTGTTTTTCAATTTCATCACATTTTAAAATGTCGTCTGCGAACTCTTTCAATTTGAGACAGTCAAAATTTGGGGTTTGGGAAGGGGTTAAGACAATGTAATCATTTTGGTGTTGAAGTGATTTGCTTCGCCACATTTATTTCGAAATCAATCCTTTGTGGTTATTTGTGTTGGTAAAAAGATAGTCACCTCTTGATATATGTGCGCTAAATAACCATGGATATTGATGTACCATTAAGACAATAGCCCATTAACCAATCTAGTGATCGGTTTCCATGCATGAAAGCATTGGGCAATACCTTTTCCCGTACCATTTTAGTTTTCAAAAAATATTGAATCTTAAGGTAATCAGTTTTGTAAGGCTTTCAACATTTAGTTATCCTTCTGTTCCCCAGACAAGTTCGTTACCATTCTAAAATTCAAACTGCAATAAAACACAACTTATCGATTAGGTAAAATACAAACTATTAACTATATCAAGAAAGTAATCGATATTGTATTGGTAAAAAGGATTTGGTTTTGACGACTACCATTTCGCTGCAAACATTGATGATATTCAGAAGAAACTTGCTCTTAAATCTGTAAATTTGATTAATATCAATGTACTTTAGAAATAAAAATCTATGTCAAATGCGTATTCTTTGAGGACAAAACTATGATGCTATTAACAGGATAAAGGGTAAGGCACGTGTTGTGTGATGGAGAGCTAAATCATTCTGGACCACAATCACTATAACCGAGAGTTGCAGGTGGGTTTCACTATAAATGGTTTTGTTTCCTTATTGTCAAGCACATCTTATTATTGTCATTCGAAATAGATGAATATATCCAGTTGTACACCGACTGAACATTTCTGTCCTGTAGTTTGCATGATTTCTGTTAGACTGGTGACAAATACTTTTGGGTCCCTCACATTTTTACCCTATCATTTCTGGCAGAGTAGTAGGTCTTTCTTTTACTATTGATTATTGCCTTGTCAAACATTACTTTGATAGGATTGTCCTTTTTTCATACCAATCATCTGCCTTAGAAACACACCTGACCAAAATTTGGATAAAGATTGAACTGTGCAAGATAAAGGGGGAAGATTCATGGGAGAAACCTGAGAGCCTTTGTATTGCAAAAAGTTTATTAATGTCTATTGCATATCTTGTTGTTTCTGTTGAACTTGTCTTTGTCTTGATTTTCTGTGTTTGAACACACATGAAGTACATGTTTATTCAGAATTCATTTCCTAAATTGCTTTTTATTTCTACTTTCAGGACTTGTGGAATTCCAGATTTCTACAACAAAATTCACTTAACTTGATGGGCCAAGTCTGAAAGAAAGAACTGTGATGCTATGCTTGTATTAGATTTTCCAGACATAATCTGTTATTAACTGATAACTAAACAATGACAATGTCATAAGAATTTTGTGCAAACACCTCTAGAAAAAAAATTGTTGAGAAAGAATAAGTTTTTTTCAAAATAAGCCAATTATTTCATTTTTCCTTAATGACTTCCACACTTCCAGCAAATCAACACCTTGATTTCTGAATATTTGTGCTTAAAATGTATCAAAACAGCATACATCATTATTTTATACCATTTGATATCAGCAGAAAACTCTTGAAAATGTTATTGGAAGGGAACATTCTTAAACTAGGCAATTTCTCTATCCAAAAATATTATTCCTATTCATATAGTCTACTCTATTAATTTGGGATGGTCAACAATGTGTTGCTTTGAAATTGGAATGATTTAGTTTCCACACATTCATAACCTTATAGTAGTTTGCCTCTGTAGTTTGTCTTAAAGATTTGAAAGAAAAAGAGTGAATAAGGAAAATTTGCTTGACATAAGTAATAACCCCTTCTTTCACAGTGTTTCAAATTCTTGCCATTTAGAAGAAAATAGCATATTGGTGTGATTGACCCATGAAGTATGTTGTGAATGGTTATATATGATTATGATATGAAAACTAATGTTTTTCTCAAGATATCAGGTAGAGAATAGAGATCATCATGGCAAAAGGATTTATTGCTCATATTGAACAGTTGAATAATTCTTTTGTCACAGTGATATCAGAATCATTTGCAAGGCATAGCAGGGTATTGTTAAGTCATGGTGTAAGTTATTCTATAAATCACAATCTTTACTGGAAATACAGAGTAATTTCTCAATAATCAAGGTCATTTATTTATCTTTTTTTTTATAATTATTGAGGATTTTCCTCTTTTCTCAGGCAGGAACTTTTCAAAGTTATGATTATTAAGTTTATTGTTTGCATTTAATCTTTTTTTCATAAACAGTTATATTTTGTTTTTGTTTTTGCAATTAAAATATCAAAATTATCGGGAATCTTGAGTTCTTGTTGACGTGTTGACTCCTTTGTGTATATGCGGTGGTTGTTTCAGTAGGTCAAAAGTAGTTCCGGCAATGTTGATCATGTGATTCGTCACGTGACGCATTGACCTGATATCACTTATTTATATCAGGCAGGCGATATCAGTCAGTGGATGGGCTAGTTGCTAGATAAATAAATATATTCTACCAAACGAAAAGGAGCCGATATTATATTCCCGCCAGACTTTACCTGTAATTTGAACTACGCCCCTTTCTACAGATTTCCCGACATGCACTACCTCGAAAAATCGATATCCCCTTGACGCGCTTTTATATCGAACGCATCCAGACGTAGAGTGAAATATCTACGTCTGGATCATTCGGACTAATTGATGCAAAGCGATATTTAATTGTGCAGAGCATAAAAATGAAACGTATACACAATGTATGACGAAAATATTCCTTGATTACTGGGAACTGGTCTCGGTACTTAGTTGTTGAACATTAACGACATTTAACCACTTTGTTGCAGACGACTCTGGAAAACATTGCGGAAAAGGGAGAAATTGCTCGTGACGAGCAATTTTTCCTTTTCGCACAATGTTTTCTGCCATTTGTGGATTTCATCAGATTTTGAAAAGTCGTCTGCAGACTCTTTCAATTTGGGACAGTCGAAAATTCGGCGTTTGGCAAAGGGTTAATTGTTGAACAGAATAGGATTAGTATATAGCTTGGGAATAAGAACCTGCCTAAACCCTTATCGTCATAATCATAAGAATTTATATGAAAGTGCGTCTGTTTTTAAATGAAAACAACGCCAAACGAACAAGAGATGTGTTAATTTTCTATTGTCTAGTTGTATAAAATGAAGGGTGGCAAACTCTATTGTCCGTATTTCTCAGCTTGTCCAAAAACCTTAACGGACAAATGAATTTTAAGTGAAATTTACTATATAACAATTATACGGACAGGTACAGAAAAAGATTTCGCTTTTACAGACAAGTAAATGAAAATCAGATTTCGCCGCCCCTGTTTTATACAGCTCGATTCCCTAATGGTAGCAGATAGTGATAAAAAGTAGACCGAGTCATCCGTTTTGATTTTATATTTCATCGCGAGCAATATAAAGCTTTGTCAAAATGTTCAACCTAATTGTTCGATTGTGTCTTGTTAAATCAAGCACTTAACAAACATCGACAGTATTTTAAGAAAAGCTCATCATAGTTTATACCAAAGTATCGTCTATAAAAAGATTGTGTCTAAAGATTTTTTTCCGCTTTGGTTAACCTTTTTAATCTGATCCAATTGCTTTATTAGCGTTTCTGCTACACATGCTTTACAATGAAATTAGGCCCCCTAGTTCATGAAGTATGACTTAGGTGGCGGACTTAGGACTTAGGACTCGGAAGGGGCCCCTAAGTTCAAGCCCCACCGACACCTCTTGTTTCGTGGGAGTGACATTTGGCAATTTACTTTAGAGACATAGCTAAGCTAGTACTGGTGTATCCAGGAAAGCCGTTGCATAACTGAAAAAGTGTCGATACGGCGTTAAATAACATACTGAAATGACTTAGTTTAAACAATTTCGTTTGTCTTAACTCGAGCTTTTGAGGCATATGCATACTCACGCAACAATAAAAGATCGCGACCTTAAGACGAAACGGAAATCACAAAATCTTCCTGTTATTTTCTTTTTTATTCAAGTGTCAAACGCAAGTGTACAAATCCCAAGTAGGCTATCAAACCTTTGAACATAGAAGGCGAATTCAAACGTATTCACGCCAGTATGTTGTTTGTTGTGACTGACGTATTTGAATTTGACCGGCTCCACGGTGATATCTTAACTTGTTTGTTATAACCAAAACTTATTTCCGAGAAGGTATGTGTTTTAACTCTTTCTATTCCGCTTCTGAAACTATAAGATTAAGCCATCGCAGTTTCTATGGACTGTCTCATGGAAATATGACAAGCATATAGCCCCTCCAATGCCCGCTTCTTCTCTTTAACTTACCTTTTTTTCCTTACATCTTCTTTATGTACATTACTATCGTTTATGTGAATGAATATATTATTATTGTATTACTATACTCGTATATCTGACAAATTCAGACGTGAGCTAATAAAATATATTTGAATTGATACAACTTCTATGTGTAAATTACTATCGTTTATGTGAATAAATATTTTATTATTGTATTACTATACTCGCATATCTGACAAATTCAGACGTAAGCTAATAAAATATATTTGAATTGATACAACTCATATGTGTATATTACTATCGTTTATGTGAATAAATATTTTATTATTGTATTACTATACTCGCATATCTGACAAATTCAGACGTAAGCTAATAAAATATATTTGAATTGATACAACTCATATGTGTATATTACTATCGTTTATGTGAATAAATATTTTATTATTGTATTACTATACTCGCATATCTGACAAATTCAGACGTAAGCTAATAAAATATATTTGAATTGATACAACTTCTATGTGTATATTACTCTCGTTTATGTGAACGAATATATTATTATTGTATTACTATACTCGCATATCTGACAAATTCAGACGTAAGCTAATAAAACATATTTGAATTGATACAACTTCTATGTGTACATTACTATCGTTTATGTGAATGAATATTTTATTATTGTATGACTATACTCGCATATCTGACAAATTCAGACGTGAGCGAATAAAATATATTTGAATTGATACAACTTCTTTGTGTATATTACTCTCGTTTATGTGAATGAATATATTATTATTGTATTACTATACTCGCATATCTGACAAATTCAGACGTAAGCTAATAAAATATATTTGAATTGATACAACTTCTTTGTGTATATTACTCTCGTTTATGTGAATGAATATATTATTATTGTATTACTATACTCGCATATCTGACAAATTCAGACGTGAGCGAATAAAATATATTTGAATTGATACAACTCATATGTGTATATTACTATTGTTTATGTGAATGAATATATTATTATTGTATTACTATACTCGCATATCTGACAAATTCAGACGTAAGCTAATAAAATATATTTGAATTGATACAACTTCTATGTGTACATTTCTATCGTTTATGTGAATGAATATATTATTATTGTATTACTATACTCGCATATCTGACAAATTCAGACGTAAGCTAATAAAATATATTTGAATTGATACAACTTCTATGTGTACATAACTATCGTTTATGTGAATGAATATTCTATTATTGTATGACTATACTCGCATATCTGACAAACTCAGACGTGAGCGAATAAAATATATTTGAATTGATACAACTTCTTTGTGTATATTACTATTGTTTATGTGAATGAATGTAATAGTATTGTATTATTATACTCATATGTCTTATAAATTCAGACATGAGCAAATGAAATATATTTGAATTGATACAACATCTTTGTGTATATTACTATTGTTTATGTAAATGAATGTAATAGTATTGTATTATTATACTCATATGTCTTATAAATTCAGACGTGAGGGAATAAAGGATATTTGAATTGAATTGATTTGCAACAATGCCTGTCTCATACAGTCAACTCGACAGTTCCGAATCATCGACAGCTTCGTCTCATTTTACGATCGTCCTCAAATTTCTATAAATGCGATGCAAATGGTGGCTTTAAAACTTAACAGCCATGTAGCATATTTATTAAGATATTGACAAAACAAAGTTGACATTTTCGCTTCTGTTCAATTATCTACATTCATTGGTACGATTAATTAATAACGCGGCAAGTCGTGAGTAAGCTGATCCAATGTTTAACGATTTCTTCTTTTCGGTGACTGATTCGCTCATTTTAAGAGATAAGGTGCGCTAAAAATTGTCATGTTTTGTAAGAAAAGAATTACAGAATGTTTTTATGTGATATTTTCTCGCTAAAACGGGCCTGCGATTAAATAACAGAATGATGACTAAGGACAGTGGAACCTGACAGTTTCGGAACACCTCTTTGGCAAAACGGAATTGTCTAAACATTATTTGACGTTCTCATACACTGTTCAAAAACTAAAATGATTCATTGAAAGAAATCGCTTTGAAGAAAACTATTTAGGCCAATTAATTCATGATATTTTGTTTCTGTTATGATTGATATTGTGTGAAGCCAACCCTTTACTCCAAAGCGATATGATAATTAATGTTATCTGAAATTTTAAAATTTGATTCAAAACAGACGCGAGGGCCCCCGATCTTGTTTCCTTCAAATTTAAAAAAAAAGATAAACAAAAGAGATAAACAATTGCTATAAATAGACATGATTTTTTCCCCCGTTAAATTAATACAAAACAAAAACGATCTCTTATCTGTTAGTGATCCGGAACTGTTGAGTTGAGTGTAGCTCCAAAAAAGCTGATATGATATATTCAAATCTGTTCTATAGTGTAGATCCCCATAAGAACTCACTGTCCAAAGGGATGGTATTTGTTATCATGGTCATAAATATAAGAAAAACATAAAAAGGTCTTATCATATATGGCTGTCAACACAAAAATTTACTAATCGTATGTATTCAAACTCTCCTATCATATTGAATAATTTGGCAAAATTCATCTTTGCTGATAAACAAACAACTCAAACTAGTAATTCATTGTCAAAAGAAGTTAATGTCTAATGAAAATGAATCATTAGTAAACATACACTTCCTTCCTTTTTTTGTTCTTCAGCTAACATCTATGCTTTTATTTGTTCTCTTATGTGTTCTTCGTCATGGAATACATGTATTATATGAACATTGTTATAAACTGTAACGGTTATTGCAATAAAGAATAATGTAATGTAATATTGCATTCCGTTATCAAGGAATACCTAATCAATCACATATTTATGTATATGCCTTAACATTTGCGCCTAGATGCAGAGCTGCTTAACCCTTTCCCAAACAATAAATTTTCGACTGTCCCAAATTGAAAGAGTTTGCAGACGACATTTCAAAATGTGATGAAATTGGACAATACTCTTCTGATAGGGCCGAAGACATTGTGGGAAAAGGAAAAATTGCTCGTCACGAGCAATTTCTCCTTTTCCCTCAATGTTTTCTAAAGTCGTCTGCAACAAAGGGGTCGAATGTCGTTATTGTTTAGGAAAGGGTTAATGCGTCGCTGTATATTATATCGTAACAGAGTACTCGGTTCGATGAAGGAGGGCTTTATATTTTCTTAGAATCGACATAGCTCTTTGATATTAAATTAGATTAGAGTCATTACCCAACACATATGGGTTCTGTTCGTCAGGGCCGTCCCTAAAGTTTTCAGTTCTGAAACGGCGTTCCTGGATACAGCACTAGGCTATGGCTCTGAAATGACTTGCCAAAGGCCTCTCCCACGAAACTAAATGTCCTCGGTGGGGCTCGAACCGCTTGTTTTGAATCCAACACCTTAACCACTGAGCCACGCAGGACCCTTGTAACTCAGAGTCTGATAGTGCATGTCTGGATACATAACTTTTTTCACAGCACTCTATTCGAGTTGTTTACTTCGTGTTGTAACATTGAAAGGTTTCATGCGTTTTTATCATTTAAATTGTTCAGACAGAGTTATCCAATTTGAAGTCGTATACCGAAATTCGTGACCTAAGGCTGTTTTATATACCAATACACTTAAAGATACCTGATATTTTAGGTGATGTTATGGTGCAAACTGATTCATGTGTCGTTATCTTTATTAGTATCGTACACAAGTATTTTTTGTTCTAACCGAGGGCTTACAATTTTACACATCATCACTATTATAAACGTACACAGATATGTGTTTCCGTTTCGACTTAATCAGTATAGAAATCGTAAAAATCTTCGTTCCTGTGATTCAGGACTGCTTTTGGCTTAATAGATGTTACAACCACTTTACCCCTTCCCAAACAATAACGACATTTGACCACTTTGTTGCAGACCTCTTTAGAAAAACATTGTGGGAAAAGGAGAAATTGCTCGTCACGAGTTTCCTTTTCCCACAAGGTTTTCTGCCCTATCAGAAGATTATATTCCAATTTCATCACATTTTGAAATGTCGTCTGCAAATTCTTTCAGTTTGGGACAGTCGAAAATGTGTTGTTTGGGAAAGGGTGAAGTATAATTCGTGATTTGATGCACAACTGATAAGATGCGTCATTTCCTTTTTTTTCTAGTGGCACAGAGAAAAATGTTCGCGATGATTTAGCACTACTTTCTACCCGTTACCAAAAATAACGGCATTTCACCACTTTGTTGTGGACCACTCTGGAAAACCTTGTGGGAAAAGGAGAAATTGCTCGTCACGAGCAATTTTTCTTTTACCCACAATCTTTTCTGACCTATCAGAAGATTATTTTTAAATTTTATCATATTTTGAAATGCCGCCTATAAACAATTTCAATTTGGGACAGTGAAAAAAAAATTGGCGTTTGGTAAAGGGTTAATGCGTCAATATTATAAAGTAAGGTTAAGGTTATATCTGACACATGTACTAATAGGGCCTCTTCACCTCTTCATCGCACACGTATTTATTTATCTTGATTCAGGACTACTTTAGGCGGTCATTGTATCGAAACCAAACTAGTTTATTTGTGATATGATGCACAAAGTTTCTCTGCGTATTTTCTGTATATGTTCGAATTGCACACATGTTTGTTTACCATTATTCAGAACTGAGTAAGGGGTTTATGATATCTAAACCAAACTTGTAGACTTGTGATATGATGTACTACTTTTTCATGCGTATTCCCATCTTCGAATAGCACACAGATTTGTTTACTGTTATTCGGGACTACTTTATGTGTCACTGATGTTGAAACCGTACGCATTAATTTCGCAATTTCTGCAAAAGATAAGTTTCCCAAGTATTCTGTGAAAGGTAAGTTTCTCAAGTATTCTACGAAGAATAAGTTTCTCAAGTATTATGTGAAAGAAATGTTTCTCGAGTGTTCTGTGAAAAATAAGTTTCTCAAGTATTCTGCAAAAGATGTAGTTAGGCGAATCATCATGTATTGAGTGGGGGTATTTGTCAGCAAACTCTCTCATACATGTACATATACTTGTCTTTTTTAAAGGCACATCAAACGAGAGGAGTACAAATAAATTACTGAAAAAATATTTGGAGTTCTTTTATTATGTTCATAAAAGTCATGAGAATTAGTTTAGGAATCCATTGAGATCTTATTAAATAGACTCAATTAAAATAAGTTATTTTGTGCTTGAAATATAGTTGTCTCGAATTCAATCATGTTTATCAACAACCTGTTTGTTTACATATTCAAAATAACGACTTCTGATTGGTCGGTCCAAAAATGTGTGTATCAACTGTCAAGGACAGAGGTAAAGAATCAGGAAATCTGAATTATAAAACTTGCTAATCTGGGTTATTTCTGGTTTACTTTCACATTTGAATTGTGCTGATGGTGTTTTCCTGTGATAACTATTTGAATATGTCCAAAAGTTTTCCAAATAATATAGTTTGATATGGTATTAATCTCCTTTAAAAGGCCTTTAATGATCACCTCGAAATGAATAACAATCGAGGGTTTTTAACTTCGCCCTCGACAACTGCCATACAGCATTGCCAAACTTGCAACTTTTCACTTTCAATAATCATAGAAGAGCCGAAAACGGCACTTACTCAAGAGGGAATGGGTCGCGGAAACTACATTTTGGAGTGAAACAGCCGCATCGCTTTTATACATTAAGGCTCAATAAAGGCAACTTCCCTATTGAATTTTCTTTAAAATCATGCAGTTTTCCCAAAAATTCAAAGTCACACAATGGCTTCTGTGTGAACCCAGCGGCCAAGGTAGTTGACTAAGAACTCGGGGTCAAGGATTCGAATCCCGCTCGTGGGAAATTTGAAATATGAAATTTGTAAAAAAGAAAGATTGAGTTATTTTACAGATGTGTGTGTATTTTCATAAGCATTTAGCCCTTGTGTGTAATATTGTAATCAAGTGTGTTTTCCGGCGGCAAACAGCCAAATTTCCCCAGGATTTCTGGTGTATTCTTGAACTATCTACGAGGGGCCTCTGTGGCTTAGTGGTTAGAGTACAGAACTTGAAATCACATGGCCCATCTAGGCGTGGGTTCAAATCCTGAGAGGGATGTGGATTTTCATGACAGGCAGTCTGCCGATGGTTCTACCCGCCTTGACCAGCCCTTATGGGCAATTAGTCCGAATGATCCAGACGTAAATATTTCATTTTACAGTCACGCAGTTACAGCTTGGATCATCCGAGTTATACGTGAGGATGTTAATTTATTTTCGTTATCTAATATTATGGACAAGAGCGGCTCACCACTACTCCAAACTTTATATCTCAAAACGCTAGATAAGAGGGTATAGTGAATATTCAATTTCACGTTTGTAAAGAGGGTTTTTACGTCAACCCATTCCCAATATAGGACATTTAGACTCGTCCAAATTGAAAATCAACGTTTGACGCAATAGAGAATAGCAAATAATTGAACATTTTCTTTGAGAGATTTAGTGAAAAATATGTGTCAAAAAGATGAATTGCTCATCGGGAGCTAGTCGTCATTTTATGAAAGTGTTTTCTGAAGCCTTTAGTAGTAAATGTAATACAGCGATGTACTGTATGTAAAGAGAAGGTCGTTGAATTAAGGGAGTAACCATTTTACTATTTTTACGTTCTGCAGTAAATGTGATACAGTGATGAGTAAATGTAAGGATCAGGACGTTGCATGAAGGTAACTATTTATCACATCATTAATCATTATAGTGCTGGAATCAACTTCATGCTTATGCAAACAGGTTGTATTCAGGCCAGCCGCCAAGTAAATTGGCGACTGACCTGTGATCCAACGTGTTTGCTACTCTCAGTATCTTTCCTCAACACAATTTAAGCAGATATTTCATGTTTTGGAAAGCAGGCGACACAAAAATCTATATTAAGAAAATTACCATGCATGCTTAGGGTTAAAGGACGTTGCCGTGGTGTTTTATAATTTGTAGATGCATTTTTTATAAAAGTACAGTTCGGATTTATTACGCATGCGAGTAAGAAAGCATACGATTTTCGCATTTTAATGAAGGATTATTTTATCATATTCAGGGACAAAATATTTGTATCTCGAAGGAAGTGATTTGGTTTATCGTGTTTTGTTTTACCAATCTTGTGTACTTAAAGAAAAAGCGTTTCGAACAGTTAAATTGATTTGAAACCATCGCCTGCTCCTCCTGTCCCCACCTGCTTCTCCTCCTGTCCCCACCTGCTCCCCCTGTCCCCACCTGCTTCTCCTCCTGTCCCCACCTGCTTCTCCTCCTGTCCCCACCTGCTTCTCCTCCTGTCCCCACCTGCTTGTCCTCCTGTCCCACCTGCTCCTCCTGTCCCCACCTGCTTCTGTCCCCACCTGCTTCTCCTCCTGTCCCCACCTGCTTCTCCTCCTGTCCCCACCTGCTCTCCTCCTGTCCCCACCTGCTCTCCTCCTCCTGCTCTCCTCCTGTCCCCACCTGCTTCTCCTCCTGTCCCCACCTGCTTCTCCTCCTGTCACCTGCTTCTCCTCCTGTCCCCACCTGCTTCTCCTCCTGTCCCCACCTGCTTCTCCTCCTGTCCCCACCTGCTTCCTCCTGTCCTGCTTCTCCTCCTGTCCCCACCTGCTTGTCCTTCTGTCCCCACCTGCTTCTCCTCCTGTCCCCACCTGCTTCTCCTCCTGTCCCCACCTGCTTCTCCTCCTGTCCCCACCTGCTTCTCCTCCTGACCCACCTGCTTCTCCTCCTGTCCCCAACTGCTTCTCCTCCTGCTGCTCGTACGGAAAATCGGCTATAAAACACTCATTTATCATTGACCAATACCGAAAATTTGATTTGAGACAACAATGTTGTGGAGGAGCCTCGGTAGTATGAATAATGGCTCATAGGCTATATGTTTGGTTAAAATGCAAAGCCATGCGGTAACCACCGTTTCTTGGATAACTGTGCAACAGGAGAACGGTTCTTACGTTTACAAAGTTCAGATATGCAAGGAACATGATCTACGGATATTCCGAACAATTGCCCGAAGCATTAAGCATCCGTAGATTTTTCGATTTTTAGGGTTGGAATTGAATTATAATTGAAAATATGTCAACACAACTTATATTGCCGTATTCCTTTGTATACAGCTTTTTCCTACTTCTCGGAAGCGCCTTCGCCTACTTATACGTTCTGCTCATTTTGGAGAAGCAGGCAGAGAATGGAGGAGGGCTTGGTACTTGAACAACAATTTCCCGGGCAATACAATTACAATAGAAAGCAATGCTGATCGTGCTTGTCAATAAATGGATACTACAGTGTAAGAAGGTGTTGGAAAGCACTTTCGGAAAACTACGTGATCGTATTTAATATTAAAAACAGAAATGAGAGGAATTTTTTAAAGTCCATTAAAGTACAGAGTTCACTATGGAACATATGGTATTCGTTCAAATGTGTAACTTTTTTTTCTTTTCATATCTCTCTGCATTGTTTATTATCGTTAAAACGAGGATATCATTATTATTGAGTCTTTCTTATTATTCTAAAGGGGCTATCTCGCAGAATGTGCTGTGCGAGTAGCAAACGTGTAAACGGCAATTTAAACAATTCTCAAAACCAAATGAATGATCATTTTTTCATATTTAAAATCTTAATCTGTTATACAATCCTCTTATTGCATGATTATACATTAAATGGACATATTTTAAGCATTTTGTTAGTTTGTTTTAGGTAAGTTTGATGCATTTTTCTATAAATTAGAACAAAAAAAACTTACATTTTTATTATCTCTTCTTTTCTGTTTCAGTGGTGATGCAAGTAGTATGAATCAGACGGCAATCAGTCGGCCTGTTACCAAGACCTCTGTCTCCATACACCAACATTCTGAAACACAAGGCCATAACAGTTAGAGCGAGCCACCTGCTTACCACTTTGTGAACTACAATCCGACTTGTGTTAAGCAACCATCTTTTTAAGTAGCCAACCTGCCTTAAACAACCACTTCAGAAAGTCCCATTTTTGGATTTATAGTGTATATCAATTTGTGTTAAGCAGACAATCTGCCTTAAACAGTCATTTTTCTCAGTTCCATAGGCTGGCCTCTAAACACAAGTTTGACTGTATATGCCTTTCTATCACAAGTAGTCTGCTGAAAACGATACCATACTTCTCGTAAAGATGCATACACCTAAATATTGTTTGTGCGGCATTTCGCTTGACAATCGTTAAGCCTGGGATATATTGGTGTGGCATTCCCTTGGTTGTATCTGAGCGTTAAGTTTAACAAGTGTTGACTATTGATTGACAATACCTAAATTCGGATTTCCTTTGTGTAACATTTGGCCTAATATAACTAGCCCCCGGATTTTGTTTTGTTTGTGTTAACTCTCACTTGATAAAAAGTAAACATTGAATTTATTGGCGTGATATTCCCTTGATTGGTACGTTTTAGCGTACAGTTAACAAGTGTTAAATATTGATTGACAATACCCAAATTCGGATTTCGTTTGTGTAACATTTGGCCTGATAAAACTTAACCCCGGAATTAAAGCGTGTTATCTCTCACTTGATAATACATAAACCTGAAATTAATTTGTGTGATATTTCCCTTGATGCTATTGGAGCCATATTTCGTTCGTGTGACGATAAGATTAAAGAATTTCGATCCGGTGCTTTTAAAAATAAAAGACATTCTGTATAAAAGAAAAAGACTTACCCGGATCCTGTTTGTGTTACGTATGGAATAGAATGACTGAATACCGGAATTTAATGTGTGAATTCTCGCTTGAAAGTACTTCAACCCTGACTTTACTTACATGACGTTTCGCGTTAATGAATCGCGTTTTCGGATTCTGTTTGTGGGATAATTTGCTGGGATTTCGTTAGTGCCTTTGCGTTTGTTGACACTTGAATTCTCGTTTTTTCCACTTCGTTTGAAGATGGACGATCTCAGAATTTGCTAGTTGCTTGAGTGATATTACATTTGACGGTTCTCAAATATTGATTGTATCTGTTTGGAATTTTACTTGATTTAATTGAGCCGCAAAACAATACTTGATAACACAATATAGGTTTGCCTGTGTGATACTTTGATAGACGGTTATCAAACTACGATTTTGCTTATGTGATATTCCGTCAGTAGATTATCAAACTAGGATTTTGTCTATGTGATATTCTGTTTGCAGATTATCAAACTAGGATTCTACTTATGTGATGTTCTGTTTGCAGATTATCAAAGTAAGATTTTGCTTGTGTGATATTCTGTTTGCAGATTATCAAACTAGGATTTTGTCTATGTGATATTCTGTTTGCAGATTATCAAAGTAAGATTTTGCTTGTGTGATATTCTGTCAGCAAATTATCAAACTAGGATTTTGTCTATGTGATACTCCGTCAGCAGATTATCAATCAAGGATTCTACTTATGTGATGTTCTGGTTGCAGGTTATCAAGTAAGATTTGCGTGTGTGATATTCCGTCAGCAAATTATCAAACTAGGATTTCGCTTTTGTGATATTCCGTTTGCTAATTGTCAAAAGCATTTTGTGTGTGTGTGTGTGTGAAATTTTGCTTTCTTATATCTGCATTCTGGACAAATCTACTACATTTTGAAGTCGACACAATGGACCTCTTAGCATTGCAAGCCTTCGTGATGTCACAGGTCTTTCTCCAAATGACTGCATCACAAAATGCACCAATCCAAAATTACCCCGATCAAGGTGGATGCAGTCGAACACCATGCAAAATTGCCTTATTGGACAAGAGTAAATCATATATTCGTAGCCGAATCAAAGACGAAGATCCCAAGTTCATCAAATTCTTTATCCGACTTGAGAATCACACGTATAATGCGACACCGTATGTATTCGAACCCACGTCCTGGGTGTGGACGTACAACTCCTCCCGTGGCATGTACCCCTACCTATCATGGAACATTGATTTCGGGTTGTTATCCTTCGGTCTGCTGGAGGCGAAGACCATGCAAGAACGCCCCCTCGTCTTCATGAATGTTACCCAGAGACGCCCGGGTGAAGAGTGTCACGTGGTCTTCGGGACACGTAACACGACCAAGGCGATTGCGTGCGCATTCGAAGAGTTGATGAACCCGAAGGATGCGGATAAATACCAAAATAACTACTTCTGCTTCCTCGCCGAGAAGCCCGGATTGCGCGATTCGTTCATTTACAAGATCGCTTTGTATACGCTGTTCCCCGTGAATTACATCAACTACTATTGCTGCACCACCTTTTATAGATACACCACCAATAGTACGACGAATATCTGTCAAAGCGACCACATCGAGAAATGGGTGCAATGCACGATGTTGCCCTACATACTGGGAATCGTTATACTGCTCTATTTTCCGATCACCATGTTCAGAGTCGGCGAGTTCTTCTCCCAAAACCTGCAAGTTATTCCCCAGGAGTACGAACTGATCGAGGACGAAAGCTACCACGATGACTTCGGTTCTCTTGACGAACACTGGGTGTTCCTGACCGGCCGCAGTCCGTACGGCATAACCGATTTCCTGTCGCAGTTATGGCTTGGGTTGGACAAATCCCGTCCAATAATGGTGTCTAGGATTAAGCGCTTCCTAATGTTAGTACTAGCTCCGACACCCGTCTTCATCCAACTGATGGTCTACAAGTATAAATGGGAACCAGGGCTCATAGAAAAGTTGGTAAAACACGGGACGCCAATGGGTTTTCTGACAATGTGGGGCGATGGGGAAGACAGGTCTCGGTACTTTGTCCCCCTGTTGGGAGGCGGCATGGGTATCCTCATTGCATATGGAGTCCTGGGCATTGTCATCGTAGTCTTCCCCTATAGCCTGATTCAAATCTTTGAGGACGGGCTCTCGAGATCCTCCAACACAGTCAACTCGCCATTGTGTTTCGGCAGTTGGGAAATTCAAGACCTCTCCTCCAATCGTAGACGATCGAAACCTGGCTACGGATGTTGCGCAGACTTGTGTATGAGTAGCATTTACTTGCTCTTCAGTAAGCGATTCTGGGTCAGGACGTTACAGATACAGTACAATCGGTTCCGCTCCGCGCTGGGCTCGGTGTGTTCCACGAAGGCGTGTCTTTACATCTCCATCTTTACGCTCACCCCACTTTACCTAGTCGTTTGCACCCTTGAAATTTGTCTCTGCTTGTTTTGGTATGGACTCCCCTTCTGCCGGCTCCTCAATTTTCTTTTCAGGGGCGTCGTTATATCATTGTCAACGTTAAAGCGTAATTCTGTCGAGCGTCCAGCTCGATTGTCGCTGTTCATCAGGAATCGCTTCGTGTTCGCTGTACTTTTCGTTCTCCTGTTCACCATGTCCACATTCTTCACTTACATCTTCTGTCTTATCTTCGTCCAGAGTTTCCAGTTCATCTCCCAGGTCCTCGTATTCTGCTTCGTCGCCGTCATCATTTACCCTGCAATCGCTTTCGGTTATCTTTTCTTCTTCGTGATGCTCCTGTATTACCTGTTCCATTTGGTACGAGGCTTCGGTGATGCCTACCTTGAGCTTCTGTCAGAGGCCGTGGAGATCAGCAGGCATTTGGATGGGGAGATCAACTACACCACCACGTTTGGCTCAACCCTTGAAGTCACCAACATCAGGGCACATGGCATCAGCAAAGTCAAGATCGAGGGCAAGTCCGTTTGCCTACCACAGAATTTCTTTCAGTCGATTGTTAGCGACACCAGAAGAAAGCCGAAAGTCCTGATGAGAAATAATACGTACGGAATTCCGAGGAAACTGTTCTGCTCTCTGATCGAGAAGCACAAGCCAACGAATCATCAGTTTCCGAAGATCGTGTTTCAGTTGATGCTGATCACCTTGCTTCTTGCCGTCACCATGAGCATAACCGGCGGGTTTGTCACTGGACCTACCAGTGAGATATCTGACGTCATGCATGTGCTATTTATAGTAATAATGGGTGCGTTGCCAAGGATGTTGGAACTTGCTATGTCGACGGCGAATGAATCCGCGGCGCGTGAAATAGAGCTACGGCGATTCGAACAGACGATTGTTCGGTTCTGGCAAAAGGAGGATGATGATTCTTGCTGATTCCGTTTAACGCATATATTTAATGGTTTGTTTAAGATTTTTTCATTCTTAAAAGCAACACAACTTAAACCTTTTGTACCATTCTTTCATGATGTTTGATGCCGCTATGCATACATCTATGTTTTTTATCGTCAACGAATGTTTGCCAGTATCTATGTTACTGTATGATTCAGTGACAGCTTTGGCTTCCAATCCGGTGTATTTTTTCTCGGCTATGCTTTGAGTGAATTAATGTGAATCTTTCTTACTAGCTTTTCTTTTTTTCTTCCTCTTTTGTACAGACGATAATGCAGCTATCAAAACACATTGTCTTTGGCAACATATGTATAAATTCAAAACTATTTTCCATAAGAGAAAGAGGTGCTTCAAAGAGAGGATGATCAAATAATTGAGAGTGTTATGAGGCATCATTCAAAGAGCATATTGTAGATATTTGTGATAACCAAAACGGTTGTACTGATGCTGTGTTGCTTAACTTTGAAAATGCACTTTTATGTTGCTCTGACGCTTTTAAACAAACTCGACCCACAACTGTGGCTCTGAAAGCTTTTCTGACTAGCCGAAATATAGATGACCTAAACATATATTACATAGATTGCATACTTCCCAATAATAGATGTTGATCTTTCTGAATCATCAGAGTACAATGCTATACGCAAGTATTTTACATTTAAAGAGCAACAAAAAAGTAGGCGGAAATGATATAATACCACATTTTTTATTTGTGGGAAGGATTCCATTATACACCTCGTCCGTATTAATTTAATCGTTTATTTTGTACAGGGGAATTCCCAGCACAATGGAGTAACTCAGTCATTATACCTATACATAAGAAAGGTAGCATTTATGATCCAAATAGTTACACGTGTATAACATTAATTAACGTTTTTAAACAAAGTTTACATTGCTTTTTTAGATACAAAACGATTAACTTTCTTTGTTGAAGCGTTTGATAAACTTGCTGAATCACAGTCTGGTTTTAGATCTGGATATTTTACATCTGACAATGCTTTTGTTTTAAATGCAATTGTAAATAAACATTTGAATACAACAGGTAGATTTGTATATGTTGCTTGTATAGATATAAAAAAAGGTTTTGATCTTGTTGACCGAACTAGACTACATGTATATGAAAATCGTAATAAAATGGTTTGAAAGGGAAGCTTCTAAACGCAAATAATGTCATTAAAATGTCTGTAAAGGCTTATGTAAGGAAAATGGAAATGTTATAAATACTTTTGATTGCCCAGTTGGTTTGAGACAAGGATGGATTTTGAGCCCTGTACTTTTTCTCTTTATATAAATGAATAAATTTCTTGCAAGAAATGACGTCGGAGGAACTCGAATATATTCTGACATCGTCAAAAAATTTCTTTTTTATGTTTGCAGATGATTTTGCGCTACAGAAACAACTAAATGTATCAAATATATTTATTAAGAAAAGCAAAATGATAGTGGAGATCGCAAAAGCAAAGGTCTTATATCTAAGATCATGTAGAAGAGCGATCAGATATTGGATTTAAATTCTAAGGATTCCAAATCCCAGTTATGTTGAAATCATTGTTATGAAACGATGAAATATTTTGACAGTATTGGTCATTCGAAATTTGGCAACGGAGGTAAAAACCAATTTATACGCCAATGGTTTCGTGTATGTTTGGGAAATATAGTCTGTTGAAAATGAAAATCTGTTTTATATCCATACGTTGAACTTTAGAAAGACCAATATATTCAAACTTTGAATCATAATTGTAGTCAAAATATGAAATTAACCTGTCAAGTCAATTTTAAGCAAAAAATTGTAATAGAAAATAATTTATTTGCAATCAATGTATGAAAATCTTCTACATGTTTAGCCAGATTTCGCTTCCCTTCCTATGAGATACTGATCAAAATGGTAGATTTTATAACATACAAAGAGAATGAAGACTGTATGCCTATTGTGAAGGAATGCTAGAGGATGAGTTTCACTTTCTCCTAGTGTGCCCTCTCTATAGGGACTTACAAAAATACATACATGCTAGTTATACAACAACTATTTCTTTACATTCCTTTGTGTTATCATGTCGTCACAGGATATGAATGTTATAAGAAACCTTTTTATACTTGTCTTTTATACTTTTCAAGGAATGGATGCTTTTTGGGCAGTATGGTATAAAGAAACAGTCTTTCAAATAGAATTTGTGTTGATAACATTTAGAAAAAACTACTGAATTTGTAAAGGGGAAAAATGAATATTCTCATTTATTCATGCTTCCTTGTAGTGTAACACAGTTGGTGAAACTTCTATGGGACACTAAACACACTTTTTAGAAATGTTATATGTGTATATATGTTGTATCTTGTGTATGGGCCGTAGGCCTAAAATGCAATAAACGATCTGATCTGAGTGACAAAAAAGAACTATTGCTTTACTTAGAAAATTAATGCAAATGTCAAGAAAATGGGTGTGTCGGGTGCTTAAAGACGCAATACAAAAAAAAGATAAATATACATGTATATCCTTTTGTGAACTCATAAGAAACGTCTCGAAAAGCCTATTATGAGGTATTTAGAACAGCAGATTACTTTTGTTTTCCACTATTTTATATACGCCATGGTCCGACCAGCAACTTTCCGGTTCTGATGGTACAATGTATATAATAACTCATGGTTTAACACGCGTTAGTGAAATCACTGTCGATGGGTATTGTTTTAGGTCATTCGCATCCCTCGACTCAAAATTCTCTGCAGGGTCTTGTAGCGAACGGCACTGCTAAGATGGCAACAACATTCACCGGCGGTTGCGGAAAATCGATCGTCGGAATATGGCGTATATAAAACAGTGGGAAACAAAAGTATTCTGCTGAAAAAAAAATGCATAAATACCTGCTCATACAGAGATTTGCACGTGACCCCCGGGAGAACATAAACATGCATTTTCTTTTCTTTTTGCTTTGCAACGGCATTACATAATGTATATAAGTTATTTCTTGGTAAACTTATTAAAGGTACTTCAAACCTCTCGAAACATAAGTGCTGGTTTAAAACATTCGGATTAACCCTTATAGTGCTGGAACCAATTTCATGCTTATGAAAAAGGTAGAATCACAGAACAGCCGCAAATTTACGCGGGGGCAAGCCTGTGACCCAACCTGTGCTTGCTACTCTGAGTATCTTCCCCAATCAAATTAAGCAGGAAGGTAAGGTTTTGGAAAGCAAACGACGCACAAATTAATTTTTGGAAAATTACCCAGCATTCTAAGGGTTAAACAAGTTGACTCCTCTGCAAATCAGCCGGAAAATATTCAGCCATGAAACTTATCCCAATACTCCATTATAAACTACTTTATCGCATCTGCTGAAACCGTAGTGACAAAATGATGACTCGCTCATGATGAGCAACTTGTCCTTTTGCCACAAAGAAATCCAGCAGATATCGAAGAGAATATGTAATTCCTTCAAGCTTTGTTTTCCCGTTTGGTAATGCTTTCATCAAGGCCTACTCGCAAATCCCCATACAGGGGCGACAATTTTTAAACCAGCCATACCGGAAAACAATCCCGCGTGGGTCATGTGATTATAATTCACCCCATGTGGGTCACGTGATTATAATTCACCCAAAGTGGATCATGTGATTATGATTCACCCCACGTGTGTCATGTGATTATAATTCACCCCATGTGTGTCATGTGATTATAATTCACCCCATGTGGGTCATGTGATTATAACTCACCCCACGTGGGTCATGTGCAGCTGTACAAGGAATACGTCAAACTTTGTTTACTCCGATATTATAATTCGTGAGCATTTGTTAAAGAAAATATCAGCAAAAAAGGTATATATAGTCTGAGTTAAATATTTGCTGGTCTACATTTACCGTTGCCTGGATTACCTGCCCCTTAACATTACTTACCCATTTTGTCGATCTGAACACATTGGGTTTATCCAATGATAACACCTCTGAAATAATAGGGATGACGCCATATTGTTTCCAATTTAATGACCTCATTTCACTTTCGTTTTCAAAAATAGATCTTAAATGCGAAATCTAAAGAGTCGTTTAATTTAATGAAAGAAACAACTATATATGCACAACTTATAATTTCGCCATTTCGTATGTGTTACCGATAGAAAAATGATTTAAGCGGATGTCCAACACTTCCATACACATTGAGCTACTTAACGTGCACGCTTAGAAAGAGTGTTATACGCCGGGGCCGATTTACCCGAAAATTGTAACCCTACATTTATATCCGAGGTGTATTTCTCAGCTCACGCAAATACCCGAGTAGTTCCGATTGCTATTTTGTAAGACCAGATTACCTTTATCACTGAATATAATACAGAGTGAACAGGGTGTGACGTAACTGCAAAAAATTCCTTGCACATCTATACATTATAACCAGCGAAACTGGAAACTCACCAGAAAAGCCAAGAAAGTAAAGAAACGCATGCAAATTCCCAACAAAACCTTCCATGTGTGGTCCTTATTGACAATTTGTGAAAGGAGAACAGAACGTATGTTTTATTAAACAAATACATAGTGTATAGTCATAGTTATAGAGAATAGATGGTTGGTGTCGTGAATCGGAAATGTTATCGGGCAAGGCTTAGCTTCGGCTCACCGGATAATACTCCGATGCCGAGCCCGATAACTTTTCCTATTCAAAGACACCAACCATCTATTCTATTTATCCTGTTACCTTTATGTATTCTTTCAAACAAATAATATGTAAATAAAACATGAGAAAGAAGGAAAAATTATGTAGAGAATGATGTTAACTTGACGTCATTTCGTTCTTATGACGTCATGATTTGTCGCGTGAATGTGTTATATGGTTAGTGCCGGATATCACAAATGTTATACGGCACCTCGTTATCGGTCCCAAAATAACACTTGTGACAGGATAAAACATAATTTGAACAAAGTATTAAATCATATAGTTTTTAAGGAAGGTTGTACTAAATACGATATTTATTTAATATTTGAAGAAAACATTGAGAACGTTGACGTTCCGGTGGTGAGTCTTGTTCGTTGGTACGTATCGAGTTTAACGCAGTTTTCAGAAGTATTTCAGTCATTTAATGGCGGTAACAAATGAATGGTGTTTCTAGACGCATTGGCATCCCGGCTACTCAGTTCCAGAAGAGATAGCTGGAACTTAGTTTTTAATGGTTTTTAATTGTATATATTGCCCTGTGCGCTTTTAATCCTGACCGTCACGCCGTAGTTTAACACTCTCTATTGAGTAAACTAATTAACTGGAAGAAGAAGAAGAAGACAGCCAAGTACAGACACGGACAAAGGACCGGCTACGTTGACAAGCTCTGGTAACGGTCTCATGTGCAAATCAGCGCGCTTAGGACTAGATAGAAAGATTTCTGTCTGTCTAGGAATGATACAGTCTGAACTCATCGGGTTTATTCAATGAAAACACCTCTGAAATAATAGGGATGACGCCATATTGTTTCCCGCGAGAATGACGTCACTTTACTTTCGTTTTTAAAAATAGATCTGAAATGTGAAATCTAAAATGTCGTTAAGTTTGATTGAGGAAACAACTATTTATGTCACGACAACAATTTCGCCATTTCGTATGGATTGCTGATAAAAAAAAATGATTTAAAAGGATGTCCAACACTTCCATGCACATTGAACTACTTTTACGTGCACGCTTAGAAAATGTGTTAGACACCGGATGCCGATTTACCCTACACTTATATCTGTGGTGTATTTCACAGCTCACGGAAATGCCCGAGTAGTTCCGATTGCCAAGTATAGACATGGGCAAAGGACCGGCTACATTGACAAGCTTTGGTAACGGTCTCATGCGCAAATCAGCGCGTAGAGGACTAGATAGAATTATTTCTGTCTAGGAATGATACGCTGCTGCGATTTTATTATGGGTTTAACGCCGTTTTCAACAGTTTTCAGTCATACCGCGGTAGACAGCAAACCTATCCATGCATCTGGTATTTCCTCTCTCTCTCTCTCTCTCTCTCTCTCTCTCTCTCTCTCTCTCTCTCTCTCTCTCTCTCTCTCTCTCTCTCTCTCTCTCTCTCTCTCTCTCTCTCTCTTTCTCTCTCTCTCTCTCTCTCTCTCTCTCTCTCTCTCTCTCTCTCTCTCTCTCTCTCTCTCTCTCTCTCTCTCTCTCTCTCTCTCTCTCTCTCTCTCTCTCTCTCTCTCTCTCTCTCTCTCTCTCTCTCTCTCTCTCCCTCCTCCCTCCCTCCTCCTCCCTCCCTCCTCCCTCCCTCCCTCACCCTCCCTCCTCCTCCTCCCTCCCCTCCCTCCCTCCCTCCCCCCTCCTCCCTCCCTCCTCCCTCCCTCCCTCCTCCCTCCTCCCTCCCTCCCCCCTCCTCCCCCTCTCCCTCTCCCTCTCCCTCTCTCTCTCTCTTCTCTCTCTCTCTCTCTCTCTCTCTCTCTCTCTCTCTCTCTCTCTCTCTCTCTCTCTCTCTCTCTCTCTCTCTCTCTCTCTCTCTCTCTCTCTCTCTCTCTCTCCGCCCCTCCTCCCCCCTTTCCTTTCTCCTTTCTTTACTTATTTTCTTAAAAGCCGTTATCATTATCGAAATCTGTGACCAGTTTCATTTGTATGTGTATCTAAAAAGGTTGGTTAATATCTTTACCGGATCAGTATGGTGCATAATTACATGTACATATATTTTAAATTAAGAGCGGTACCATAATGAAGGGCCGAAATAACCATTTTTAAACATTTGCGAGAGTTTTCTTTCTTATGTGCAAAATGAGACGCGAGCCGGAACCCTGGTCTTAGTAGGTAAAGTTAGAGAGACGGGATCCAAGGACGGATAATCCGACAGACTCGAATTATTTCACACAAGGGAGTGAACTGTGACCATGGTACATTTTAGCCTGGAGTCCTGGCCCATGCTAACCCGCATTAGGGCCAGGTGTCAGAGAATGAATTGTCCCTTCTGATTGGCTAACGGATTGCCACTGTCTCATATGAAATGATGGCGTTTGAATTGTGCATTTACCCTTTTTTACCCTTATCATTTTTACCCTTTTCCATCCCTTATTCAGGATAGCCTTTACCAGAGACATAGATCTATGTCTCTGCCTTTACCTTTTACAATTGTCTTACAATACTCCATTTTTATAAATTAATTGCATTTAATGGATTTTGTTCATTTCATTTCAATTTTCTATTAATTTATTGTTGGATTTAAATATTGAGATTCAACATATCAGATAAAATTAATATCTTTTGTAAAAGAATCAAACTTTTTACTTTAGTAGTTCTCTCTGAATGAATTCTACCAAAAATATTGTTTATATATTTAAATGAGATTTAAATCACACACAAAACAAATTTAATGGAAACAAATTGGAAACATATATCTCCACCAATCAATATTACATATCATCCTATTCCCTTCGGTGCTTAAATTTGAGGCTTGTGAAGTGTTCATAGGCGACTTTGAAGAAAGAAAGACCACATAAAAATGTGAAAAAAAATGGGATTTTCTTCTATCTTTCCCATAACATCTTCATTTAAATCAAATTCAACGACACATAAAAGGAAAGGGTAAAGGGTTTCACTTATCTCTGGTTAAACAATCACGAATTCAATTAACAGGCAATAAAGATAAGAATCCCACCGACAAGAGTTATGGTATATCAACGAAACGGCATCTGTATTTATTCCCTTTATGCAGTCATAAGTTGAATAACAAACAAGGAAAAAAGAACGTGAGTTTTCTTTTCCAATAATAATCAAAAGCCAAGCTTCTCGACAAATTAAACACCTTTATTTTTCGTTTTGACAAAATCATATGAAGCCTACAAGATCAATTATAATTTGTATTAAACATTATCGCTTAAATAAGCTTATTTAGTGTTGTTTGAAAGTCTGATTTAACATAAGAACCGGTAGTTGACGAAGTCATC
>OX401411.1:39138128-39143128 GCA_947846245.1 Cerastoderma edule
GTTTATAGTACGAGACAGAGTGTGTGTACATTAACCACTATCTATACATAACTACTGATGAATCATATCCTGTAATGTATAAGATAAGCTTATATGTGCGCATATGCGCGGCTGACTGTTGCAGCCTGCCCATGTGTGCCATATACATGAATAACATATGCATTCAAATTATGATCGGAATAATTCTTGAATAATACATGCATTCAAATAATGATCGGAATAATTCTTGAATAATACATGCATTCAAATAATGATCGGAATAATTCTTGAATAATACATGCATTCAAATTATGATCGGAATAATTCTTGAATAACATATGCATTCAAATAATGATCGAAATAATTCATGAAAACATATATGTAATTAAATAACGATTGAACAAAAGTACACTTATACGCCCTGTCCTCAATAAACAAATAACTCATTTTTTTCTCATTACATATTACTTCTCTTACGCGTTTACAACTTGCATTGTTTATGAATGAATACACATGTTTCTTTATTGTCAGAACGCCCCATATATCATGTTAATATTACTGGGTTTTAGTTTACTTAAACATCGTTTCCAAAAATAAGACGTCAACCACCGTTTTTATTATGACGATCGGTAAACATTGGTAGCTTTTAGTGTTCGTTTTATTTTGGTTTCAACACATTTTCAACAATTTGCACCTACCCTGGATACTAACCATAACATAACATACATTTAATCTAATGTTGAGTAAAAGCAAGTTATCATACTTAAGGACGCTTCGAGAGTTCTAGCCCCGGTATGGGTTTAAGTTTGAGGTGTCCAAACACCGATTATGAAGGGGGGTTCGCAAAACAATACAATACAATACAATACAATTCAATACAATACAGAACAAAGCAATACAATACAATACAATACAATACAATACAATATAGAACAGAACAAAACAAAGCAATACAAAACAAAGCAATACAAAACAATGCAATACATTACAATACATTACAATACAATACAATACAATACAATACAATACAATACAATACAATACAATACAATACAATACAATACATAACAATACAATACAATACAATACATAACAATACAATACAATACAATACAAAACAATACAATACAATACAATACAATACAACTTTCCGGTTACATCAAAGATCAAACGTAACCTCTCGGGTATCTACTTCCGTGAACTTAGAAATAAATGTTTTCATTGGACAACCTGGGCCCAGTTGTTCAAACGGTTGTTAAATCTAATCATCTGTTAAACTAACGGATGATTAAAATCCCTAACAGTATGTCACTTAACAGCCTGTTAATTAAGCGTTGCTCAAACCAATTTAACACCATTGTTAACTGACGGCTTGTATACTGGTAATATGAAAAATGCTGTTGAAGTTTTGTCTGAACAAGCTTTAAGAGCCTACAATTCTGTTTTAACTTTATTTTCCCGCATTACAATTGATGTAAAAACAAAATTATCTATATTTGACTCTATGGTTGTTCCAATAATATTGTATTGTTCGGATGTTTGGGGAATATATGATTATAAAGAAATTGATAGACTCCACTTAAAATTTTGTAAGCATATTTTGGGTGTGCGGAAACAAACTCCCAATATAGCTGTGTATGGTGAACTTGGGAGATTTCCGCTTTCGGTTATTTGTAAGGAGAGAACTTTAAAATATTGGGTAAAAATAATGAGTAATGAAAATTCTCCTATGCATCAAATACTACTAGAACAGATCAACGGTAATAGTAAAAGTTGCTGGGCCATGAGTATTAAACAATTGTTAAGCAATCTTGGTTTTAACGATATTTTCACAAATTTTGATAAGAACGTTAACTATTTTCCTCTATTAAAACAAAGAATTAGAGACCAGTATATCCAAAACTGGCATAGTTCACTACAAACTTCACCAAAGCTAGATTTTTATAAAATGTATAAGACTGATTTCTGTTTTGAGAAATATATTGATCTTTTAAAAGGAGATAGTTTAAGAAAGCAGATGACATGTTTTAGATTAAGTTCCCACTCTTTAGATATTGAAACAGGTAGATTTAATGGAATTGATAGAAGTGATCGAATATGTAGACTTTGCTCTCTAAATCAGATTGAATCTGAATATCATTTTTTATTGTGCTGTCCGGCCTATGCAAACATTCGTAATAAATATTTTGGACATCTACCATGGCCAAACACTAATACATTTGTTAACATCTTATCTTCAAAACGTCATTGTATTCTAACTAAAACTGCATATTATCTAAAAGAGAGCTTTAAATGTCGAAATGAAATTATTTAATGTATATACCTTTATTATATACCAGTATGTGATAGATCAACTAAATTCTTGACTTGTATGTTTTCGTAATTTGATAATCTTTGTTATTTCTTTCTTTGTATATATTAACATGTTTACGTATATTATATATATATGTCTGTACCATATTTGTAAATGTTGTCTTGGCCAAAGGCATTATATGCTGGTTTTTGCCAAATAAAGAATTGAATTGAATTGAATTGTTAAGATTTTAACAAGCCTGTTAAGTCTTCTGTAAGTTGATGAATTGCGCAAGTGTCATGGCCGCCGATCCGAAAACAGTCGAGGTTTTGGAATCAAAAACAGCAATTTATTGAGTTAGAGCTATTGCCAGGGTATTTCGGAGATTTTGAAGTGGTGAAATGTTTTGATAAATCGATCGGGAGAGTTTAGATGTCAAAGGAAGGGCTCATTTATGAATAACGGGATGTTGTCTATGGAGAAGGAGGGTCTCAACATAAATCTGACACAAAGGTATGTTTACAATGATGTAATATATCTATGAAAAATGGCATTTACAAAACATTTTCAAGAAATAAACAATTCCATCTTCTTTTGTTATTATTAATCGTTCGTAACCATGCAGTTACGTCCCTTGATTGGTCTTTCAAAATGCGGTGTGTAAAGTAAAAAAGTGACAGTTGTGTTGTGAACGCATTATATGTCTCAAATGTCGATCTAACTACACAATTTGGTATGTTAAACCTTCCTTAGTTGTTGAGATTTATTTTTTGATCCAATGACCAAAGGCAACTACGTTTATCTTCATGAATGTGGTTAGCAATGGATAAAACTTGATTCGAACCCAAGCATGTACGTACCTCTATGAAATGTCAAAAGTGTGTACTTAAGGCTGACAAACTGAAGTGATTGGTAATTTTTCACTTTCATCCTGTTTAAAACTAATTTACATGCCACAAATTTCATTCGCTTTGAAGCAAGTTTGAGTTGACCTTAGGTATGTTGATGGTAAGGCTATGAAAACGGTGTTATCATGTATAGATTTAAAGACAAAATTGACATGAATTATGATCATTATGATATTGCATTAGTATTCTTTTCTTCCAGAAAAATGGCCAATTCGTTTGATAAATTCCAGTCGATATGGTTTGGAGTTTAAACATAACTGTGGTATCAACAGTAAAACTTATCAGGTAAAGTATCTTTTAATTGATAACAAATCCATTTACCTTTCAAGATTCAAGCAATGCTGAAAAACAACATTTTGACAGTTTTGTTTATATGACCATCCTGTCATATACTTATCATACAGGGACCACTAACAAAGCTTTCAACCATTTATGATATAAGCTATGAAGACTATTGTTTTAATACATGTGTTTCATAATCCAACACAAATGTTTATATCTTATGTCACCACTGAGCAAGCTAATGAAATATTTGTGTTAAAGAAACTGGCGTATGTGTGAAGTTTTACTAACATACCAATCTTGGTAGTATTTAAAAGATTAAAAGAAGAGGAAATTATCTTCAATAAGTTATAGATATACTTTTAAGAATATTTTCTTTGTATAAATAGATATCTACATCGAAATACTATGATGATTTCTTTGTTTCTGGCAGTGGTAGCACATGTAGGTAATTCTTTAAATCAGTTTGTCTCAAAGATAATTTGCCCATAATGAGCATAATTTCAATTCATTACAAGTGTTTAATGTATGCATTATTGATGCTTGACTGAGAGATATCATTTGTCTCTTTTATAGAGGTCCTAATCCTTTTTGTTTGCTACATGTCAATGGAAAATAGCTGCAGTACTAGCTTGATGTCATGATAATACTTGAATAAGTTTTCAATTTTTTATATTCTAGATATTTTCATCAAAATGGACAGAGGACTACTATCAGAGAACAGAGAGGGTATTTCACCAAATCAAAGATGCAAAATGAAGGGGAAAGTCTTTTATTTGTGTTGATATATTGATGGTTTGACTTAATTTTAAGAAATTCACATCAATTATACTATCAATTAATTGATCTTAGATATATGCAATGAATAGCAACTTGCAGATGTAAATAAAGAAATGATGAAATTACTTAGTATTTCAAACATTAAACATTTTGTCACAGGGATATGCTTATTCCATCCCCTTTTAGGAGTTCTTGAATTGGTTTAAATTGAAATAGTGCATTTTGTCACAGATTGTCTATCCAGCATTTTATAGCAGATATACTGATGTAAGTCATTATGCAGTATCCCTGTTCGGGGTTTATTCTGTATCCAATAGATTTACATAGATTTTTTTCCCTCAATGTTATCATGCATTGTTAGATTTTTTTCATAAAAAACACTTTTGCAAGTTGATACTTTTGAATTTGGCAATTTACAAAATGTGAAAACAAAAGGAAATAAGGCTTGAATACCTCCAAGTTGCAAGACTTTCAAAACAAAGGATTGTTTAAGCTCAATCTATTCTGGATATACTTGTCACTTGTACTCAATTGCAGCTTGTAGTATATGAGATATTTTGCAGTGTGAATCTTGCCAAAAATACATTGGCTCATTCACAATAATAAAGCTCTTTTTAGAATACATTTATTGTTCTATGTACACATGTTATTGTTACTACATGTATTTCATCTTTCACCCATTGTAAAAAGAAAATGTGCAAGTCATATGCAAGGCCATAAATCAGAATCAAAGGTATATATTTTGGTATACTCAGCAT
>OX401411.1:39148128-39220628 GCA_947846245.1 Cerastoderma edule
ATCAGCACAACTTAAATGTAAAAGTCCATGAGAAACCCCCCCAGATTTATCAGTTTGGTAAATCCGATTGCCGAACTTTTCACCATTGACCTGGTCACGTGATACCCAAATTATTTAACGAACCAATCAGAATCCATTACTTTGAATATGTTATCAAATCGATTGTTGATAACAACGATTGAATTGGGGACAGCCATATTTCAAGCACAAAATAACGTGAAAGGGGTTATATAAATCAATGCATTCATAAATTGATTTTCATGACTTTAATGAACTTGATAAAAGAACTCTATATATTGTTTTAGTAATTTATTTGTACTGATAAGATTTCTTGTGCATTTATCATTTGGCCTCATGTCTAAAAGTTTTGAGGTATTCTAGCCCTGATGCAAAACTTCTACTTCATGAGGTTAAATAATAAATTGAAATGTAATTATGAAAATATTTATTATTTCAAAGGCATTCACCGATCAATTTCCCCCAAGTTTGTCCGAATTTGAATTCATATTGACAAAATGAATATCAATAGTTCTATCATAAAATCCATAGTAATTAACTTCCCTTAATCATCAATTCTACTTTGAAATTAAAATTACATGAACAAAGGTGACAAATAAACATATCAATCTATAAACATTCTTAAAAATATAGAAATTGATTTTATTATAACGGCATTTGTTTTGTTAAGTCTTTGACTTTGTTATTCCAACATTTCTGACTTTTCTGGAATACATTAAGAGAGAGCTTTTGCTTAAAATTCGCATAAGTAATAAACAGCATTTCACTTGTTTCCATGTGGAGATGACCAATATCATTAAGTAATATGTCATTGAAATCGCCTCTCCAGTTTCCACTGACGTGTTACATGAAAATGGTGTACTTTAATCTAAAAAACTATCTATGACTAAATATATACCTGGAACTTCTGATTGTATGACTCTTCTATACGGACAAGTAAAAAAGTGGTCGAGAAGTATTTTTTTCTTTATTTTAACGTCTAAATATTTCAGAAATCTATACGTCGAACACTCTCTAATTCGAACATGTTCACGGGGCCTCTTCAACTTCGAGGTATAGATATTTTAGTGTATTCAAAAAGTTTTGACCTACTTTGAAAAAAGAAACGAAAATTCTGTTGTTGAAGAAACCATTTCCAATAACGATATTAAAATGAACAGAGTTCTTGTGTATTCATGAACTACCTACGAGGTATATCTACTGGCTTGTGCCGGGAATTGTCGAGTAGATACGAATGGTGCTGATGTGTTAATTTGCCAGAAAAATAATGAACATGGAAATGTTAACTAATGGTTGTAAGACAAATTAGAATGGCGAAAAACTCCAAGTCAACTTAACCCATTATCAAACAATAACGACATCTGACCACTTTGTTGCAGGCGACTCTGGTAAACACTGTGTGAAAAGGAGAAATTGCTCATAACGAGCAGTTTCTCCTCCACATACAAGGTTGTCTACCCTATCAGAAGATTACTTTCCAATTTCATCCTATTTTGAGGTGTCGTCTGCAAACTTGTTCAATTTTGGACAGTCCAAAATTTGGCGTTTGGTAAAGGGTTAACAAAGTTTTTCTGCGTTGTCCAAATTCAAGCTTCATTCAAGATACAGTGTCTGCTACCTCGGGTGATCTGTTATTCTGCCCTGTACAACATCTGAATCATTCGGAATAGGTACAAACATGCGCTCGATCGCTGGTTCCCTCGTTCACAGTCTGACAAGACTGTGAACGAGGGAACCAGTAATCGAGCGCATGCTTGCGTACGTGCATATTGTTTATTGAACGAGGCTCGGGTTAAAGTGACCTTTCTAACGTCAACAACATGCAAACATCTTCATCTTATTATGACAAACGCGGCGAACATGTAATGCATGTTGTGATAACAAAGCAGCGCGAAAGAATTCATCACCGAAACGTGTTTGTTTTGGCATTGTTGTAAGAATAGGTTTTTTTTCCTGTGAGATTTTTATGCAGTACATTGCCCCTGCGCGCTCATACGTCGGTTAACTATTAACATTGCTTGTCTATATACATGTACGGTACGTGCTAAGAGTAACAAAACAATAATCTGTTGTTGATTGGTTTTTTCGATTGCCTATATGTACCTACGTGCATAGAGCACGACATCAAGGCTGAAATGTGTACCATAATATGGTGTTGATTGGTTTGTTCGATTGCCTATATGTACCTAAGTGCATAGAGCACGACATCAAGGATGAAATGTGTACCATAATCTGGTGTTGATTGGTTTGTTCGATTGCCTATATGTATCTACGTGCATAGAGCACGACATCAAGGCTGGAATGTGTACCATAATCTGTTGTTGATTGGTTTGTTCGATTGCCTATATGTATCTTCGTGCATAGAGCACGACATCAAGGCTGGAATATGTACCATAATCTGTTGTTGATTGGTTTGTTCGATTGCCTATATGTACCTACGTGCATAGAGCACGACATCAAGGATGAAATGTGTAACATAATCTGTTGTTGATTGGTTTGTTCGATTGCCTATATGTATTTACATGCATAGAGCATGACATCAAGGCTGGAATGTGTACCATAATCTCGTGTTGATCGGTTTGTTCGATTACCTATATGTATCTTCGTGAATAGAGCACGACATCAAGGCTGGAATGTGTACCATAATCTGGTGTTGATTGGTTTGTTCGATTGCCTATATGTATCTACGTGTATAGGGTACGACATCAAGGCTGGAATGTGTACCATAATCTGGTGTTGATCGGTTTGTTCGATTACCCATATGTATCAGCGTGCATAGAGCACGACATCAAGGCTGGAATGTGTACCATAATCTGGTGTTGATCGGTTTGTTCGATTGCCTATATGTATCTACGTGCATAGAGCACGACATCAAGGCAGAAATGTGTACCATAATCTGTTGTTGATTGGTTTGTTCGATTGCCTATATGTATCTTCGTGCATAGAGCACGACACCAAGGCTGAAATGTGTACCATAATCTGTTGTTGATTGGTTTGTTCGATTGCCTATATGTCTTTACGTGCATAAAGCACGCCATCAAGGCTGAAATGTGTACCATAACAGCAGTTTTCAACAATTCTTCGTTTTAATAAGGATGAATGTCCACCTATTCCTGTTTTCCATCTTAACAATTGATACTAGTCTAGATCAAAGATTCTTACGTTACCTATTGATTATAATACTTGACGTGAAACGACAATCCCGTTCTGAGTCGTGGGTTCAATTCATATTCTTATTCTTATATATGGGTTTTACATCACATCAACATTATTTCAGTTATGTTGCGATACTTGACTCTCAATGTTGAAGGAAGATCGCATACCAAATTGACCATAAAGGCTGATCAAGCCGGGTAGAACCATCAACATTGTATCAGTCAGTCTGGAGACTACATCTCATGGAAATCGATATGCAGTCACCGGGATTTGAACCCACGTGGAGAGGAGCCATGCGATTTTACTTGGCCATTCACATCAACGTGGGTTTAAACGAGGGGAGTGCTAGGTTAACATTTTCAAGAGAGGTAGTCTCCTGGTTTACTAATAGGTTGCAAACAGTTCTTCTACCCGTCTTGGCTGACACCAATCTGAACACATCGAGTTTATCCAATGAAAACGCCTCTGAGATAATATGGATGTCGCCATTTTGTTTCCAGCGACTCTGACGTCAGTTTACTTTCGTTTTCAAAAATAGATCTTTAATGTGAAATCTAAAAAGTCGGTTAATTTGATTAAGGAATCAGTTATTTATGTCACAGCTGATAATTTCGCTATTTCGTATAAGTTACTGATGAAAATGATTCAAAAGGATGTCCAACACCTCCATATTCTTTGAACTACTTAACGTGGACGCTTGGAGGAAATGTGTTATAAGCCGGGGACGATTAACCCGAAATATTGTAACCCTACACTTATATCCGAGGTGCATTTCTAAGCAATCGGAACTACTCGGGTATTTCCGTGAGCTGTGAAATACACCTCGGATATAAGTGTAGGGTTACAATTTTTCGGGTAAATCGGCATCCGGCAATTAACACACTTTCTAAGCGTGCAAGTTAAGTAGTTCAATGTGTATGGAAGGGTTGGACATCCGTTTAAATAATCTTTTCATCAGTAACTCATACCAAATGGCAAAACTGTGGTTGTGGCATGTGAAGTTGTTTCCTCAATCAAATTTAACGACGTTTTAGATTTCACATTTAAGATCTATTTTTAAACACGAAAGTGAAGTGACGTCATTTCGCTGGGAACCAATATGGCGTCATCCCTATTATTTCAGAGGTGTTTTCATTTGATAAACCCGATGTGATCAGATTGATTTCTAAGCTCACGGAGATACCCGAGTAGTTCCGATTGGGCCGACACCAATGGGCAGGTAAATAAGCAAGAGAGTTTCCTTATTCCATGAATATCCGTCGTACCGCCATCGCATTATAACTGAAAAAATGTTGACGCGATCTTAAATCACAATAGAAATTGTAAACGAAATCCTACTAAACCCAAGGACATCATATCATGAACTTGTAGGTTGAGAATCGGAGAATAGTTTACCAACAAATAGCTAATGACATTTTATACAAGCTTTGAAACATGCTGTTATGAAAACAACTTCACTAAACAACAGCTGCAATAAAAATAAATCAACGTTCTTTTCATTGCTGTAATTGTTCACAATAAACAATACCATATATTACAACCAATGTCTTAAATAACAACAATTAAAGGAAACAATGATACAGGGAAAATGATAAAAAGGATAGAGCCCGACAACTCTTAGCTATGGTATCAAGGTTTACAATCCTTTGCACTTCAAATGTAATCATGATGCACTTTGTACTATCATTTTTCTTTTATCGTGTTAAAGAAAATGGCAAATCAGTTATATCGTGGATTGGATATATCCATGTCTTCTTTTTTATTACAATAAAATGTTACAATGATTTTGACTACGTAACCTTACGACAATCCTATACTATCTCTTTTTTCTTTACTATAATTTTTTTTTTCGTTATCTTTTTGTCTTTTCTCTGCTTCTTTTCTTACTTCTTGTTTTCTTGTCACTTTATTTCTTATTTTTATTGTTAAGTATTGTTCAACAAACTTAACTTGAGACTTATTCACTTTCACGAGACCTTTCGGATGTTTCCGTATTGGCCGTTCGTCCTACAGAAACACATGTTGTTACAACTGCTATTCAATGAATAACCAACTAATCTATATCAAACAACGATAGCCTAACAAAAGGTCAATCAGCTACTCGGGTATTTCCGTGGGCTGTGAAATACACCTCGGATATAAGTGTAGGGTTACAATTTTTCGGGTAAATCTGAATCCGGCAATAAACACATTTTCTAAGCGTGCACGTTAAATGTTCAACGTGTATGGAAGTGCTGGACATCCTTTTAAATCATTTTTTATCTGTAACTAACACCAAATGGCGAAATTGTTGTTGTGTCATGTATAGTTGTTTCCTCAATCAAATTTAACGACTTTTTAGATTTCACATTTAAGATCTATTTTTAAAAGCGAAAGTAAATTGACGTCATTCTCGCGGGAAACAATATGGCGTTATCCATATTATTTCAGAGATGTTTTCATTGGATAAACCCGATGTGTTTAGATTGACAAAAGGTCAATGCATACGGATTCTCCCGAGTAATCTCACGTTAAGTTTGTTAAACAATACGTAGGCATATTGAAACAACTGTTTGTTTGAATTCAAACTTAGATGGCAGAGTAAATTAAAAATTAATTGGGACCAGGAAAAAATACATTACACACATCATTTGGTTCTCACGTTATGGAAATGTCGGACCATATCCCATATTTCAATAAATTTTGCACCGATCCGTCGACACAATACAATATTTCATTTATGTGGAATAACATACATGTTGTTATAAATGTTAAGTCACAAACAAAACTTTAATTCCTTTTTTGCCATTTTTTTTCGAATTCTTTTTTTATACGTTGTATTAAATAGATAGCTTGTCAATTGCTGTATAACATAGATGGTCGTAATTAAGTCCAATTATTGCACTCTACTTAATGGGGAAGATGATGCTTGGTAAAAAAAATAACGACACATTATAAAAGTGACCGTTCGCGCCAACCTTGGGACTATGAAAGAAAGGTAAAGGACATATAAACGTTGAAATGGGTTTTTGCTCATCTACATACCAACGGGCATAACGGGTAGTGTGTAAGTAGATCGGATCAACTAAACGTAACAATGTAACTGGAAGATTGTTGAAACCGTTTTGAAGCCAGAAACAAAGCTATCTCTAAGAACAACTACAACAAAAATGGCGGTGGAACTGATCTGCTATAAATGTTTCGTGTGATTACGGGAACTGTGTCTGCAGAATGTTATAGCGCTATGTCATATCACATATAGGTAACGCTCAAACTTCGCCTAGAACTGGTATTTGTTTTATAAGAATACTGTGGCAAAGGGAGAAAATGCTCAATGGAAGACCTTTCTCCCCTTTTTGACAATGTGTTCCATGAGCACATTTACGGAGTGTTTTGAAAGTTTATCTGCACTTCCAAACATTTGTCCCTTTAGCGGATGTTTGCCCCCAGTACGTAATATATAGGACAAACAAGGGTTCTCCTCAATGTCATGATTATCTGAATAATTCTTCGTTAATGAAAGGGAAAGAACGACTTTTGACGATATCAAGTTATCAAGAAACCTGCATACTGTAATAGCTCTGTGCCATATCACATATTGCAATAAAAAAGGAACCAGCGCTGCTCTATAGGTAAAGCTCAGAGTTCGCCTACAGCTGTATTTTACAAGAACATTGTGGCAAAGGGAGAAATTGTTCAATGGAAGAAATTCCTCCCTCTGTCAAAATGTTTTCCATTCAATTCCTCGATAACGAAAAATAAAGAAGTACTTTTGACGACATTCAATTATCGCGGAAAGTGTGTCAGCATAATGTAATAGCACTGAGCCATATCACAACATATTGAAATGATAGCGGTACCAGGACTTTTCCACAGGTGACGTTTAAAGTTTCATAAAAATTAAAGCCTACACCTGATAACTCTTCAAGGACGTTGTGGCGGAAGGGAGAAATTGCTCAATGGAAGGCATTCCTCCCCTTTTCATAATGTCTCTCAAAAGCTCATTTACGGAGTGTTTTGAAAAAAAACAAATTATAGCCCTCCTAGACATTTGTCCCTTAAGCGGATGTTCCACCCCCCCCCGCCCCCTCACCATGTCGTAATGTAGGGAGCGGACACCTGTCCTCCCCAATGTTATGATAATTTGAATAGTTCTTCGTTAATGAAAGGGAAAAAGACGTTTTTGACAATATTCAATTATTACGTAAAGTATGCCTGCATAATGTGATAGCGCTGTCCCATATCACACATTGCAATGATATCGGTACCAGCGCTGCTTCATTGATAACGCTTAGCTTTCGCAGACAGCTGTTAAATTTACAAGAACATTGTGGTAATAGGAGAAAATGCTCAATGGAAGCCATTTCTCACTTTGTCATAATGTGTCTCATTCAACTGCTCGTTTACGAAAGGGAAAGAAGACTTTTTGACGATAATAAATTTTTAAGGAAATTGCATTATGTTATAGCGCTGTGCCTTAGCACAACATATTGCAATGATAAAAGCCACCAGCACTGATCCATAGGTAACGCTTGAAGTTTATCTACAGCTGGTATTTTTTTTACAATGTTATTGTGGCAAAGGGAGAAATTGCTCAATAGAAGACATTTCTCCCTTTGTCACAATGTCTTCCATTCAACTCCTCGTTAAGGAAAGGGAAAGCAGCACTTTTTACGATATTCAATTATTAAGGAAACCACATAATGTAATAGCGCTGTACCATACCACATATTGCAATGAAAAAATGCACCAGTACTGGGTCCATAGGTAACACTTAAAATTCGCATAGATCTGGTAATCTTTAAAAAGATTATTGTGGCAAAGGGAGAAATTGCTTAATGGAAGGTATTTCTCCCTTTGACACAATGTCTTCCATTCAATTACTCATTAACGAACGGGAAAGAAGCCCTTTTGACGATATTCAGTTATTACGGAAAGTGTGCCTGCATACTGTAATAGCGCGGTGCCATACCGCAACATATTGCAATGACATCGGCACCTGCAGTCGATTCATTGGAAACGCTTAAAATCGACAGCCAGCTGGTTATTTTACATGGACTTAGTGGAATACGGAGAAATTGCTCGTTAGAGGGAGACAGTGGTACAATGATAGAGTGTTGACTCTTGTACCGCGGGTCCTGGTTCGATCCCTGTTACGCGAGAAGAAAATTGCCGGAACTAGCCCACACATCGGCGTGAGCTTAGTTTCCAGAAAGCAGCCGACGAGGGTGAAATTAATATGCTTTCAAGCTTTCGATACAATTGATGTAAAGTGAATTAGGCTTAACTAAGCAATGCCCTCCATTTAATTCCTATGTGACGAAAGGCAAAGAATTATTTGATAACGATTTATTTTAACCGCCTACTTGTGTATCAAATTTGAAAAAAGACAAACTCTAAATGAAGTAAAGCGTTCAGGATAACGATCTGTAATACACGTCATTTCTTATCACAGTTTGCTCATGATTTATTCAACCCTAGCTGGTCCTGCAAAGTGCATCTGTTTCCTGTGTATGAAATGGTTGTAACTGCTAAAATCGTTTAAAACCTCTTGGATACATTTTATTTTTCAAAACTAGCGTACCACTTCTCCTACTGATCATTGACTGCCATTTCACTTAGTTGGTGTCGTATAGTATAATATACAATGCATGTGGAAGGATAAATGTTTTACCTCTTTCCCCTTGCTATGCTTTAATGGTATTTCAGTGTTAGATCGGAATATACGAGTCGCCTTTTAACATGAAGTCAGAAATTGGGTTGAGAAATGAATCTATAAACTAGTTTTATGTTACAATATTGATAAATATATATATGTTGTCTTTTTGTCCGAGGAGGATTTTCTATTCAGAAGTATTGAAATTTCAATCTGTGGGATAGTCCTTTTGAATAGAAAAGGCGGGAGAAGTGCAGCGAAGCTTTCCGTTTTTAACCCAGCACCAAACAATAACGCCATTTCACCAGTTTGTTGCAGACGACACTGTAAAACTCTGTGGGAAAAGGAGAAATTGCTCGAAACGAGCAATTTCTCCTTTTCCCACAATGTTTTCTGTCCTATCGGAAGATCATTTTTCAATTTCGTCACAGTTTGAAAATGTCGTTTGTAAACTCTTTCAATTTGGGACAGTCGTAAATTTGGCGGCTGATAAAGGGTTAAACAATGCAGGTGCTAGCAATCACAATGAACCCTCTAAATTAAGTGCACGTGTGTTCAGAATGCTCTCGCAACAGCCCTTCTACATGGCGAATCCATTGCATCATCATGCTGTCATCTGTATCTTAGAGAAAATGTGATTTATGTCGACAGAACAGAATAGAAAATATAGTTTATTTGACAAGTGTATGATAGACAATCATGTTCACATACGAACAGGCCTGTTATATGATGGTAAGGCTTCAACTTCTCTCTCACATTTCTTGTCTCCTTCCCCCCTATCTTCTCCTTCACACATCTGTTTGCCTCTCTGTGCCTCTTACACAAATCTACCTGTCTCTCTGTCTCTATTTCACACATCTGTTTGCCTCTCTGTACCTCTTACACAAATCTACCTGTCTCTCTGTCTCTCTTTCACACATCTGTTTGCCTCTCTGTACATCTTACACAAATCTACCTGTCTCTCTGCCTCTCTTTCACACATCTGTTTACCTCTCTGTACCTTTTACACAAATCTACCTGTCTCTCTGTTTCTCTTTCACACATCTGTTTGCCTCTCTGTACCTCTTACAGAAATGTACCTCTCTCTCTGTCTCTCTTTCACACATCTGTTTGCCTCTCTGTACCTCTTACACAAATCTACCTGTCTCTCTGTCTCTCTTTCACACATCTCCATATCTCTCTGTCATTATGTCTGACATTCGTTTGTCTCTCTGTCTTTCTTTCACAAATTCCTGTCTCTCTTTCAAACACATCTGTCCGTCTCTCTGTCTCTCTTTCACACACCTGCCTGTCTCTCTTTCTCTCTTTCACATATCTATGTGCCTCTCTGTCTCTCTTTCACACGCCTGTCTGTCTCTCTGTCTTTCTTTCACAAATCTATCTGTCTCTCTTTTACACACCTGCCTGTTTCTCTGTCTCTCTTTCACATATCTATGTGTCTCTCTGTCTCTCTTTCACACATCTATGTGTCTCTCTGTCTCTCTTTCACACAACTGCCTATCTCTCTGTCTCTCCTTCACAAATATATCTGTCTCTCTTTCACACACCTGTCTCTGTCTCTCTTTCACAAATATATCTGTCTCTCTGTCTCTCTTTTACACGCATGCCCGTCTCTTTGTCTCTCTTTCACACAACTGCCTGTCTCTCTGTCTCTCTCTTTCACAAATATATCAGTCTCTTTTCACACACCTGTCTATCTCTCTGCCTCTCTTTCACAAATCTATTTGTCTCTCTTTCACACACCTGTTTGTCTCTCTTTCTCTCTTTCATAAATCTATCTGTCTTTCTGTCTTTCTTTCACAAACCTGTTTGCCTTTGTGTCTCTCTTTCACAAATATATCTGTCTCCATGTCTCTCTTTCACACAACTTTCTGTCTCTCTCCCTTTTTACAAATTCCTGTCTCACTTTCTACACACCTGTCTGTCTCTCTCTCTCTCTCTCTCTCTCTCTCTCTGTGTCTCTCTCTCTTGTCTCTCTCTCTCTCTCTCTCTTCTCTCTCTCTCTCTCTCTCTCTCTCTCTCTCTCTCTCTCTCTCTCTCTCTCTCTCTCTCTCTCTCTCTCTCTCTCTCTCTCTCTTTCCCTCTCCCTCTCTCTTTCAAATATTTGTCTGTCTTTCTTTCACACACCTGTCTGTCCCTCTGTCTCTCTTTCACACATGTATCTGTCTCAATGTCTCTCTTTCACACACCTGCCTGTCTCTTTGTCTCTCTTCCACACTAATGTCTGTCCCTCTGTCATTCTTTCACACACGTGTTCTTCTCTATGTGCCTCTTTCACACATCTGCCTGTCCCTCTGCCTCTCTTTCACAATTGTGTCTGTCTCTCTTTTAAACACATGTTTGTCTTTCTGTCCCTTTTTCACAATTGTGTCTGTCTCTCTGTCTCTCTTTTACACACATATTTGTCTCTCTGTCTCTCTTTCACACAATCGTTTGTCTCTCTGCCTCTCTTTCAAACACATGCTTGTCTCTCCGTCTCTCTTTCACACACCTGCCTGTCGTTCTGTTTTTCTTTCACATACCTGTCTATCTCTCTGTCTTTTATTCATATATCTATTTGTCTCTCTGTCTTCTTTCACATACCTGTCTATCTCTCTGTCTTTTATTCATATATCTATTTGTCTCTCTGTCTTCTTTCACACACCGGTCTGTATCTCTGTCTCTCTTTCACACATTATCCTGTCTCTCTGCCTTTCTTTCACACACCTGTTTGTCTCTCTGTTTCTCTTTCACATTCATGTATGTCTCTCTTTAACACACATCTTCCTGTGTCTCTGTCTCTCTCCCATACATTTGGCTGTCTCTCAGTTTCTCTTTTACACATCTGCCTGTCTCTCTTGCTCTTTTCCACACACATATCTGTCTCTCTGTATCTCGTTTACATACAATGACACATACCATTCACGTACACACACACACACACACATATATATACTTTATTGATACATAAGACCAGAGGCCACCAGTACACAAGAAATAAACATTCAAGGAACATACCATTCTCGATCTTAGCCTTAATACTATTGAAATTATTCACAATAGATCAAATATCTAAGCAAAGTATCGCCTATGGTATTTTATGAAATGAAAAGTACAGTATTTATTATCATGACCCAATGTTGTGTAGTGGTAATGGTCCGGGGTCTGAAATCTGGAATTCTTGGCCCGAACCCCGTTTCAGTTAGTTATAATTTTGTTCGCTAAATGCTTAATGACCAGGCGATATTAAGAGAAAGAATTGACAACGGATGAATAATTCCGTTTGCTTACTTTGGGCCGAAATACAATTACAGTATTATCATCTTTCAAAAATCCAAAAGATGAAGAATTGAAATTGTAAGAAGAACTCTGTTTGCTTATTTTTGATTTAAAAACAGCAATATCGGATTTTATCGGATTATCATCATTCAAAACTCCAATCGAGAATGAATTAACAATAATGAATTAATAGATGAAGAATTCCGTTAGCTTATTTTGGGCTTATAAGCGCTAATATCGGAAAACCGTCACTTAAAAAGCACTCTTAGTATACACATTAAAAACAAACCCCAACGGCATCTGGAAACATCACGACAAAAAGAGTTTAACAGCGTAACCGTGTTCTTGATAGCGACCAGAGAACACATGGGAGTGTCCTTTGGCAAGACACATTCCTAGCCTTGTACTGGTACCAGGCGCCATAGAACGTGTACCATAATGTTCATGAGCACTGTACATTGATAAGTAGAATGAAGCGGAATAAACAAAAAGAGAATTTGCTCATTATGGGTATTTTTTTCCTTTTGTCACACTGTTATCAACTCATTTCTAATGGGGACGAGAGGGGAAATCAGTTGCCGTGATTAACCCTTATAGTGCTGGAACCGACTTTATGCTTATGCAAACAGGTTAGATCTAGGCCAGTCGCCAATTACTTGGCGGCTGGCCTAGATCTAACCTGTTTGCCATTCTGAGTATCTTTCCTCGTAAGAATTAAGCAGATATTAAAGGTTTTTGAAAGCAGATGACAGAAAAAGCTCTTTTTAGAAATTTACCCAGCATTCTAAGGGTTAACAACGTTCACCAGCACAAGTTTCCCAATCATAAATACAAATTATCGTTTGCTGAATGTTTCAATTTCAACCATGCGCAATTTTCTGAAACGGGGCAATTTAAAGGGGGGGCGTTCGTAGGATAATTTCGTCTGACATTGTTGTATCGATTTTGGGCGGAGACGTGTTACGTGCAAGCATACAGAAAGAGAGAGAGGGATGCCATTTTGAACACAGTAGTGTGATAAGGTCTCACTCCCTATCAGAGAGTTAGGCAGTGAATGCGACGGAGGGTAGCGGCATAATTGTTTCAAAGTGCGGACTCGGGAAATTGGAAATACCTAGTGAGCGGGTAAGTTGAGAGCGCAATTCGGATGGGAATTCATGTAGTTAGTTGTATCAAGTTAGTTTATCTTTCGGATTGAGGGAGGATTGGAAAATGAATGATTTGATTCGACATGCCCGCGGATTCGAGAGGAATTCTCGCCGTTGTTAAAACGGATTAGTGTGTGAGAGTGCATGATGCGTGATTTAAAATAACGGATTACTTTCCCTCAAGATTATCCAGTTTAATCCTCGCACTTCGTTAATCGATTGATTTATCGTGGTGTATGTTGATTTCACACAAATATTTACGAGCTTCGATAAAAATTAAAGCGGTTCTGATAGTATATTTATATGGTATTTCTGACAAGTGTAGGGTGTTTAACGCAGTATCAACAGTTGCTCAGTTATGTAACAGCTTTCCTGGATCGACCTGTATAAGTATAGGGCTCTGAAGTGACTTGCCAAAGCTCACTCCCACGAAACCAGAGGCGCTGGTGGAGCTCGAACCCATGACCGTTGAGTTCTAAGTCCGCCACCGTTACCAATTAGTCACACAATTCCCCTAATGTATTTTCTCATTTGATTTTTGTCGTTTTCAACAGTTTTACAGCTAAAACACGGTAGTCAGTACACCTATCCATGTACCCGATATTTCTTTCCAGTACTGCTTTCACATCTGAACTCAATTACATATTTGCAATAGACTTATGAACAAAGACAATTGCTTCATTAGCCCCTCTCTCCATAAAAACTAAAGAAACCAGACCTGGTTTCAGACAACACTGTGACAATGATGAATTTCAGCAATTTAGCAATACATTTATTTTAACACAATGATTCTATTCTCCACCCACCAACCGCCCATTTTCTTAAAAAGCTTCTTTTTCATTTTTCAAATTGAAACATCACAAATTCCTATATTGGATACAAAGTCGATCTCTTTACAGATTGAACTAGCTAAGTCTATCAAATGTGATTTTATTTTGGTTTTATATCATGTCAACAAATTATAAGTTATATAACAAATTATAAGTTATATTGCAATGATCGGCTCGTCATGGGTGTAGGAAATTATCTTTCTTGACTGCAGATTAAAAATGGATGATGAATAGAACTATCGGATGGGACTTCTTTTCATGAGAAAATGGTGAATATAACGCTTCCGTAATGAATACGAAGTCAGTCACCCTGACCTAGTGGTTAAGGCGTCCGTCTCGGGACGGGGAGGTCGGAGGTTCGAGCCCCATCGGAGGCGTTTGTCCGAAAATGTTTTTTGTGTAACTTGTTCCGAAATGGCCAGTTTGTGAGCTGCTAGCTGGTTAAATCAATGGTTACTTGTTTCCGCCTCTGTCTGTCTGTCTGTCTGTCTGTCTGTCTGTCTGTCTGTCTGTCTGTCTGTCTGTCTGTCTGTCTCTCACTCTCTCTCTCTCTCTCTCTCTCTCTCTCTCTCTCTCTCTCTCTCTCTCTCTCTCTCTCTCTCTCTCTCTCTCTCTCTCTCTCTCTCTCTCTCTCTCTCACTCTCTCCCTCGCTCTCTCTCACTCTCTCCCTCGCTCTCTCTCACTCTCTCCCTCGCTCTCTCTCTCTCCCCCCTCTCTCTCTCTCTCAAATAAAATTGGCTTGTATTATATTGTAAGATAAATTACAGGAAATCAGGGAAAATTTTCTTTTTTTCAAAATTATTTTTAAATGGCACTTGAACATGTAATAGATGTATTGAGTCTTCATTCCGGACTATTTCACTTATAAGCTTCAACAGCAGATAATGATAGAAACCGTTGTGATCAAAAGGAGAAATTGCTTGCCACAAGCAATTTCCCTTTTGACCACAATGGATTCTACCTAATATCTTCATAAAATGCATTTGCATGTGCTATATGTTTCATTCGGCTGCCTTTTCTTTCAATTTTTACCAGTAACAAATGTTCCCGTGTCTGGGAATGAGTTGAATGCCAGAGTTCTTTAGCAAGGCGACGCGTTTTCAGATATCTAATAAATACAGGTCAGAGACAGTGCACGTTATAGTGCGAACTTAAATAATTCAAAATGGTTGCCGATGAGGTGCTATTAACATATCTTAACATTAAACCTTGCAGTGCATGAACCGACTTCATGCTTATACAAACAGGTTAGATCCAGGCCAGTCGCCAAGTAAACTGGCGGCTTGCCTGTTATCTAACCTGCTTGCTAATCTGAGTATCTTTTCTCATCGAAACTAAGCAGATATTTAATGATTTTGGAAAGCAGACGCCACAAAAATCTATTTCAAGATGATTATCAAGCATTCTACGGGCTTATTTGAATTGTCCTTTTAAGAGCCATTTCTTCCTAAATCAAAGCGCTGAAAACACTGAAGGACTAAGGTTCATTTAAAGCAAGATGACGGTGGATACATTTGAAAATTTCTTTGGGCAACATCTCGGGGAAAACAGCTGCTCCTTTTACCACAATTACGATAATTATTATTTCTGTGAACATAGAATGAACGATAGTCTATTTTTCAAACATCTGGACATTTTACGATTTCCCATGAGGCAACAGTAAAAGGGATACAAACGCCATTTGTTTACATAATTAGAACAGTCTATCACTTGATGTTGCATTGAATAAACTTGAATACAGAATGCACTAGCGTCTGTTGTGCGATTGATTGAACTTACAAACTATTTTAGTATAAATTAATTTTCCTTTCAAACATTCCAAAACGATTCTGTGTCTGTGCGAAGAAAATGATTGTTGAAATTGCGAATAGAATTGAAGGTTGAAAATTGACTGAACGTTTCAAACGTGTTTGCAATGTTTCATGAAATTGTATCTTATAAAGAGTAAAACAAAGATAGAAAGTGAGATTGGTTTCATATTTAAGTTTAGAAAATCTATTGGTGGAACGCAGTGTGTCTTTCTTTGGTTAGGTACTCTTTATTCAAAGCACAAAATGCATCAAAAGCAAACTTCGCTTCTACCACTATTGTTATTTATACATTGTATACCCTTTCTCTTTTTCTGTGACAGAAAAGAAAAGTTACTACGACATACGAAGCAACTTCGCCAAAGAGAAAATTTGCTCTTAAAGAGTCTTTCTCAGAGAATAAGATTTGTTTGACAGTAATGAAATAGAGCAAAACAAAGCGAGTAAATCCGGACTACATTTCTAGTCCCAAGAAGGTATTAGTCCGCACAGTGAAGGTGGATGTTTAATGAGTAATTGGGGTCAGACCGCTGTTTGTGTATCGATAAAGTACCGTCCCTCAAAAAGTGGTACGTAAATTCAATGGACTAAGGTGCTGACGCACCCTTAGTTCAAAAAAAGGATTTGTCCAATTATCAACATAACGTTAACCTTTTGCAGAGTTATGTGTCAAAATCTATGATTAGTGAATGGTATCAACATTAAATGTGCTTGTTCACAGATGTGAGGAATTTTGGAAGTTGAAAATTTATTTCTTTATAACTGTATACAAGCTGTACTGTTACATGATACGTACCGAGAAATAGCCATTGGATGCAAACTTAGGTATTCTTTAGTTATTTAACGTGTGTTTATAGTATATCAGTATGTATCTTAATCCAAAAGCATGACATCGCTTTTGAGATCATCGAATATAAGCATATACACTGAACATACTTAGATGAATTGACGCATCCTGAGTTAACTATCATTTCAATAGCTTCTTTTAGTTGTATATCAAACAACAATACAAAAACCCGTATTGTTCCAACGACATTTAACGATGAGTTTCATATTTTCCCTTCTGTGAACGAGAACCTTTAAAAATATAAAGATCTCATCCGGTTGAAATCATCGATACAACGGGAGAAAAGCTAGGGAGGGAACCACATGCATAGATTTAAATCCCGCCCCAATTCGGGATTCGAGCCCATGGAGTAATGTGCACCGTGCAACCGTTCTCGGTTCTTTAACTGGACATTTCACTGGCTAAAACTTTTAACTTGAATCTTTTACATCGATTATGACGGAAGTTTGAAGCTTATTCAATGATTGCTTCCTGGAAACTACATCAGTACTCGCACCAATTCATGTATTAGTTCTGGCTTCTGGCAAACTTGATTTGAAAGGAATAAGTATAAACTTGAAATAAAGCGAGACAGGAGAAAAGCCTATGCTTTGATGCGTATATATTTACAAGGCTGATCCAAACATCTGGGCGGCAATTTAGCAAGGCAAAAACACCACTCTAATCTCTTATCTACATTATTTGGGAATTTCGCGAACATGGTTCCCAATCGATAACTTACCAGACTTATTAATCAAATACGCCGGTGTTAGCTAAGGAACATGTTCCTAAAACAAACACGGCTTCTTGTCATTGACGGATTAGGTATGTCAGACCCATGTTTAACCCTTAAAGTGCTGGAACCGATTTCATGCTTATGCAAACAGGTTGGATTCAGGCCAGCCGCCAAGTAAATTTGCAGCTGGCCTGTGATCTAACCTGCTTGCTATTCTGAGTATCTTTCTCCATCAAAATCCAGCAGACATATAAGGTTTTGGAGATAAAACGACACAAAAATCTATTTTTAGAAAAATACCCAGCATTTTAAGGATTAAAGGTGCTTGTTTACAAGTTTGTGGAAAGTTTGATAAATTATTTTATATCTTTAAAACTGTATAGCAGCTGTACTTTTGTATGAGACATACTGGAGAATATAAATTTGAAAGCAAGATTAGTTCGCATTTAAGAATTTAGTGCCTGTATACAATGAATAAATGTAACATATAATTTTACATTAAGATTTATCTATCTATCTATCCATAATATATTCAGATCCAAAAGCGTTGTAACGGTTATGAGATAGATTGCTTTACGTTTAAGCATACCAAGATTAATTGACGAATTCTAAATCAACATAGCATTAAAAAGCCTTTTCCCAACCAAATATCATTCGGCAAGACACAGACTATATTGTTTCATCGACATTTTATTTCGACTTGCAAATTGTCTCATGTGCGAACAAGTACGTTTTACCAATAACCAAACAATAACGAAAGTTGACCGGTTTGTTGCAGACGGCTATGGAAAACATTGTGGGAAAAGGACAAAAATATTTGTAACAAGCAATTTCTCTTTACCCCACAATGTTTTCTGCCCTATCAGAAGATTATTATTCAATTTCATCACATTTTGAAATGTCATCTCCAAACTCTTTCAATTTGGGACAGTCGAAAATATTGTATTGGTAAAGGGTTAAGAGACAAAGCGCTTACACTCTCTTGTGTTTGGTAAGGGGTTAAGAGACAAAGTGCTTGGCAATCTCTTGCTAGTTCAATCTTCTGTACCCTCCTGTGTTGTTTAAGCCATACATTACGCTCATTTACACTTAAATTATGAAAGTTCAAGAATAATTGAAAAGTAACTTAAAAGTACTTTAAATCCCCTTTTATAGAGGGATTGAGACTGTAACACGTTCACATGATCCTTTAAAAAGACTGAAAACTATAAGGTTTGTTTACAATTAGCGATAAAACAATGTCAGCCAAGAAACTTTGAGACCCAATAAATCCCAAATAATACTCCATTTTGAATGTTCACGTTGTAAATATTGGATAAATGACAGTATTTTTATGTGTTTCTCGTGATCAGTGTTGATTGAAAATGTGAGCGTTATAAGATCAGTGTGGATTGAAAAATTGAACATTATTTGATCAGTGAATTGAAAATATGGACATTATTTGATCAGTGTGGATTGAAAAAAAAATCAACGTTATTTGATCAGTGTTGGTTGAAAATATGAACGTTATTTGATAAGTGTTGATTGAAAATATGGACATCATTTGACCAGTGTGGATTGAAAATATGGACAATATTTGATCAGTGTGGATTGAAGATATGGATATTATTTGATCAGTGTGGATTGAAAATATGGACATTATTTGATCAGTGTGGATTGAAAATATGGACATTATTTGATCAGCGTGAATTGAAAATGTGAAAGTTGTTCGATCAGCGTGGATTGAAAAAATATGGACGTTATTTGATTAGTGTTTGTTAAAAATAAGAAAGTTGGGTGATCAGCATAGATTGACATATGCAAACGTGATTTCATCAGTGTAGTTCGTAGATATGTGAAGTATAAATATTAAGTACAAAAAGACACTTGTTAATGAGAACGTCATGTGTTCAGTGTGAGTTGAAGTAGTTAACGTTATGTGGTCAGAGTTAATAATATGTGTAAACGTTAAGTAATCAGAGTTAGTTATAAGCTTCGAAATATACGTAAATTAAAAGTAGAAAGGAGAACCTCAGAAATGCTTTAACTTGGACGTTAACAGACCCCGAGTCCTAAATGTGAAATATGTATTGTATTTTTAGATGCATGTCTATTTCTCATACACACAAACAAAGATACCTTTGAAATTCAAGGGTAATGACAACTAAGTCATCGTAGGCGTAAGGTTAAGAATCTTTGTAAGACAGGTCACAGGTTCGAAATTTTGATCAATAAACCCGCATCATGCACTCATACGTCAGCGAACTATCATTTAATTTATGTTTATCTCTCATTATATTTCCCCCCTCTCTTTCTCTCTCTCTCTCTCTCTCTCTCTCTCTCTCTCTCTCTCTCTCTCTCTCTCTCTCTCTCTCTCTCTCTCTCTCTCTCTCTCTCTCTCTCTCTCTCTCCCACTCTCTATCTCTCTTCCACTTTCTCTCTCACTCTCACCCATCAAGTCACTTACTCACCCCGGCTTTTTTCAATTTTAATGCTAATTTTAATATAACCCTTATAGTATGATATAGTATGATACGTACTTGGGTCAAAATACTCTTTTCATGTTCTGTAATGTATTATTGACCTAGGGCCTCATACACATAGTGAAATGAATTATCATAACTGTTGAGTCCCGGACAAACACACACTGTAACACAACCCCCCACCCCACCCCCGTTTCACCATTGCACACATACCACATGGGGCCTGTTCGAGACTGGAGACGTCTGACAATGTAACATAGCGAGTGTCATGAAAAACTGTCAGCAGAATGACCCGGTCGTTAAATTATTGCCTCTAACTAATTGGTCGCCTTGTTTCTGACCTCTACATTAGGATATCTTTCCCAATTAATCTTCGTTTTTTCTCTTGTGTCCTCAGAAATGCTTTAACTTGGACGTTAACAGATCCCGAGTCCTAAATGTGAAATATGTATTGTATTTTTAGATGCATGTCTATTTCTCATACACACAAACAAAGATACCTTTGAAATTCAAGGGTAATGACAACTAAGTCATCGTAGGCGTAAGGTTAAGAATCTTTGTAAGACAGGTCACAGGTTCGAAATTTTGATCAATAAACCCTCGCCTCGCAGCACCCTCGCCTCATCTTTAGATGCCTTAATTGCATTTTTAATGGAAAACGTCACCTCGTCTCGTCTAAGGAAATTGGGTTTTCAAACCCTTCAACCGTCTTAATAAGACAGACTCTTACCATTGTCAGTATACTGGAAAATGCACGACACTTTCAACCGCTTTTCATTCAAACTTTATATCTTAATGCACCCATTAACCGTTCTGGTATAGTGCGGTCAAATTTACCTAATGTTGACCTTTGTGCAAGAATGAATTTGAGAGGGATGACGCGGGTAAAAATCAATCATTGCAAAGAGATCGTACTTTGTCGGGATTGTTCGATAAATTACGTGTACCTTATTACAGGTTTAGAGAATCAATGAAACGTATTTGTGTGAAATTATGATGATTGTGGTCATCAACGTCAGGCAAATTTGTTCGAACGATACATCTTCAAAAGTATTGGAAATATCCTTCGAAGCCACCGACTTCTTTCATTTACAAACACCATTGATCAGTTTTAAGAGAGGAAAAGAAATTATGGAGTTTCTTTCTATTCTTACATTAATTCATGTCGTTTTACATCGTGTCGACATCATTTTAGTTATGAGTGCAATGTCCGACTCCCAATGATGGAGGAAAGCCCTATATAAGCTGGTCAAGCCCAGTAGAACCATCGGCTTCAGATAATCATTGTTAAATGTGTACCACATGCAGATTCCTTCAACGTTAAAAGAAAGATTAATGTGTATCAGTTGAATCTTTCAAATCTTTCAAACTGTTTTAAAGAAGGGTTTATGGCGTTTTGATTAACATAGAAAGAGAAAGGGTCTCTTTTGAACTTTAATTTCGTGTATCTTTCATTAATATGTCGGAGACATGGCAATCAATCTGACAAGGTCATAGACAATCTTTTTACAAACTAAGCCGCCGTTCAACTTTCATTTAAATGACAGAAATTCTGTTTTTTAGTACCACGGAGACGAAAGCGCTTTAAGGAACAAAGCATCAATTGAACTTATAAATGAGGAAACATTATTTTGACAAAGATACGAACATATGAAGTGTTGTTCACTTTGAGTTTCTTGCTATCTATCGAACCTTAACATCACAATGATCTTTATATTGTTTGTATGGTGTTAACGCCGTATCAGCATTTTTTCAGTTTACAAGTATGTAATGGCTTTTCTAGATCCACCAGTACTAGGCTAGGGATCTTAGGTGACTTTCAAAAGGACGCTCCTACGAAACCATAGGTGTCGATTGGGCTCAAACCTGGGACCCACAAGTTTTAAGTCCGTCACCTTAACCACTGTGTCACGCAGGACCTCAATGTTCTTTCTAAGCCACAGCCTACTGGCCTTGAAAAACTGGCTGCCTTAGTGTTGTCAAACTCGTTAACTTCTTAATGCTTCATGAATTATGAATGAGGGAATGACTGCGTTATTTCGCCATTAAACAAGTTCGTTGTCATCCCTCATGAAACGTATTGGTACAGGACTTATTCAGAAGTCGTTTCATAGAATGATGAAATTACCTACAAAAATGTACAACCAGATATTTGAGAACATTTCATGGTTGTGTACACTTGGTTAAGGTATGATCTCATAGCCTTCATGTATAGCTGGCATATTCTTGAGGAAGCGTGACTAAAACGATGACAGTGGTCCAGGGGTAGAGCTTAGGCATCAGGACACGAGGGTAGTGGGTTCGAATCCTGCGAGAAGTGGGATCTGCCTTGCAACCTTTTAATAATCCAAATACAGCGGGAGTAATTGTTTTGTATCCAGGAAGCAGAATCGAAAGGGATTTATCTAAGTAGCAAGAACTTGTTTCACAATCGATGTAAAATAAATAGGTTTAAACTAAACTATATTATCTAGATTAACAACTGTTGAAAACCGAGTTAAAGTCCAAAAAAAACTCAAAAGCACAAACTTATCCGACACACACGAATTCAATACAAATGTTATACTTCACGTAAGCAACAAGAAATGGTAAAAGATCTATTTGGAGCTTTTGGTATTAATTTTCATCAAAGTCTCATCATTGTTACAACTTATATTACTAGTATGTACAAATAAAAATGTTTACAGACACATAAAACCATGCCGTTCAAATTTGAATTATAAGAGATATATGGTTTCTTGGTTGAGTTAAATGTTTATCTATCGTACTTGTACTACATGTATACGTGTAAAATCCCAAGTCTTAAATCTTGCTTTTATATTTTCAGGTTGAAAAACGGACACAGCACTCGCTAAACAATATTTACTGAAAGCCTCTTTCTATCAAAGATCGCCAGACTGGCAGCTTATTCCCATTGACAACCGAAGGTTCAGGGTTTCAGGTGACGAACATAAACGAAAACCTGCTCTGCGTTTTACTTTAACAATTACGGAAATCCTCTATCAAACATCTGCACACTGACAGAGTAATCCCATTGAAGGACAAGGGGTCGGGTTTTCAGGTGACGAACACAAACGAAAACCCGTTCTGCGTTTACTTTAACAGTCTCCGTCTTGTTTTACTGACGTTTCCCTTCATCAGAGCCGGCCTCACTGACCTAGATCCCATTCACATTGAAGACAGGACAGTTAACGGTCGGTTTATAAGTTCATCTACCAGTCACCGAAATATCAACTCACGGCGCTCTCTCATAGCGTTTTGCGCTTGATACAATAATGTAAGTACACCGCTTTAAAATAAGATCGAAATTATACGGAACTGTAGTTTTCAATTATTTGGAATAAGTATCAAATGATAGAAGTAAAACAATTCAACCTCTGTTTTCAGATATTTTGTTCGAAATTAAAGGCTATTTGTGAAGATAATGACACAATAGCTTTGGCGTTTTGTAGATTTACTGGATTGGTTTTCGACAAAAACCTGTAATCGCAGCTTTTCAGAATATCGAAATAACCGATTTACGACAGTGTGCCCATCTGATTTTTGCTGTTATTTTGAAATCGTGATTGTTTCTAGCATTAACGTCTCATAACAGGACATCGATGGGTATGGCGGACGAAAATTTCAAGAAAAGATTTGAAGACGACGAAGAAGAGGAGGAGGCGCTTACGGGTGAAAGTAGCATTGGCAGTAGTGAGACCACCAAGGTGAAGAAGCGGGAGACATGGACCCGACCCTTGGACTTCCTGTTAGCCTTGTGCGGATTTTCCATCGGATTCGGAAACGTGTGGAAGTTCCCGTTCCTGTGTTATAGGAATGGTGGAGGTAAGTTGGATTGTTTCATTTATATTATCTATGTCTTGAATGTGTTTAAACGTATAACACTGTACTTGCTTGATTCTTTCGGTCTAATGTGTAGTAGTTCTATGGTTGGGTGGTATAAATATTCCTAACGCATTTTCATTCCTTCTCTCTTTTCATGCAAAAGCCTACTGCCACATGAAGCATGCACTTCTATCAGATGTCATGTCGTTGTCTTTATGTCTTTCATTTTAAAGTACTCCTGTTTTCTTTCGTTTCTATACCCCCAACCCCGTGAAATTCAATGCTGCGTTTCTATATCTCTCAAAGTCTTACGATGAGCTTTTTTAGTTTCTTTTCCTCTTAAAACGCAATTGCTTGCCTGAGATTTAAAATCTCGTGCTAGCAATGTTCTACTGTATGATTCCTTTCTCTCTTAAACTATATCGGTTGACCGTTGTTTAAGCCGCTCTTGAATTGCAGTGTATTAATGTTTAGTTTCTTTCTTTAATTGATATCTAATTGTTTGCCTAAGTAGCAATTTCTCGCGAATTGCAGAGGTCTACTGTTGAGATTCCATATTTCTTTAAATAATATTGTTGTCCAGGGTTCGTTTCTTTCATGTTTTATACACTGTATTGTGTTACATTTGCATTTTTTTTTAATTACTTTTAGCCTTATTGGTAGTTTTTTTGTGTAGTTATTCGTCTTTCTATTGGTTTCGTATGATTCCTATTGTCTTTCACGATTTGGCGTTTAAAATTCAAACTTCCACAGACCATAAACTAATACTTTTTTTTATCGTAAAATGCAACTAGAGTTATCAAATCTTACAAGTGTGAAAGCTTTTATTTCGTTTCATTGTTAATCCTTTTGTCAAACAATCTCGAGATTTTTTTCCGTCAAACGAATGGTTCTAAAGGTTTGTAAAGAAATCATCTGGTCATTAATTTCATTTCTACAAATATCTTTTTGAATCTTTCAAGGAAAGTGCGTTGTATCCTCCATTCTCATTTCATTAACCTCCCTTACCACTATTCTAGTTTTCTTCTTTTTGAGGAATCTTTGTCACCTAAAACTCGGTCTTTGCTACTAAATTAACATTTAAGTCGTTCGCTACCTTGAAGAAACCTGTTTTCAATATTTTCCAGGCGCGTTCTTGATTCCCTACTTCACATGTTGTCTGATTGGCGGGATTCCGACGTTTTTTCTCGAGGTCTCCATTGGTCAGTTCATGTCGAGGGCGGGTATGAAGGCGTGGAAACTCGTCCCGTTGTTTCAAGGTAAGATACTTTCAAATGGATAAACATTGTGTCAACAAATTGTTAGATGAATTATTACTCTTATTTGACTCGCAAGTACCTGACCAAGGCTCCAAAGTGTGTTGCCAAACGCCACTCTGACGAAACCATTCGAGTCGGTTTGGGCTCAAACCCAGGATCCAAAGCTACAAGCCCATTGACTTAGAACTACTGGATCAAAGAAATCATTGAGGAAATCAAGGAGAGAATTACTTGCTAGTGTGGTATTTCACATCTCTATTTCATGAATGTTATTCGAATTGAACAGTGCCATTGAAAGACAGTATACTGGTAATTCATAAAAAAAAATCTATTTTGTCCAGCAGTTTGGTGAGGGTCATCAACGAACCAAAAATTCTCAAGAAAAACAAAAACGGAATGTTTGTTTAGACATATTGTATTGCTCAAAATCTACATAGTCATAATATAGAACTTTTGTACAAATCATAATGAGCAAATGGATTGATCTACAAGTTCTGAATATAATTATATTCTGGTATATAAGTTGCAACAATGATCATGGCAATATTACATTATATTATTAACAAACCATACGTATTCACGTAACAAATTAAAAACCTACAGCAAAGGTGAGAAAACAAAAGATATCTGAAAGAAATAGAGCAAAAGCACACAAAACCTGTTCAGAAGGAATACAATCTCACCCAATGAAATGGAAGACCGACATCCACATTACTCATGAATATTACTTTTTACATACCAAACATATTTCGTTAATTATGTTATCAAAACAGGAATTGGTGTTGCCATGGTGATTGTCATCTTTCAAACAAACTGCGACTACAACGTGCTTCTATCCTACGCATTCTACTACCTGTTCTCATCGATGACGTCAGTGTTGCCATGGTCACATTGTAACAACGAATGGAATACGGAGGCGTGTCGAACGACCCGATTGGTCGTCAACGCAACCAACGTCACGATGACGTCACAAGCAATGGCGAATTATACGATTGAAACGTCCAGCTCGTATGTTTCTGATCCTGTAACGGAATTCTGGGAGTAAGTATCAATGATTTAACCGCTGTGTTATATAAATATAACATATCAAAGGCCCGTGAAAGGAGATGAAAGTTATATCAAACTACATGTATATTATTTGGTAAATTTTTGGTCAGATTTTAATAGTTATCACCAAAAATACCAAAATGTTCTAGTCTTTTTTGAAGTTAAAACAAAAATTGAAAAAAAAAAAAATGAAAACAATCAACACAAAAACATCAACCAAAAAATGAATAAAAACCGTTGCTTTGGCGATTTTATGGGGGGCGCCCCCGCCCCCACACTTGAAATCCGCCTATGGTATTAAATAAGGTTCCTCTAAAATTTACGAGGAGCCTCGGACATTAGATTTTAGCCACCGTGATGGTGCAGGAGTGTTGTAAACTTTATGCGTTCATGACAGTACATCCACCACGTGGTCATAAATAAACGACATGAAAACACGCCTTTTGTGTTGGACAGCCGACGATTTCCAGATAAAGAGAGAAGAAGGGTCCAGACTGAATAAATAATAAAGATTAATATATTAGAATTAGATTAACCTTGTTTTTTGACATAACTTGAGTGACATTTATTACGGAAATATGGAAAGCCCGTTGATGTTTGTCCGATACGCAACTCAAACAAGTTCAAACCGGTTCGGCAAATGTTATGTTTTGTCATCAAAGTGTGTCTCTTATTGTGTCTATAAAATCAAACGAGGGTCTTTATGTAAAATAATGCAACGTGCGGCGTGTAAAAATATGTATTGAAGCACTCACATATATATCTTAAAGCTCAGATGTGATGTCCTTATGAAATCATGTCCTACTGAAATGCATTTACAAGTATTTACTCAAGAAATAATTATTCTGAAAGCGACGAAATATCAGCTCGCCTCATTTAATATTTATCACTGTTTTAGCTTTGGCGTTTAGAGCAATGACTCGGATGATGTGTCATCATAAATGATATTTCACTCTGTTGTTTCAATATTGAAACATGTTTCAATATTGAAGCATACAACTAATTGGCCGGCTAAGTTAATCGGGAAAAGAGGGGGAGAGGGTAACGGAAGTTGCACCTGTTTCTCTCCCTGTGATTTTATAGTTTGTTAACATAAACAAGATAAAAATAACGTTTTCATGTTTTATTCTCAATGACAAGCTATAGTCAAGCTCAAATAATTGTTTTCCGCGTAAAGGTCTTCAATAAGGCGTGACATGACATCTTAGATGACAACGTCGAGGGGATAACAAATATGCAAATGGAATGAGATATCGTGAAATTACGTAAGTCTGTAAAGGTGCTTAAAGAGCCTCTAGTTATCGCTTTATGTGAATAAAAGTGGCTTTCAAAGTGACATGTGCTTATTATAACGGAAGTCGATGTGAGAATCAAGGAATCCATTCTTGTCTTCATATTTGTGAAACATATGTCATGCATGCATCCAACGTCTAGAATACCTTAACGGTGTCTATTGAGTAATGGTCGCCAGACAAAGACAGTTCAATGAACCTCTAAGCGTAAAGTTCATATGCGAGCTTGATGTATTTGATTCTATCATTGAAGCAACTGTCAAAGCTAAAATTTCAAATTAAAATGAATAATAATTAGATGAAAGAAAATTGTTCACATATGTATTTTTACTTTCTCTTATTCGTATAACTAATAATAATCTATCTCATGCTTAACATATCGTACCCAATAGATTAGTTAAAGAAATGTATGGATCGGATTTGATAGTAACGTTTATAATAATATTTTTTATCTCAATACGCGACTATTTTCTCCATAAGGTTCAAGGATGTGATATTTTCTTTCTTACTTTAAGAAAAAATAAAGAAAAAAAACAGAAAAACCCAAGCACCCTGAAAAAGAGCACATTTAAACCAATTTCATAAATGGAAGTGACTTTATGTAAGCAAACACTTAACTTATGATGAAATAAAGTTTAATACAAAAAATGTACATCCTCAAAAATCAAGGGGAAAAACAATTTTAAATATCGAATGAATTCCTGTTCTGTTAGACGAAATGGAATTACCGCCGGGATTTTAAGGAACTATCCGATAGAATCTAATATAATGTCTAACATTTCAAACGCGAATTATCGACTGACTGAAATGCGCAGATAATTAAGGCTTAGAATAAGAGCAACGAACTCTCTTACCTAACCAGTTAACATGAATTATCCAATAAACTAAAATATCACTTTGTTCCTTCAGACGGAACGTTGACTTTTTTTTAACTTCTGGGGAAATGAGATTTGAAATTGATTTTCTCGCGAAGAAAGCCCTCGAAACACAACGTTGTTCAGTAAAATAAAAGTGGTCTTTGGTTTGGGGTGCTGTTTCGAACTAGTTTTACAAGCGTCTGAGCTCCCAATGAGAAGCAAATGGCAAACTTTTTCATATAGAAGGTTCAATATCTGTATTAGAATAAGAGTTCGCCAAGGTGCACCGTTTTGTCCCTTTGTATCTCATTACCCTATGTTCAACATTATATGGAAAAGAAGGTAATTATTTTCCATTTGCTGCTCTGTAATGTTACAAGTAGGTTCCTTTACCCGATGCCAAGCTTTTGGATTATTGCAAATGTAAAAAGCATTATGCACCGATGATATAGTCTCAGAAACCAATGACACTTTTCCCATATGAGAACTTGAACCATTTTCTGTACTCTGGATTCATCAGGAACTTTTCTGATCTAACATCAAATGCCTGGATCTAGTTCTTACGGACGGGAGGATTTCATCTTACATTTAAAAGTAGTCCCTAGAAAACGAGTCTTTCCAGACATTAATGTGCATTGTACTTGACACATCTTTTGTCACCAATCTTAATTTTTTCATTCATGCGTAAGACATGTGTAAAAGTTTGATGCCCTTTTTCAGACGTTAGGCATTCTCGTTAAGAACCAACCAAAGTTTATCTTTCTGGAGATAAAGCATATGTCAGAAATCAAACTAGGTCCCATTATACTACGTTCTTTTAGACGCAAGTCAATGTTTCATGCTTAAAATCACTAACCTTCTATGCTTTATTCTTTCAGACGGAGGGTGCTTTCCTTATCCGAAGGAATTGATTCCCCCGGAAGAATTAAATGGGATTTGTGTCTTTGTCTGTTGCTTGCGTGGACCGTTGTCTATTTCTGTATCTGGAAAGGAATCAAGAATTCCAGTAAGGTGAGTGTTAAACATGCCTTTACAAAACGCAAGCAAGCACCAAACCTTCATTACAAGTTGCTTTGTCCTTGGTATAAGCCAACAATCTGTACGCTATGGCTATTCTTAAGCAATTTGACAGTAGGAGTCGGTTTTTCTGTTGGTCTTATTGAATTTGTATTTACAATTGACAGATCATCAACAAAATGAAAAGGGATTTTAAACGATAACATTTCTCGTCGTCACGACTGTCGTCATTTATATGGTGTCTAGCTAAATCCGATTTGTTGATTCAAGATAAATTCTTTGAAATGCCTAAAGACAGTTTCATTTGGTTGTTCTTGCCTTCCAGATTATGTATTTCACAGTTACATCACCCTATATATTGATGTTCATCCTTTTAATCCGAGGGCTGACGCTAGAAGGCGCTATTGATGGAATCAAATTTTATCTCACCCCCAACTTTAGCAAATTATTGGACGTTCAGGTATAGTCGATTTATTGTATTTGTTTGAGACATTCCCAGATATAAAAATATGTTCCGGCAATGCAGAGTTAGTAATATTTCCGAATTTCAAATTTCATCTCACCCTTACTTAAGCAAATTATTGGACGTTTAGATATGTTCAATTTATTGGATTTGTTTGAGACATCCCCCGATATGTCATATGTTTCGGAAAGGAGGAGTTGGTAACATTTCCGTATTTTATAGCAATGATATTTGGACAAATGAAAAAATGTGGTTTATTTGTGTTGCATAGCTATGAATATAGAGAAGAAACGTTCATATGCTTAAACAAAAAATCAGAAGGGTTAACTTATGTGGTCGTAGAGAGGCGGTAGCAACATATCTCCTTGGCTTAAACCAAGGTCTATCGGATATATAAATTTCTCTCGTGTCCGATGTTTGTGAATCAATTGACAGCTGAGTATGGTGGTTGTTATCTTTTAATTTGAGCTTGACACTTTTTGTGTCTGAAATAGGACCATAGTTATATCTCGTATCAACTTGGCCAGTTATATCCATGTCACATACACGTATGGTGTTTATTTTAAATGTCTGAAGGTTCAGCAAACACGACATACTTGTTTATAGTTGACCATCCGACAAAATGCCTTGAAATGAATAGTATTGTAGAGTGTTCTACAAAATACAATGTTTTATTCAGCAGAAGACGACATTTGGCCAATTTCTCACATGATAATTAACAATTTACAATACATGCATTCATTTAGAATAAGGTCATGTAGGTTATGCTTACACTAGAAACACTAGCAGCATATAATCATTTAAGCGCTGAAAACGTTTACAGTTTATGGCAATATCCATAATACAATTATTTCAGGACAAATCATAAATTAGAGTATAGATGTTAGCTGAAGAGCTTAAATTTTTAGAAAGTGTTTGTTTCCTCATAATTCATTCTAATAAGAAAATGAATTACTAGTTCTAGTTAGTCTGCTTATTTTCAAAGACGATAATGCTTGTGTCAATGAAAGTTTATTCAAACAAATTTTTGACAAATGTACAGTATACATGTGGGGATTTTCTTTTATTCTTGATTTACTATTTTGTGAAAATATCTCTGACAAACAATGCAAGAGCGTCCATGATGACCGGGTGGGTATTTGCCCGGTCATCGCCCTACAGTTTTACTTATTCCTGAGAAAGGCAAAGGCTGTGATGTTCAGGCAAGATAATCTATAAACGTGAATAAAATAACCCGAGCTATCAATTGAAGTAGAGTTGAAGCACCGGCAGAGAGTCCCCCACATTAATCATTTGACCACTTCAGTGTGTATTAGATTAGCTTGTCTGAATGTTATTTAGAGACATCATTTACTTCTGCGTCTCATTTCGTGACTATATGTCATAGCCGAATGTTTACTTCACATTCTTCATGGAAACATAGATGTATTAACTCATTTCGATTTATCTATTAATTATTTTATACTTTTGTTTGATTGAGGCCAAATGAGGCATTCTGTTGGCTCATAAGCAATTATGAAAATAGTTTATTCTGCTACGAAGTCAAATGTGATTTCATTCTTTTGTTCTGTTTAAAAATATGTTTATTTGAGTTGCAATATTTTCTTTTAATTGACGAGTCCTATTATGAAGAGGAGATCCCAGTATAAAGAAAATAAACAGTCAAACATGACGAAAAAAGATGTTGATAACGAAAAATACCTAAAATTACATGTTACGAAATTGTATTTAAATTTGATTTTCAATAAAACTATATACTAATTCCACTTCATGACTCCTGCATGTTATGATTGTAGGTCTGGGCAGATGCCGGCAACCAGGTATTTTATACATACTCATTATCATCAGGTGTGCTTATAGCGCTGGGAAGCTACAACAAGTTTCATCATAATTCAATGAGGTAATATGGTAATGAGGTAACGTACCCTTTTATGGTTTGACTTTATTCGTTTATACATCGAGTCAACAGTATTTCCGATCTTTGTGATACCCAAACTTGCCATAAAGTTAATCACTTTAGCATTCAATACGGACTTGGTAAAATGGAACGACCCATTTACATTCGAAGTCAACCGAGAGATTCCCTCTCGTGATATACCCGCGATATGCACTTAAAATTAAAGTTAACATTTAAAAATCCAGAATGAGCAAGTATGTGCTTGTCACAGTAAAGAACCGGAAAGCTACTGGATAGAAGAACCGGGATAAGTAAGCGTAATAATATTGATAAATGATGGTGTAACAAAGCGACCCGTCGATAGCTAAGATGACTAAAAAAATGATAAGGTATGGACGTTCCTCTGTTGATAAATACATAACTGGATCCATGTGTTACGCATGATTTTATTTAAAAGTCTCAGCAATCTATACGGATGATTTCCAAAACACAAACATTAAGGTCGGTAAGAACTGGTTAATGGAAAACTGGTTATTGCTTTGGTTAAATATGCATCGCTTCGAAGACAAAATGAATATCAACGATTTTGTTATTTATTTCATATTAATTACCTCCCTTTAAATTTTAACTTTCTCATTAATATTAAAATAAAGTTGGCAAATACAATTTCTAATCGAGGAAACATTCCTATAATATGAAAATTGATTTTAAAATGGCATCCACTTTGTTTAATCTTTAATTATGTTATTCTGACTTTTCTTCATTGCCCAGGTCTTACCTAATAGGGCGTCAGCGTATGAACTAGTTCCCCTATTCTTTATCTCAGCATGATATACCATCTTTAACAGACAACAACTTAGACATTGTAATTGTTACGCATACCTAACGTATCGTTCTTTTTCAATGATCACGTTGAATATAATTTCTTTTAAGGGACTGTATGTTGTTTGCGTGCGTGGACAGTTGTACTAGCTTTTTATCCGGATTTGTGATATTTTCCGTGCTTGGCTTCATGGCCAACAAACAAGGGGTGTCCGTAGCCGACGTAGCAGAATCAGGTACAGTTTTTGTAATATGTTTGCATGATCCAATCCAAGATTATCTAAAAGCTCATTCATCGCCCCTCGATATCATGCAGCAGCTTAAACCAATCTTGTCTTGAAGCATGTTTTTTTCCTGAAATATAACAACAGCTTTGCAAGCTTATGACATATATTCCACTGAGATTCTGTTGTCATTATGTTTGTTGTTGTCATAAGCTCCTTTCTTTTAAAACATCGAGCATATTTAATATAGTGAGCTGTATATTATATCTAAACTTCTTTTTAGGGTTCTTTCCAGCTTGCAATAGCTAGTAACCATCTTAGTTATTATGTGCCACCAGAACCGGAAGGTAAATGGTCAAGTTATGCGGGGTACACACTGTGGCTATCATTGGCAAAAGTAGTTGGAAAAAGCAAAAGTATCTAGGCGCGGCTATCTTGTTGGACATAAGATCGTAAATATTGGTCACGTGTTTCAACTGCCTGGTACTGATGCAACAAATGTTCCACGGAGTTTGTGTTTTCATTTTGTTTGTTAACATTAGCTACTTCTTTATGACATGGTTCAAATGTTAGTCCAGCTGTTTCTTCAATCTTAATTTCTACAATGGCTATTTGAGTTACAATATACAAATATGTATAAACCATTTTTTCTTGGAGTCGTTTCCCCCTGAAATATAATCAAAGCCATCGTTCGACAAATCTTCCACCTGATTTGTCATGTTATTATGCATGTAAAACCCCACATCGTACATCTTTAAACATATTTAATGTGTTTAGCTTTGTATCTAATCTGCATTTCTATTAAAGCTTCTATCAAGCGATTTCTCTTTTTGCCACAATGCTATTTGAAATCCGTCTGCTGCAAGATGCAAATATGTTGTGTAAGGTGGTAATGTGTTAAGTTCATAGTCATCATGTTTGTTACCATTAGAGTATGGCTTTGATTATATAGTTGCTGATCAGACAATTGATTGAAATCTGCATACATGGGTATAGAGTGACGATTCGTTCCTTCAGATGAATCTAGTTTCTTTATATTTGTTACAGGTCCAGGACTGGCGTTTATAGCCTACCCCGAAGCTGTCGCCCAGATGCCGGTGGCACCAATGTGGTCAATCATTTTCTTCGTCATGCTCATACTTGTTGGACTCGACAGCCAGGTAGTTCATGAATGTAAACCAAGGCATAACTGTAATTTTCGGTGTATGTCCACGTTTATCTTAAGAATATATTCGGCTGACATATTCAAAATCACTAAATAAAATTGAAAAGCAATCGCAAAACAGGAACAACATGGAACTTTCAAATTTCACCTCATAATAAAGTCTAATGAATAAACTGCGTATTGTCACTGTATTATGTGGGTTGATGTCCCAGAATAGTTGGGTTCAGGTGTACCGATCAGCTGTGAAGTGGTAGAGGGTCGGCCTCTGGTGCCGAGGCTACCGGGCCTGATCCCCGCTAGCTGCGAATTAAACATGTCGGGACTCACCAATCGAACCGCTATCGCCCTTATTTTTTTAGATTGAGGGATGAAATGATGTTACAAATTTATCAAATTGAGGGATGAAATGATGTTACAAATTTATCAATGTAAGTTTATTTGATTAAAATTATTTACAGTTATTGTCAGCGATATAAGTATATACAGTGAAGCCTCGTTTATCCGGACCCCGATTATCCGGATGTCTCGCAATCCGAACGAAATTGTAAGGGAACGGAATTATTGGACCAGTTTGTTGCAGACGACTTTTGAAAACATTGTGGGTAAAGGAGAAATTGCTCGTGACGAGCAATTTCTCCTTTTCCCACAATGTTTTCTGCCATATCAGAAGATTATCTTTGAATTTCATCACGTTTTGATATGTCTTCTGCAAACTCTTTCAATTTGGGACGGTCGACAATTTGGCGTTTGCTCAAGGGTTATAAGTATACACCGCTCATACAGACCGTTTATGTCTTAATGTGAATAAGAACATACTCTGCTTCATTAGTCCGGATTATTCGGTAAACCGGATATTTTGTTGGGAACGGACATGTTTGGAATAACGAGACATCACTGTACAAGCATATGATTGAGAGAATAAAGAAAGAAAAACATGCTCATAAAAACTTTTCTCTTTAGATTTACGACTCTTTTCAATGAAATAAAGGACGATTTGAAAGAACAAGCTTTGGGCTCCAAGACTGAAAACAAAATTGTTAAACAGATAAAGATTGACAAGGCCCTTGTTTGTATTACAGTTTGTTGCTGTGGAAGGTATGGTCGCGTTTGTGATGGACCTGTACCCAAGGAGGCTTCGTGTTGGCTATGGACGAGAGATAGTGATCGGAGCTGTTTCTGCAGTTTCATTTTTAGTCGGTCTATCGATGGTGTGCGAGGTACGTGTGGGAGTACAAACATTTAACCCTTAGAATGCTGGGCAATCTTCTAAAAATAGATTTTTGTGTCGTCTGCTTTCCAAAACCTTAACAATTTGCTTAATCTTGTAGAGTAGCAAACAGGTAAGACCACAGACCAGCCGCCAATTTATTTGACGGCTGGCCTGGATATTACCTGTTTGCATAAGCACGAAGTCGGTTCCAGCACTATAAGGGTTAAGCATTTTTGTCATCTTAAGAAACAAAACTTCTTGTTTCTATCTCGTTTCGAAGCTGTTCAAATGTTTGAAATATTGCTCGTCGAGCGCCAAGATTCTTACGCCTTGGTAAGTATACCTTACATTGATCATGTCTAGTTGTTTATTAAAGAATGTTATAAACTCTACAAACCAACATTCTAAGAACAATCTTGTAAACGTTTAAGTATCTTATGTCACATTTGAATATAAGAGGGTTGTTCAGAAAGTTCGTAGACTTTTGTTATTAAATTGTGTGTAGACATATTAAAATATCACTAAATAATTCATGATATTTTTCTACTTATATGGTATAGATTCCGAAGAATATTTGGATATACATTGTACAAATCTTTTTAGACGCGGTTGGATTAAGTATTCAGATTAAGTATAGTTATGAAGTTTGCCGATTTGATTTTAATGTGTTTAATAAAGATGCATTTGATTTATAACGACAATAATGTTTTAAATGATTCGTTCAAAGTTCAGAGTAGGGATGCATATCAAGTGATAGACAAAGTGATAATGTTTATTCTATTGAATGGCGACCTTTTATACGTGTACAAACCTGAGCCACGTTGCGCGGGAAACGAAATATTTGGCAATTACACTTTGGTAATTAGACAGCAACAAATACTATGCCATATCTTGGAATGGCACTACATCCATCTTATTGGTGCCGTCTCTTAACTCTTGTAACTGTTAGAAAATCTTTGGCAAAACTACACTTGTGTAAAAAGGCAACAACAAATAACTATGCCATATCTATGAATGGTAACACATCCAACGTGTTCATGCCGTAACTCAACACTTATAACTGTAAAGAATTGGTTGGCAGAATTCATATTCGTCCCAGATTATCAATTCTAACTAAAACCATGAAAGAAAGATCATGTTACTGTTTATTACCAGTACTTCGTGCTAATTAAATGAAATATCGTAACTACGATAAAGGACACGTTAATAAGAAGTAAAAACCTTAAAGACAAATGGCGTGTTGAAACAACGTATTGAAGTTCTTAGTTCGAAAATTTATTCACCGTATTTTCAATACAACATCGATGTTATAGCGTCTAACAGAGGTTCCTGTGTGGCCCAGCGTTGTTAAATTGGCGGTGAGCTCGGGGGGTTCCAGATTTTGAGCCCCACCGACACCCCTGGTTTCATGGGATTGTCCTTAGCCAAGTCATTTCAGAGCCCTAGCCTAGTATTGGTTGATCAAGGAACGTCATAACATAACTGAATCATTGTTGAGATGACGCTAAACACACTGTAGCATCTTACTGCTATTCCAAGATATGGTATACTACTAACCCAAACGATACATCCAGTACCAACTTCGATCGGATGTATATTTCTGCAAGTTGAGAAAACGGAAACTCACAAAAAAAAACAAAAAAAAAACAAAAAAAAAAACAGTCAATACAACGGTGGAAAAGAGGCGACGTGTGTGTGTTTCAAATCCGTCTTGTTATATTGAGTTGATAAACATAGTTTTAGTCGTAATAACTAAGTCGTTATGATGTGATAACTGAATCTTTATAACGAGTTTGTAGATTAATCAGATAGGTCGTTTGCTTTCGTCACACCATAGCTTAAAATAGCTGGTAGAATAAAAGATTTGTAAGATATATTTTTGTTGAGGTATTACGTTAAACCAAATAAGGCTATCGTACCGCATTTTTACTTCTATCATAAATACAGAGGGATTATTTGTGCATTTCAAGTCCATGAACCTCATTATCATGATTACAGGTAGAAAGAGTACCGATTATCCGCCATTTTGAAACTCATTCTTTCGTCGGTATACCTCGATCGTTCTCGGTATACATCGTTCGGGGCCGGAACTATTTGCTTTATATGCAAACCGAATAGGTCCGGCGCCGATCGATGTATACCGAGAACGACCGAATTAGATCGACAAACGAATACATTTCAAAATGGCAGACCATGGGTATATTACGTGATGTACCTTAATAACATATTATATAGCGACGTACTATAACTGTAAAAAATGGAGATTAAAGAAAGACCCTCACACATGTCGCCTCTTTGCCACCGTAACAAAATCGCTTGCAGAACTTGTTTTCACGCACGTCGGCTCAGTATTAACCAATGAAAACCTTCCTTTAGGGAGGGATGTACGTTTTTCAGTTGTTCGACTACTTCTCAGTGAGCCGAACCATTTTCGCTATTGCCTTCATAGAAATGATCGTCATCTCGTATGTCTACGGTATGAGTCACAGTTAGTGTGGATCGGTATTACGAAACAAACGAGCAGAGCTTTAGTGCAAACGCACTTGATCGTGGATCTGCAAATTATAGTCAAATAAAGTGTTCTTAAACACCATCTGCAATAATTTGTTCATATTCAGGAGAAACATTTGATGAGTGTTTAGTGATAGTTTATCAACTTTATAAATTTGGGAAAAAGTAATTCAGATTTCAAAGATAATTTCATTGAGCCTTTGTAGCATCGCAAATATTTGGAGTTATGCTGTTACCATCTGCATTTCATAAACTAATACCGTAACAATTCTTCTGTGTGCGCTCTAGTTGTATTGATTAAATATCTTCTGGGCGCATACTTAAGATATAATTTTGTTTTTGGTGTTTCTTCGCACTTATCACTCTCTCGATCTTCTCGTATTAAACATATGTACCTGTTGTTTAAAAATAGAAGGAATTAGTTGATCTGCATATATCTAGTTGAACACTATATTGTAATTAAAATTTGCTGTCCATGACAAAGTGCGATTTTGCAAATGCGATTTCATAAACAAATGTTGCCTTTGCAATACCCCCGATTTATTTTTCGAACGATTCTTCCGAATCTGAATCTGTACTTCTTTCAACGAATTATGGATATCAAACAACATGTCCATCCACTATTAATTGAAATAAACGCAGACAATTGTATTTTGGTAGATTGAATTGAAAGGAAATGTCGAGGAATAGGACATTTGTGGTAACTTTTTGTTGCATTAATTTTCACCTGCAGAGGCGCATTTGTTTAACTGACGTATTGTTTCTTTCCAATCAATCCACATTACCACATATTCAATGTATACCAAAAGAAAAGAGAAAAATAAAAGAGTATTCCGGTAAAAAACTTAGCATACATTCTTAAAACATGATTAAGAATCTTGTATATCCAATATCTATATATAATTCAAAAGACAAAGAAAAGTGATTGGAAGTGAAATTGACTGCCCTTATTTAAAGTCATGGTAGGGTGGTACTTGTTTCATGCACATAATTTACAGAATGATTTATAAATGCATTGTCATCTGCAACTAGCATGTGTGTGGCAGATACATACGATCTGTTTTAGCAGTGTTCTTGCCAATAATTGTAAAATATTACACGATTATTTTCGCTAGCCTGTACACCTTTATTATACAACACCAGTTTTTTATTGGAAAGGCGAACCTGTTTGGGCAGATATTTAGGACTGCGACAAGGTGATGTCAATAGATCAATTTTATTTTGGTTGTTCAATGACAGCTACAAGTTTCATGTCATATTGTGATGCCTGGTACGTCAAAGACGAGGAAAATACCTCAATATCTTGACTGGCCGTGATGTTTCGAACCATCGGTATTGTATTTGTCAGCTGAGAGACTTCCTCTCTTCCGAACCTAATATACCGCTACAGTGGCTTGAAACCTTGCAGAGAGAGGTTTTGTGATTTCAGATTCAGTTCCCTAACCTCAAGCCGATTGAATATACGAGAGCACTCATCAAATGAATATGATGAAATGGTTAAATTGAATCCCTCGTCTATAAAATTTTGATAATTAATCAACGGTATATAGGAGTTGGATTGGATCGTAATTTCTCAACAGTATTGTTTTCATATTGTGGTTGTTGGGGGCCTATTAATACTCCTCATATTTCCCTACCAGTACAATATAGTTTTTAGAAGCCACTGGCGGTGGTCTAACATGAACATCATATATATTGCTTGTAAATGAATCGGTTGTTTTTTCATGAATCAGTGTATACTCCTCAATTCTATGAAACTGTTAAATTAATTTTAAGTAATCTTAACAATAATGGATTTAAAACAGTTAAAAGCTTTGTTCCAAATATGTAACGGAAAGCAAACAGCATTTGTGTTTTATCTATGAAGGTAAGTAGATCAAGGAATGGCAGATTCATTGTTGCATATTTAATTTATACTGTTCGATGTATAGTAATTAAAACCTTTTACAGTTAGTTGTATACGTACGTGTTATGTGTTCAGGTTTGATGTCAACCACTGCTGACTCTTTAAGTGTGACTATTTCACATGGGTTCCACGTGTATTGCAGGGATAAACCGTCACTATGGCAATCTCGAGGTGATGTTTGGCTTCAAAGTGTTCCCATTCATCAAAATATGCTGGGCTTTCCTTACTCCGGTCTTCATTTTGGTAAGTGTTCTCTGTTTGGTTGAGCATATAATTCACAAATGCAGCAACTTGGGTAGTACCCATGATTCATGACTAAACGGCTGGGTTCACTAACAGGGTGTTATAGCCCTGAAAAATGTCAAATTCTAAAACCATATAATTTATTAAAACAATACATTTTCGCTCACTTTTTTAAATTGATCTTAATAAAGTTTATTATTTTTCAGAGAAAAAGTTGTTTACAAATAATCTTTTTTTGAAGCATTGTTTCCCTGCTTCATTAAAGTTAAACATAAATGCTAGTAATTTCAAACGCTTTGATGAATTGAGTGCTGATAAAGCAAAGTTAAATATATTCGCTGTAACCATGTAGCATTTTTATCATATGAAATACAACATGGCAAGTTTTTGAACACCGATACTTTATCCACAAGCACGCAACAAATGTTCCTATGCCATGCTTTACTTTTACATTTCATCTCAGTACAACACAATACATAATTACGTTACTGTAACATACTTGTTCTTTGTTTGATATAAGAAAAAATACTGCTTTGTAATATCTAAATTAAAGAAATAACTTTCTCCCACATTAAAGTTAAGAGCGCAAAGAAATGAACCATACTGTACTTCATGTATATGTATTTGATTAAGCTCTATAAGGTCATAAGCTCATCTGGAGATCCATGTTTATTTTCGTCATGGTCATGTAATGTTTATTATGCAATAAAATACAGTTGGTTAGTAAGTATACTTTTCATGGCAAAGATTCCACAGCAATATATAAATCACATATATTCTGTCTTTTCTTTTTCAAAGGGTCTATTTGTCGCCGGAATTCTATCGTACGACAAGCTGACCTATGCCCGTAAGTCGGTTGTGTACGAATTTCCTAATTGGTCGATCGCCATAGGCTGGTTGATGGCGCTTGTGTCGATCATATGGATACCAATCATTGCGGCCTATCAACTACTGAAAGCCAAGGGAACGTTCTTAGAGGTAATGCATTTTGTTTTCATAATTGAACGAACATTTTATAACATACTATAGGCAATACATTCCTTCTTTTATATGTATAGTGTGAATAATTTGAATCACGTTTGATATGAAATATTTGTTTGTCTCTTGAACTTTCATGTAGAATTTATTTGAGAGCAATTTCTTTTTCCCCCATGATGTTTTTCAGAGTCATCTGCAAGAAACTGGTCAAATGTAGTTATTGTTTGGTAATGCACGGTTTGACAATATTTACCATTTACGTTATGGCAATGATTGAAACAATACATTACTTGCTGTTAGTAATCCATATAAGTAAAAATATAAAGACGATAAAACACGATTTTAAATGCACATAATACGATAACATTTGGTGAACTAGAGTTTGATTAATTTTGTCGAAAATGTATAATGAGTTTTAAGTGATTGGATGGCATGGATATAGACACCACTATTAAGGGAAGGAACTCTTGTGGTTGGATTGATGTATAATCTCCCTTATCATACTCCATTGTCATATATCATGTTAATCGTTCATATCTCTGAAATCAAACACATTTTATCACAAAACAATCCCGCGCGAAGGCTCGCTTCACAGTATTTACAATATTCACAATATCTAACGAAAGCACGAGATTTCAGAAGCAATTGAGGCGTAAAGAAATTGAAAAAGATATTTAGTTGACAATGATTGTTAATGTCAAATATTTAACGTTTATCACTCCCAGAACACAACTCTCTGGTTGAGTCCCTTTGATGAGGGTGTCACAGCATTTCTATTTTACATAGACAATGTCATTCAGGAACGGTAATATATTTTCCAGAGACTCCGTTACACGTTGAAACCGGTACTTCGCCCCACCAAATTGGGCCTCAAAAAAGTAGTCCCGGTTCGAATGATAAAGGGGAATAAAACACTATATCCCACCATATTAACCGCCTAACCTATCGTCACTGTAAAATATAATTCATTTTAATGTGAGGGTTACGACATTTCTATTTTACATAGACGATATCATTTTCATTAATGATGGTATATTTTCCAGTCTACGTTTCATGTTGAAGCCGGTACTTCGCCCCACTAGATTGAGCCTCGAAAAAGTAGTCCCGGATCGAATGTTGAAAAGCAATAAAACATTATACCCCGGCCTATTAACCCATTACCAAACAATAACGACATTGAACCACTGCTTGTAGACTTCATTTTAATGTGTGGGTAACGACATTTCTTTTTTTTCATAGACGGTGTCATTTTCATAAGTGATGATATATATTTCAGAGACTGCGTTACACACTGAAGCCGGTACTTCGGCCCCACCAGATTGGACCTCACGAAGATATACGTAACGTTACTCTAGTGGAATATGACGACGACTTTAAGAAACCTGAGGTCTAAATCGTGAAGGGTCTTCTTAGGAAAGAAATAGTTACAGTGAACCCTCGTTTAACCGGATCCCGATTATCCGGATGTCTCGCAATCCGAACGAAATTGTAAGGGAACGGAATTATTGGACCAGTTTGTTGCAGACGACTTTTGAAAACATTGTGGGTAAAGGAGAAATTGCTCGTGACGAGCAATTTCTCCTTTTCCCACAATGTTTTCTGCCATATCAGAAGATTATCTTTGAATTCCATCACGTTTTGATATGTCTTCTGCAAACTCTTTCAATTTGGGACGGTCGACAATTTGGGTTTGCTAAAGGGTTATTAGTATATACCGCTCATACAGACCGTTTATGTCTTAATGTGAATAAGAACATGCTCTGCTTCATTAGTCCGGATTATTCGGTAAACCGGACATTTTGTTGGGAACGGACATGTTCGGATAAACGAGGGTTCACTGTATTTGGTATCTAAAGTATACATCGTGGAGAGTTTCATATCTACTTTGCAGCTTCAAAAGACCGAAGGAAACGATACAAACTTAAACATCTGATATAAATATATATAAGTTAAAATGTTTTATATGCCCAAGTATGAATAGTAGTTCTTATTTGAAAGGGCGATGTTATTGAAGTATTGATAACTGTTGTACTTGTATATTCGAATTTAGGCTACACAGTAATTCGTTTTGGCACGTAATTGTGATCTTTATAGTGATATACGATCTTAACCTTCCATCCCCTAAACCTCCTGGTTTTATCTATTTTAGACATTAGACTATATCTTAATATATGCACGAGTAGGGTTCTTATTGCCAACATGCATATCAAAGGGTATAAATAACACTTTTTTATTTCAATAGATTGGATATGTGCTGTTTTCATTGTCAAAATGGCTACATGTAATGATTAATCATTAATGGTTAATAAAAACCTAATTAATTATACCAACACAATGTTTTTAAATATTGTATTAAACTAACAATGTAAATATGTTTATTCTTTTACAACATAAAACATTTTTCACAAAATTGATTGATTTTTGTAGATTTTTGATACGAAGGCATGACTCGACGCCATACTTTGGGAAATGAATAATCAAAACTTTGCCGCTGCTTATTGATTTAAACCTTTTCTATGACAAAGCATGAGACATACCGTCGATATAAAACTTGTTAAAGTGATAGAAAAGGTTTAACGTATACATGTTTCGATGGAAAAGCAAACTATATTCAAACCTATTGGAGAAAATGAAATGGAAAGAGCGTGGTACAATTGCCGACGTCATGCTTAAATCTTTACGTTTTCTATTTCCCAAAACACATACAGAGGGGTTATAATGGGACGAAGACATTGACAAAGTCAGCAGTGTATTTAATTTGATAGCATCGTTGACCCTGAAAAATTGGAGATAAATTGAATGAAAACTGTAAACCTTCGTTTGGATCTTGGAGAGGGCCAATCGATAATGTTGTTATACCTTGTGGCCCAATCCAATTGCAACTATTTTTTGCCTGTTCACGTCTTCTTCATATAGATGTTCATCGGTTTGTTGTAAATATGTCTTGTAACTCATGTCGAATGAATGCATTAGAATATGAATAAACTTGGTTAGGAGATGGAGAGAAGTAGTGTATGTATATAAAAACCTTATACATTAAGTATTCACATGAATGAATGTATTTGTGGGATGCAGTATTGAGAAGAAATTTGTGAAGAGAAAGCCAAGGGGAAACGCTCAACTGACACAACACTGAGAGCTCATGTAACATTAAGAGTTTAATATGATACTTAAATAAGTCTTTCATAGAGGTGTAGGGCTTGTTCAAGTCTTGCAGTGAACTGTCGGCTAAATCCTTGTAGTGCTGGAACCGACTCAATGCTTATGCAAACAGGTTAGATACAGTCCAGCCGCCAAGTAAATTGACGGCTGGCCTGTGATCTAACCTGTTTGCTACTCTGAGTATCTTTTTTCAGCATAATCAAGCGGACATTTAAGGTTTTGAGAAGCAGACGACACATTTTTTTTACAAAATTACCCAGCATTACAAACATTATGAATATTCCCGAAGTAATACATTCTCTAGATTCAAAATAAAGTTTATTCTAAAACAATGTGGTCAAAGCACTTTTCATTTGAAGTATAGTTTAACTGTATATATATACATGTTTTTGTAATTGTTTAAGGCGCACAATTAAGAGAGGTATGAAGATAAAATGTGTTGCTTTAATTTAAGTTCATTGCCATTTTCACCGTAACTTCAAGGCGAGATTCTTACTCCCCTCTTGTTATATCTGATATATTTCATTGGTATTAAAGCAGCACCAAATAATATTTCTTGTCATTAACTGCTTTCATACACGAAAACAAATACACAGTTTTGGAAGACAGATAAACCATGTATACTTTGTGGTCCTGTGTAGACCAGTGGCTGAGGCAGTGACACAATCTAATTACTCGACTATTTCCTTGACCTGAGAAATACCCCTCGTACATAAATGAAGGCAATCGTATCTACTCGGCAATCCCCGTAACAAGTCGGTAGATATACCTCGTAGGCAGTACATGAATACACCAGAAATCCTGGGGTAATTCGCCTTATTTCCGGCGGATAACGCAAAATGCACACAGGCACTAAGTATGTATTTAAATGCACAACAATTGGTTATATAACACAATTGGGACAATTGAATGTTTTTTTTTATCCTTTTCATTAAAGATGATCATATCAACATATCTTTGTTACATATTTTGTCAATCAGCTCTTTTCGGCAATCCCCGGCTTGTGACGGGGATTGCCGAGTTGATACGATTGGCCCTTCGTTGCTGACCTACTTTCAAAAATGGTTCCCCCATTACCTCCGAGGTTATTTTAAGAAATGGCCGAGGTGTTCCGAATGAAATGAAGGTCTACAAGTTTTGTGTTGTGTGTCCCGGCGTATTACACGTTTCCCGCGAGCGTCCAGATTGAGTAGTTCAATGTTTATGGAAGTTTTCAACGTCACCTAAGATTACTTGATTTAGTCGGTAACTCATACATCATAGTAAAATTACAAGTTGTAAAAGATGTTTGTTTCCTTGATCAAATTAAATAACTATTTAGATATTGCTTTTGAGAGTTTCTTTTGAAAATGAAAGTACAACGAAAGTAGTCCTGCAAGAAGCAACATATTAGTTTCGATATTATGTCAGAGGGGTTTTCATTGGATAAACCCGATGCGTTCTGATTTGCGGTTAACTTATTATCAGGGAGCCCCGTCTTCGATTTTCTCCGCACCCTCTGGTTTCGAGTGAGAAGTGTTGTTGTGTCATTGGGATAGGCACTTTAGCGTCCTAGTCGAGAACTGAAGAGTCTAAGGAAAGCCGTTAGTTAACTGAAAAAAAATGCAAAAAATTTGTTAAACCTTATAGCATGTACAGTCAAACTTGTGTTAAGCAACCCTCTTTTTAAGCAGCCAACCTACCTCAAACAATCATTACAGAAAGTCCCATTGTTGGATTTATAGTCTACATCAATGTGTGTTAAGCAGCCAACCTGTCTTAAACAGCCACTTCATAAAGGCTCATTGTTAGATTTATAGTGTATACCAATTTTTGTTAAGCATACAACCTGTCTTAAACAGCCAATTTTCTCAGTGCCATAGGCTGGCCTCTTAACACATGTTTGACTGTATATATCACTCGACCTTTAAACACGGTGTAACACACCACCATGGTGCTGACGACGAAATCGATTGCAACTTCCGGTTTAGCAATGTTAGGGTAGGTTTTTGCCATTTCCTGCATTTTCAGACAAGTGATGAAAAATCTAAAAACATGATTCACCCCTTATTAAATCCAACCGCCTACAGGTTAAGTTCCAGTTTTGAACTCGTGGAATTTGCTGATATTTCGTAATTTGCTTCCCCGAAGGAACTCAAAAATACATTCCCTCGATACCCCGTTTGTAAAACCAGTAAAATACCATGAAATTTGCAATTTCATATCAAGGAAAATAGATGTTCTGATAAATAGTGATACTCAAAATGGTTGCGGACTTTTAAACTCCAATTTTGAATTACATACGAAATATTAGCCATGAGACCTTTTTCCGGCTTCTCAGATATAAAAAGCGACTCTAGAATCTAATTTTGATAAGGGAAAGAACGCTACTCATATCAAGAAGACATTTATTTTTGTCTCAATGGCTGCTTCCCAAATATTGAAAGAAAACCATGCTCATTATTGCTCTATACATAGGTTCGTCACGGGTACCTTAGTATTGTCGCGTCTGCATATTGTACGAGAAAATTGGCTAGGAAATACGCCGCCTAACCTAGAGGGTGCGAGATAGAAAGATAGAGGGGAGAGAGAGATATAGAGGGGAGATAGATAGATAGAGGGGCAGAGAGATAGGAAGATGGGGAGAGAGATAGAAATATAGATGGAAAAGGGAAAGATAGAGGGGAGATAGATAGATAGAGGGGAGAGATAGATAGATGGGGAGAGAGATAGATAGAAGGGGAGAGAGACAGATAAATGGGCAGATAGATAGATAGAAGGGGAGAGAGACAGATAGAGGGGGGAAGAAAGACATAGTGGGAGAGAGATAGATAGAGGGATACAGAGACAGATAGATGGGGAGAGAGATAGATAGAAGGGGAGAGAGACAGATAGAGGGGGAAAGAAAGACATAGTGGGAGAGAGATAGATAGAGGGATACAGAGATAGATAGAGGGGGGAGATAGATAGAGGGGGAGAGATAGAAATATTTAATTGAAAATAGAAAAATAGAGGGGAGAGAGATATATAGAGGGGAAGAGAGATAGATAGAGGGGAAGAGAGGTAAATAGAGGGAGAGAGAGAGAGAGAGATAGAGGGGGAAAGAGATTGGAGATATTAACATCGTCTGATGGTTGTTTGAAAATGGCTTGGTGCCAGACTCGAGTAAGTACACCACCTTTATGGACGCATTGCTACATCATTTACCTAGCCACCTAGACGTTAGCTTGCTGATGAATTTACATAACATTAGCTCTTAACATGCACATATAACCTATCAGATGATATGATCGCAATGCAAATGATGATTACAGGTGAACCGACCTACTAGCTTGTAATCGGGCTTTTTCTGAAAATCGAGCAAGGAGAAAGCATTTTTGGAAATAAATACCTAGATGCAACATACTTTCATGAGTACATGTACATCATTGAGACGTTTTTATTTTTACTTTTCCTACACTGTTTTCTAGTATCTCGGAGAAAAACTCGACAATATCGGCACAAGGACATCTTACTTGGACAATCAACAACTTTCACAAAAATAATAACATCTATTTCCAGTAATCCCTTATAATGATGAAAGCAACCGACTTACCTAACAACCACCTTCCCCAAAAAAGAAAATCAATAACAAACATTCATCAAAAACGGGTGGATGTTTTTTTATCTAAGTAAATGTTTATATAATACCATATATTATTGCTTATACATGTTCTGTACATTTCATTATTTTAGTTATCGTGTGCAAGACGGAAAGTTGCTTCAACAAACCTCTCTTTCTCTTTCCCTCTTCCCGTCTCCCTCTCTCCCTCCCCCTCTCGCTCTTCCTCCCGAAAGAACAAACATTAAACACCGAATTCGAAAAAATAATAAAAAAAAAAATAATTAAAAAAAACACTGAGCAAAATTTGATAGGGATTAAAGAAAACTTTGTATGCTTGCCATGATGCCATGCACCCTTTTTCCACTTTATGAACACACAGTTTATAAAGATTCTACAGCTGACGAAAACAATGTTGAGAATAATGTGGCAAAGGAGGAGCCTTCTACTTGTAAGCAAATCAATTTCAATAATCATGCACGTTTTGTCAACATTTGCCATTTGTCAACGTTTGATAATTTGTAAAACTTTCGTCTACTAAAAAGCGCTCGAAACTGGCAAGTCGTTTTCTGATCGGTACGTCAGATACCGTTTTATAACCAGTCCTATCATTTAACGCATCTGGTTTTCCCCGATCTTTCTAACATTTTTTCTTTTTACATCCTTCGTAAACAACCAATTAAAACTTGCCATCCCAAAATCGGAGTGTAAAACTTTTCCAAATTTAAAGTTTTTAAAAACAGCATCTACAGCTGATGGGAAATGATGAATTTTTCAGACATTTTGGTCAACCAAAATATACCCTATTTGCTTACTTGATCAAATATTGTCAATTTACATCTTTCGTAAACAACCAATTAAAACTTGCAATTTCAATTGTGGAGTGTAAGACTTTTCCAAATTCAAAGTTTTCAAAAACAGTAACTACAGCTGATGGGAAATTATGTATTTTTCCGACAATTTTAGTCAACCAAAAATACTATATTGGATCACTTAATCGTATAAAAGTTGGATCCTTGAAAAATATCACAGTATAGTCTCTTGTACCAAGTAGCCCCGCCATAACTGATTTGCTTTTGATACATTTTTCGCCTATAAAAATGACCCTTTCATAAATTATAGATGTTATTTGTTGTCGAAAATACCTTAAGATTTAAGACTGGTCATCAAATAGTCTCCTTTTGTCACAACAATTAATATGGCTTGAGAAAACAAACCATTATATATCATTCAATAGAAAAAACTTATTCTCCTTTTGTCGTATTGCTTTGTTTTCCCTCTTCGTCTCACAAGTTGTTCATGAAAACTTTCTTTTGCAACTATCGTTAGCTGAATCTTCCAAAAATGACCCCACCATTATTCCGTTAAACTACCTTTCATTGTCATTTTAATGCACATGCAGCATATAGAATGAGAAACCGTCGTAATAAAAAGAAAAATTGTTTGACAATTTTGCAGTTTTCCACAATAACACAGGCATTGAAAAGAGATTGAGTTTTTATCCATGCATGACGATCAAATAATTTATTTTGTACATTTAGCATAACGCTATTAGGATGGTGATGGTGATAGTGTATGGTGATTTGTTAACCCTTATAGTGCTGGAGTCGACTTCATGCTTATGCAAACAGGCTAGATCCAGGCCTGCCGCCAAGTAAATTGGCGGCTGGCCTGTGATCTGACCCGTGTGCTACTTTACGTCTCTTTCCTCATAAAATTAAGCAGATTTATTTAAGGTTTTGATATGCAGGCGACACGAAAATCTGTTCTTAGAAAATTACCCAGCATTCTAAGGGTTAATGTTTCCTTAGCTATATAAAATACACTTAAAGTATACAACATATTTTTTCCCTCTTTATTTCATGCCACAATTTACACTTCACGTTAGAATTACTTTTTTCTGGCGGGTTAGTGAAATGTATATCTTAATTTGCATAAAAACCGTGTAGCAACTACCCTAGATCTGTCCATAACCGACTTTACACTCAACTTCAACATCTTCTGGCTCAAACTGAGACTTTATTTATGGGCCAAAAATTCACGCTTTTTCTGCATTTTGAGTTGATACTTATATTCATTTTGGTTTGATTAACATCACAGAAGTACGGTGGCATAGCGGTGACATGTATGCGATTTTTGTTCCGTTATTCCGAGTTAGTAAGTCGAAATAGCGAGAAAATTAAGTCGTTACTTTGACATACTAACTCGAAATAACGAGATAACTTAGTCGTTATTTCGACTTACTACCTCAAAATAACGAGATAATTCAGTCCTTATTTCGACTTACTACCTCAAAATAACGAGATAACTAAGTCGTTGTTTCGACTTACTACCTTAAAATAACGAGATAATTCAGTCCTTATTTCGATTTACTACCTCAAAATAACGAGATAACTAAGTCGTTATTTCGACTTACTACCTCAAAATAACGAGATAATTCAGTCCTTTTTTCGACTTACTACCTCAAAATAACGAGATAACTAAGTCGTTATTTCGACTTACTACCTCAAAATAACGAGATAATTCAGTCCTTATTTCGAATTAGCTGACCAATCAGATTCACTCACTCTTTAACTAAAAGTATCATGTAGCCGCGTGATTACACAAAACATTGCGTCACGCTGTACGTCACTTCACATAAATTCGCTGAATACAACAAACTATCGAATTGGTCAACTAACTCGTTATAGCGACTTAACTCTCTCGTTATTTCGAGTTAGTTAGTCGAAATAACGACTGAATTATCTCGTTATTTCGAGTTAGTAAGTCGAAATAACGACTGAACTTTACCGTTATTTCGACTACCTAACTTGAAATAACGACTTGTTATCTCGTTATTTCGAGTTAGTAAGTCGAATTAACGAGTTTACTATCTCGCTTTTTCGAGTTAGTTAGTCGAAATAACGACTTAATTATCTCGTTATTTCGACTTACTCACTCGGAATAACGACTTGTTATCTCGTTATTTCGACTTACTCACTCAAAATAACGACTTATTTATTTCGTTATTTAGACTTACTTACTCGCAATAACGAGAAATAAATCGCATACATGTCACCTCTATCCCACCGTACAAAAGCATCATTTCCGTTATGTTGTAATGCACGTCTGTTATTGATGGAGGATGATCCCATACTCAACTGCCAATATGGGCTGGTCAAGTCGAGTAAAACCATCTGCATTCCGTAAGTCAGTCTGAAGACGGTAAACAGAATAAAGAAAAAAGAAATAGTATTGCCATTCTGCAGCACGTCTATAGTAGCTTTACAGATGGAAACTATATGAGGAAATGATTGTTTGTTTGGATTGATTTGGGTTTAACGCCCTTTTTAACACAAATCATGTCATATCACGGCGGATAGCACAATTTGTTTTGTACCTGTTGTTTCCGCCAGCAATTCACAAAAATTCTCCAAAAGCTGCCGACTGCTTGTGAGAATTAATATATTTGTTCTAAAACCAAACCTTTAACACATTATCTTCAAATGGGACTTTGCAATAAGTCTAAAATGAAAGCACATGTAATTTCATAATATCTATTATTAACATTAGAATTCTGGGAAAACTTTTTTGAAAATGAAAAAGATTTGTGTGTGTTCTGCTCTCAAAAACCTTAAATATCTACTTATCTTTATATAGTTAGAGTAGCAAAGAGGTTAGATCACAAACATGCCGCCAATTTATTTGGCGGCTGGCCTGGATCTAACCTGTTTTCATAAGCACGAAGTCGTTTCCAGCACTATAAGGGTCGGAAATCTTTATCAATTTTTAGCTGTTTTGCCCTAAATTCACTTCGCTGAACTTCTACATTTTCGACAATAACAACATCCGCAATAAAACCAAAATAACATCAGAAACTGAAACGAGTGTGACAATAAACTTTCACTTGTTATGGGAACATTCTACGTAGTAATACGTTTATTTCCTTGTCCTGTTATCATATTTAAAACCTCACGTTGAAATTGATTTGGCAATACCGATTGTAAACAATGAGGATAAACTGATGCTTTCATTTTGTTACACCCATTGAGCACAGATTAAATTAATAGCTTAAGAAAACTACCACGTATTATGGTGAATTAACACTTTCCTTGTTTTGTTTCTTTCTGTTCATTTGCAAGTAATTCATATTTTTGCCTGTATGGTATTTAACGCCTTGTCAACAATTTTGCAGAATTATTACGACTTTCCTGGATCCATCAGTACTAGGTTATGGCTCTGCAGTGACTTGCCAAATGACACCAAGACGAAAAGGTTTTTTTTTCTGACTAAAAATGGATACCGAAACGATAAAAATAATTATAAACGATAAACTGCATCATTAAAACATTGTAAAATATCTTTGAAATTAAAGCATCGATTTGATGATATTGCTCTTCGAGGACAAACTTCCTTTTTGATGCAGTGATTTGAATAATCCGTTTGCTGCTAAACTATTATACTTAAAAAAGTAAAGAAGAGAAATCCGGTATTATCTATACAGGGAAGGTATAACAACGTCTTTTATACCGTATTAATGTATGAAAAATCCTCGCAAAGAGAGTAAACATATGCAAATCATCGTAAGGAAAGGGAAGGTGTAAAAGTCGCTAAAACAGAACAAGTGCAAAAGCAAAAGTCATTGCTTTTAAAGGAAGTTGTGAATGTCGGTGCTATGAAAATTGTATTTTGGTGCCGGGAATGTATGGTAAGACGTCAAAAATAGAGGAGAAATGTGAAAGGCTGTCGCTACAAGAGTAAATTATAGAAGTAATAATAATAATAATAATAATAATAATAATAATAATAATAATAATAATAATAATAATAATAATAATAATAATAATAATAATAATAATAATAATAATAATAATAATAATAATAGACTTTATTTAACGAGGAAACCTTTTTGACAATTTAAACTGACAATCTTCCATAAGATCCTCAACAATGAACAAGTGAACAATAAAACTAAAAGACTAAGGACCATTAAGGTTTTTTTGGTCGTCGCTTATAGACAAAATATATGAATTGTCGTCTATAATAAAGGTAATTTATAAATTATCTCATATAATCGAAGAATTGTATGGAAATTTGTAAGCTATAAGCTTTATAAGATGAAAGTAAATAGTGGTATATCTTAAAGAAAATATCTTAATGGAAGTAAATAGTGGTATATCTTAAAGAAAATATCTTAAATGTCTACAATTGCTCGAAGGAGTAAAGAGTTGGGTAACTCAAATTAAACGGGAAATCTTAGATGGTTTTATATACACAATTCTTTCGATGCGTCCCCCCAAAAAACGTTTGTGCATTCTTGGTTCGAAAAATGAAACAATGCAAACATGAAAGGCCAATTCAAGACCTGATTGTTTTTTTCTTTAGCGTATTTAAACATTCAACATCGTTTAACATTTCTTAAATGTGCTTGTTTACAGATGAGATAATTAGCAAGTCAAAATCAAACGTCCTTGAAACAGGACATTTAAAACTACCGAACGCAAAATTGATTCAGAATGTATCAATTATTCTAAGTATGAACAAACGGTATGTGATGAATTCAAAAACCATTGCAATACTTTTAGATCTGGAAACAAATTTATCCATTGTATAAAGGCAAATACTTCAATACAAACAAAATTTAATTGTGAACGCACTATGCAGTACTACATCTACTTCGCAGTTTTAAAGAAATAAAATCTGATATCCAAGTTTCATCCATTCTTTGAGCAAACACCTTTAAATACACATAACAACCAATTATGAATTTACTTCTTATACTTTTTTAACCCATTACCAAACGACAAGTTTTCGGCTGTCCCAAATTGAAAGAGTTTCAGAAGACATTTCAAGGTGTGATGAAATTGAAAACTAATATTCTGATAGTTCAGAAATCATTGTGGGAAAAGGAGACGTTGCTCGTTTAGAGCAATGTCTCCTTTTCCCAAAATATTTTCCAGAGTTGTTTGCAACAAACTGGTCAAATGTCGTTATTGTTTGGTAATGGGTTAAGTATTGTTCAATGTTCAATTTGTATTTACTTTACTTCAAGCATGCAAACGTCATAAGAGGAAGTTTGTTAATAGGAAAAATTTGAAAATTTGAAAAAAAAAAAAATACTTCAGGATTAGATGACGGTCCCAACTATTTACAAAAAAAAAAAAAAACCGACGATATTTTTTCTCTAGATTTCACAATGGGTCTTCCATCTAGAAAAGCGTGTATAATATATCTCAGTGGATGATATTCATCTGGGATGATTCTGGATACTAGTTTAGAATTACGCTATCCGTTCTATTATTTCATGCGAGTGAACAATAAACTTTCTTCAATGAAACACAGAGAGATGTGATTTCAAAAAGTGTTATTAACCTTTACCAAAACGCCAAATTTTCGACGGTCCAAAATCTAAAAAGATTTCAGTCGACATTTCAAAATGCGATGAAATTGAAAAAAAAAAATCTGATAGGGCAGAAAACATTGTGGGAAAAAGAGAAATTGCTCGTTACGAGCAATTTCTTCCTCCCCAACAAAGTTTTCCATAGTGGTCTGTCATTGCGTCTTACATCGTTTTGACCTTCTTGTGTTCATTCCAAATACAAAAGAATAGGGGCGAAGGGGGACAGTGATCCAGATGTAAGGCGTCGCGCGGCCCTCGGGGCACGAGGGTCGTGGGTTCGAATCCCATGTTATCTTTTTCCATTCACTGTGTAAAAAGGAATGACACAAAAAACATCTTTGTATGCGCTTTTTAACATTGTCTATATCGATTTTGAAATGTCTTGTTTGAATAGCAAGATTAGCACGATACACGACATCGAATCCTATGCGTCACTCAAAGGGGCTTACTCAGAGATTTGTGTTCTGAGACTGATAAACGTAAAACGATTTGACATCAACAATTTTTTTTTTAAATCAAAGACTATTTTCTCTTTTTTAACTTGTGATATACTGAAATCGAGTGATTGCGTTAAAAAATGTTAAGTGAGCCCTCGTCAGTACTTCTATTGGAAAGCCGGTTCATAGATGAACGCAGGCATATCTTCTCGGGCAACTTGCTAACGTCACATGACAAAGGCGTTCAAACATTTCAGAAGACTCATGTGACGATGGTTTCTAAAATAGCATCTCTTATTCTAAATTTAGCTTCTTGTTTCTGAAATAAACCTGTTTAAACGAGTTGTTTTATCTGCAATATAAACGCTCTGTATCTTTTCTTCACGGTTATAAAAGGAATAAGGAAGCTATCAATAATCTAATTTTTGTTTCGTTATTCCGAGTTAGTAAAAAATAGCGAGAAAATTAAGTCGTTACTTTGACATACTTACTCGAAATAACGAGATAACTAAGTGGTTGTTTCGACTTACTACCTTAAAATAACGAGATAATTCAGTCCTTATTTCGATTTACTACCTCAAAATAACGAGATAACTAAGTCGTTATTTCGACTTACTACCTCAAAATAACGAGATAATTCAGTCCTTATTTCGACTTACTACCTCAAAATAACGAGATAACTAAGTCATTATTTCGACTTACTACCTCAAAATAACGGGATAATTCAGTCCTTATTTCGAGTTAGCTGACCAATCAGATTCACTCACTCTTTAACTAAAAGTATCATGTAGCCGCATGATTACACAAAACATTGCGTCACGCTGTACGTCACTTCACATAAATTCGCTGAATACAACAAACTATCGAATTAGTCATCTAACTCGTTATAGCGACTTAACTCTCTCGTTATTTCGAGTTAGTTAGTCGAAATAACGACTGAATTATCTCGTTATTTCGAGTTAGTAAGTCGAAATAACGACTGAACTTTACCGTTATTTCGACTACCTAACTTGAAATAACGACTTGTTATCTCGTTATTTCGAGTTAGTAAGTCGAATCAACGAGTTTACTATCTCGCTTTTTCGAGTTAGTTAGTCGAAATAACGACATAATTATCTCGTTATTTCGACTTACTCACTCGAAATAACGACTTGTTATCTCGTTATTTTGACTTACTCACTCGAAATAACGACTTATTTATTTCGTTATTTAGACTTACTTACTCGGAATAACGCGAAATAAATCGCATACATGTCACCTCTATACCACCGTACAAAAGCATCATTTGCGTTATGTTGTAATGCACGTCTGTTATTGATGGAGGATGATCCCATACTCAACTGCCAATATGGGCTGGTCAAGTCGAGTAGAACCATCTGCATTCCGTAAATCAGTCTGAAGACGGTAAACAAAAGTACTCGATCAATTCTTCGTTGTTGCTTTCATATTGGCTTCTGCCTTGAATAAAGAAAAAAGAAATAGTATTGCCATTCTGCAGCACGTCTATAGTAGCTTTACAGATGGAAACTATATGAGGAAATGATTGTTTGTTCGGATTGATTTGGGTTTAACGCCCTTTTTAACACAAATCATGTCATATCACGGCGGATAGCACAACTTGTTTTGTACCTGTTGTTTTCGCCAGCAATTCACCAAAATTCTCCAAAAGCTGCCGACTGCTTGTGGGAATGAATATATTTGTTCTAAAACCAAACTTCTAACACATTATCTTCAAACGGGACTTTGCAATAAGTCCAAAATGAAAGCACATGTTATTTCATAATATCTATTATTAACATTAGAATTCTGGGAAAACTTTTGTGAAAATGAAAAAGATTAGTGTGTGTTCTGCTCTCAAAAAACTTAAATATCTACTTATCTTTATATAGTTAGAGTAGCAAAGAGGTTAGATCACAGGCATGCCGCCAATTTATTTGGCGGCTGGCCTGGATCTAACCTGTTTTCATAAGCACGAAGTCGTTTCCAGCACTATAAGGGTCGGAAATCTTTATCAATTTTTAGCTGTTTTGCCCTAAATTCACTTCGCTGAACTTCTACATTTTCGACAATAATAACATCCGCAATAAAACCAAAATAACATCAGAAACTGAAACGAATGTGACAATAAACGTACACTTGTTATGGAAAGAAAACATTCTACGTAGTAATACGTTTATTTCCTCGTCCTGTTATCATATTTAAAACCTCACGTTGAAATTGATTTGGCATTACCGATTGTAAACAATGAGGATAAACTGATGCTTTCATTTTGTTAAACCTATTGAGCACAGATTAAATTCATAGCTTAAGAAAACTACCACGTATAATGGTGAATTAACACTTTCCTTGTTTTGTTTCTGTCTGTTCTTTTGCAAGTAATTCATATTTTTGCCTGTATGGTATTTAACGCCTTGTCAACAATTTTGCAGAAATATTACGACTTTCCTGGATCCATCAGTACTAGGTTATGGCTCTGCAGTGACTTGCCAAAATGACACCAAGACGAAAAGGTTTTTTTTTCTGACTAAAAATGGATACCGAAACGATAAAAATAATTATAAACGATAAACTGCATAATTAAAACATTGTAAAATATCTTTGAAATTAAAGCATCGAGTTGATAATATTGCTCTTCGAGGACAAACTTCCTTTTTGATTCAGTGATTTGAATAATCCGTTTGCTGCTAAACTATTATACTTAAAAAAGTAAAGAAGAGAAATCCGGTATTATCTATACAGGAAAGGTATAACAAAGTCTTTTATACCGTAATAATGTATGAAAAATCCTCGCAAAGAGAGTAAACATATGCAAATCCTCGCAAAGAGAGTAAACATATGCAAATCCTCGTAAAGAGAGTAAACATATGCAAATCCTCGTAAAGAGAGTAAACATATGCAAATCCTCGTAAAGAGAGTAAACATATGCAAATCCTCGCAAAGAGAGTAAACATATGCAAATCCTCGCAAAGAGAGTAAACATATGCAAATCCTCGCAAAGAGAGTAAACATATGCAAATCCTCGCAAAGAGAGTAAACATATGCAAATCCTCGCAAAGAAAGTAAACATATGCAAATCCTCGTAAAGAGAGTAAACATATGCAAATCCTCGCAAAGAGAGTAAACATATGCAAATCCTCGTAAAGAGAGTAAACATATGCAAATCCTCGTAAAGAGAGTAAACATATGCAAATCCTCGTAAAGAGAGTAAACATATGCAAATCCTCGCAAAGAGAGTAAACATATGCAAATCCTCGTAAAGAGAGTAAACATATGCAAATCCTCGCAAAGAGAGTAAACATGTGCAAATCCTCGTAAGGAAAGGGAAGGTGTGAAAGTCGCTAAAACAGAACAAGTGCAAAAGCAATAGTCATTGCTTTTAAAGGAAGTTGTTAATGTCGGTGCTATGAAAATTGTATTTTGGTGCCGGGAATGTCTGGTAAGACGTCAAAAATAGAGGAGAAATGTGAAAGGCTGTCGCTATAAGAGTAAATTATAGAAGTAATAATAATAATGATAATAATAATAATAATAATAATAATAATAATAATAATAATAATAATAATAATAATAATAATAATAATAATAATAAAGACTTTATTTAACGAGGAAACCTTTTTGACAATTTAAACTGACAATCTTCCATAAGATCCTCAACAATGAACAAGTGAACAATAAAACTAAAAGACTAAGGACCATTAAGGTTTTTTTGGTCGTCGCTTATAGACAAAATATATGAATTGTCGACTATAATAAAGGTAATTTATAAATTATCTCATATAATCGAAGAATTGTATGGAAATTTGTAAGCTATAAGCTTTATAAGATGGAAGTAAATAGTGGTATATCTTAAAGAAAATATCTTAAATGTCTACAATTGCTCGAAGGAGTAAAGAGTTAGGTAACTCAAATTAAACGGGAAATCTTAGATAGTTTTATTTACACAATTCTTTCGATGCGTCCCCCCAAAAAACGTTTGTGCATTCTTGGTTCGAAAAATGAAACAATGCAAACATGAAAGGCCAATTCAAGACCTGATTGTTTTTTTCTTTAGCGTATTTAAACATTCAACATCGTTTAACATTTCTTAAATGTGCTTGTTTACAGATGAGATAATTTGCAAGTCAAAATTAAACGTCCTTGAAACAGGACATTTAAAACTACCGAACGCAAAATTAATTCAGGATGTATCAATTATTCTAAGTATGAACAAACGGTATGTGATGAATTCAAAAACCATTGCAATACTTTTAGATCTGGAAACAAATTTATCCATTGTATAAAGGCAAATACTTCAATACGAACGAAATTTAATTGTGAACGCACTATGCAGTACTACATTTGCTTCGCAGTTTTAAAGAAATAAAATCTGATATCCAAGTTTCATCCATTCTTTGAGCAAACACCTTTAAATGCACATAACAACCAACTATGAATTTACTGCTTATACTTCTTTAACCCATTACCAAACGACAAGTTTTCGGCTGTCCCAAATTGAAAGAGTTTCAGAAGACATTTCAAGGTGTGATGAAATTGAAAACTAATATTCTGATAGTTCAGAAATCATTGTGGGAAAAGGAGACGTTGCTCGTTTAAAGCAATGTCTCCTTTTCCCAAAATATTTTCCAGAGTCGTCTGCAACAAACCGGTCAAATGTCGTTATTGTTTGGTAATGTGTTAAGTATTGTTCAACGTTCAATTTGTATTTACTTTACTTCAAGCATGCAAACGTCATAAGAGGAAGTTTGTTAATAAGGAAAAATTTGAAAATTTGAAAAAAAAAAAAAAAACTTCAGGATTAGATGACGGTCCCAACTATTTACAAAAAAAAAAAAAAACCGACGATATTTTTTCTCTAGATTTCACAATGGGTCTTCCATCTAGAAAAGCGTGTATAATATATCTCAGTGGATGATATTCATCTGGGATATTTCTGGATTCTAGTTTAGAATTACGCTATCCATTCTATTATTTCATGCGAGTGAACAATAAACTTTCTTCAATGAAACACAGAGAGATGTGATTTCAAAAAGTGTTTTTAACCTTTACCAAAACGCCAAATTTTCGACGGTCCAAAATCTAAAAAGATTTCAGTCAACATTTCAAAATGCGATGAAATTGAAAAAAAAAATCTGATAGGGCAGAAAACATTGTGGGAAAAGGAGAAAGTGCTCGTTACGAGCAATTTCTTCCTTCCCAACAAAGTTTACCATAGTGGTCTGCATCAAAGTGGTCAAATGTTTGGTAATGGGTTAACATGTCGAACAGGTCATTGCGTCTTACATCGTTTTGACCTTCTTGTGTTCATTCCAAATACAAAAGAATAGGGGCGAAGGGGGACAGTGATCCAGATGTAGGGCGTCGCGCGGCCCTCGGGGCACGAGGGTCGTGGGTTCGAATCCCATGTTATCTTTTTCCATTCACTGTGTAAAAAGGAATGACACAAAAAACATCCTTGTATGCGCTTTTTAACATTGTCTATATCGATTTTGAAATGTCTTGTTTGAATAGCAAGATTAGCACGATACACGACAGCGAATCCTATGCGTCACTCAAAGGGGCTTACTCAGAGATTTGTGTTCTGAGAGTGATAAACGTAAAACGATTTGACATCAACAATTTTTTTTTTAATCAAAGACTATTTTCTCTTTTTTAACTTGTGATATACTGAAATCAAGTGATTGCGTTAAATGTTAAGTGAGCCCTCGTCAGTACTTCTATTGGAAAGCCGATTCATAGATGAACGCAGGCATACCTTCTCGGGCAACTTGCTAACGTCACATGACAAAGGCGTTCAAACATTTCAGAAGACTCATGTGACGATGGTTTCTAAAATAGCATCTCTTATTCTAAATTTAGCTTCTTGTTTCTGAAATAAACCTGTTTAAACGAGTTGTTTTATCTGCAATATAAACGCTCTGTATCTTTTCTTCACGGTTATAAAAGGAATAAGGAAGCTATCAATAATCTAATTTTATGTTAGTTTAGAAATATAAGATCTCATGTTGTTGGTAGAAGACAAATTATTTTAAAAAGTTAAAAATCCAGTCTGTGAGATAGTCCCTTTGACCCTTTACCAAACGCAAAATTTTGTACTGTCCCAAATTAAAAGAGTTTGCAGACTGCAGTTAAAAACGTGATGAAAGTGGAACTAAACTTCTGATAGGACAGAAAACAATGTGGGAAAAGGAAAAATTGCTCGTCACGAGCAATTTCTCCTTTTCCCACAATGTGTTCCAGAGTCTGGTTAAATGTCGTTATTGTTTTGTAATGAGTTATAGACTTCAGATAATGAACCCTTCCTCGACTGCCCACAAGGGTTGGCAAAGCCAAATACATCCATCGCCATTTCTTTGGTCAGCCAAGCGATTTCCTCCCATTAAAAAAGGTATAATTACCGCTGCCGTCTTTAGTACGTGGTACTAAGGGACATCAAACTATTTGAAGATTAGTTGATGATGTTAAGAGTGTACCGGCATTACATCATTGCTTCAAAAATCCAAACAATTAACTGATGATTTAGGAGATAATGTAAGTGTACTGTTAGTAAATAGATAACTATTAAAAACCTACCCTTTCACAAAAACAGGGGGGAATACTCATATAATTTCGAGTCAAAGTTCTCTTAGCACTAGGTTACAGAGGACCTTTATTCAGATTTGACGGGAACGAGAAATGAAAATATATAATATAGTTTAATGTCGACCCGTGGCTGTATTATGTTCCTACGGGTCACAACACAACCAATTCAAGCGTCCTGGTTAATTTCTTTTTTTATCTAAAACTCTTATTTCACATTTATATGTGAACTCATTTGACACAACCGCACTGTACTATAAAAAGAAACTATTACAAAAAAGAGGACAGAAATTGTTGAATTGAGAACCATTTCCTTTTACCACAACGGTACCTACCAACGATAGTCACCCCGGAAATTATTAATGTAAACCCTTTCCCAAACAACAAATTTTCGACTGTCCCAAATTGAAGGAGTTTGCACACGACATTTCAAAATTTGATGAAATTGAAAAATATTCGTTAGATAGAGCAGAAAACCTTGTGAGAAAAGGAGACATTGATCGTTACGAGCAGTTTCTCCTTTTCCCACACGGTTTTCTAAAGTCGTCTGCAACAAAGTGGTCAAATGTCGTTATTGTTTGGGAAAGGGTTAAAAACACTCGCTTGTCCTCTGCTGTTGCTTTGAATTTGGACCAGCCCATATAATATATAAGGTAAAGGGCCAATAGCATGGTGACAGGGTAATGACCAATCTGAACTCATCGGATATATTTCTGAGGTCACGGATATGCCCGAGTAGTTACGATTAGTTTGCGATTAAAGGGGACCAACTTATAAAATATTTCTTTAAAACTGCACAGCAGCTGTAATGTTATGTCTTGCGTACCAAAGAATAGTCATTTAAGGCAGAATTAGCTTGTTTTCATTCTGTAAAATGTGTATACATCAAACTTAACGTGTATCTTAACACAAAAGCGTTGCATCGCTTTTGAGCTCTACCACGTACAAACAGAACATACTTAGATAAATTTGCCTTTCCTGAATGAATCATGCTTTCAAACGCTACCTTTATCGTAATAAGGATAACAATACAAAAAACTGTCTTGTTTCAACGATATTTTATTTTAACTTTCAAATTTTCTCTTCTGTGAACAAGCACCTTTAAGGTAACTCGAAAAATAAAAGTGCACACAAGAGTAAGTATACAGGAGTGAAAACTATTTCACATTAATTTCTCGTATGGTTAAACCAATGTAACTCGAGATTACTCGGGAGAATCCGTAGGCAATAAACTTTTAGTCGGGTAACATCGTTTGATATAGATTAGCTGGTTAATCGTTTAGTACGGAAACACCCGAAAGGTCTCACGGAAATTAATTAGTCTCAAACAACAGTTAGTAAGTTGGTAGAACTATTCAAAGATTATCGACGTTATAAAGGTTGGAAAGTAGAAATGGAGATGAAAGCAACGAAACACTGCAAATCATCTTGAATATCTTTTATAAAAACATTTATCAAACATATTCACGATCGATTTCAAGCAGCCCATGGTTCGTTGGTTTAGATTGCGTTATTTATGGTATCGTCTCCATGTGATGTCCTATCTAGGTGGCCATCTTTAAAGGACCCTTTACTGAGTGTTGAAATTGGTACTTATAGTAATTTTAAACCGACATGGGAAAAATGACGGTATGAAATTCAATATGACTTCTGTTTTAGAAACAATTGAAATCTATGACTGTCGTGAGTTAGCATTATCATACTATCGTGTTATCCTAAACGTAGTATCGTGATATCACAATCGTACTATCGTGTTAAATCACATTCGTACTATCGTGTAATATCACCATCAAAGTATCATATTATCACCATCGCAGTATCGTGTTATATCACCATAATAGTATCGTGTTACCACCATCATAGAATCATATTATCACCATCGCAGTATCGTGTTATATCACCATCAAAGTATCGTGTTACCACCATCATAGAATCGTGTTATCACCATCTCTTTATCATGTTATATCACCATCATAGTATCATATTATCACCTTCGTACTATCGTGTAATATCACCATCATAGTATCGTGTTACCACCATTATATAATCATATTATCACCTTCGTACTATCGTGTAATATCACCATCATAGTATCGTGTTGCCACCATCATAGAATAATATTATCACCATCGCATTATCATGTTATATCACCATCAAAGTATCGTGTTACCACCATCATAGAATCGTGTAATCACCATCACTTTATCATGTTATATCACCATCATAGTATCATATTATCACCTTCGTACTATCGTGTAATATCACCATCATAGTATCGTGTTACCACCATTATATAATCATATTATCACCTTCGTACTATCGTGTAATATCACCATCAAAGTATCGTGTTACCACCATTATATAATCATATTATCACCATCGCAGTATCGTGTTATATCACCATCATAGTATCGTGTTACCACCATCATAGAATCCTATTATCACCATCGCTTTATCGTGTTATATCACCATCATAGTGTCATATTATCACCTTCGTACTATCGTGTAATATCACCATCATAGTATCGTGTTACCACCATTATATAATCATATTATCACCTTCGTACTATCGTGTAATATCACCATCATAGTATCGTGTTACCACCATCATAGAATAATATTATCACCATCGCATTATCATGTTATATCACCATCAAAGTATCGTGTTACCACCATCATAGAATCGTGTTATCACCATCGCTTTATCATGTTATATCACCATCATAGGATCGTAATATCACCATCATAGAATCATATCATCACCATCGCATTATCGTGTTATATTACCATCATAGAATTGTGTTACCACCATCAAAGAATCGTGTTATCATCATCGTATTATCGTGTTATATCACCTTCGTACTATCGTGTAATATCACCATCATAGAATCATATTATCACCATCGCATTATCGTGTTATATCACCATCATAGTATCGTGTTACCACCATCATAGTATCATATTATCACCTTCGTACTATCGTGTAATATCACCATCATATTATCGTGTTACCACCATCAGAGAATCATATTATCACCAACGCATTATCGTGTTATATCTCCATCAAAGTATCGTGTTACCACCATCATAGAATCGTGTTATCACCATCGCTTTATCATGTTATATCACCATCATAGTATCGTGTTACCATCATCATAGAATCGTGTTATCACCATCGCATTATCGTGTTATATCACCATCATAATAATGTGTTACCACCATTATAGAATCGTGTATCATCATCATACTATCGTGTTATATCACGATCGTACTATCGTGTTATATCACGATCGTACTATCGTATTATAACCATCGTACTATCGTGTTATCACAATCGTACTATCCTATTATATCACGATCGTACTATCGTGTAATATCGTGATCGTACTATCGTATTATAGCCATCGTACTATCGTGTTGTAACCATCGTAATATCGTGTTACCACCATCGTACTATCGTGTTATTTCACCATCGTACTATCGTGTTATATCACAGCGGTACCATCTTGTTATATCATTATCGTTGTATCGTATTATAACCATCGTACTATCGTATCATAACCATCGTATTATCGTATTATAACCATAGTACTATCATGTTATCACCATCGTAGTATCGTATTATATCACGATCGTACTATCGTGAAATATCGTGATCGTACTATCGTATTATTACCTTCGTACTATCGTGTTATAACCATCGTACTATTGTGTTTCCACCATCGTACTATCGTGTTATATCACAATCGTACTATCGTGTTATAACCATCGTTCTATCGTGTTACAACCGTCGTAGTATCGTGTTATGTTACCATCATACTATCGTGGTATAACCATCTTACTATCGTGTTATAACCACCGAACTATCGTGTTTTAACCATCGCAGTCGTAATATCACCATCGTACTATTGTGGTATATCACCATCGTCATATCGTGTTATATCACCACCGTACTATCGTGTTACAACCATCGTACTATCGAGTTATATCACTATCGTACTATCATGTTATATCACCATCGTACTATCGTGTTATAATATGAACTAAGGCATTGCCTCTAGACCGCTCTCTCAACTCAATGGCATGGGTTTTGTGAAAAACACTTGCATACTGAATATACGGTTCAATATCAATTCAGAGTACAACTTTGTGGAAATGTAAGAATTGGCTTACTTTGGGGAGCAAATACTCATTTTGTCACAAAGCTGTCATCTTTGTCACACTTAGGTAGGTCTCAGTAAAAGGATAAGTATTCTTGCAGACTCTTAGTGAGCTTGTTTGATGGTAGATGTTCTATATGGGTATAAGTTTACTTGCTTGGGCTGTGTTTGAGGGCCTTTCATCAATAATGAGACATTCATCATGTAAGGACAAACTGCTCCTGCAATGTCAGAACTACCAAACTACAATATTTGAATAACAAGTCTGTCTCTGCATGAAATCATAGAATTTTCTTCACAAAATCATGTGTTGTAGGTACTGCTTTAAATCATCATGAGAACAAACAACATGTCATTTGGTGATGAAGAAGGATCATTTTGGTTAATAGTATCAGACAATATCAAACAACATACTCATCTGCTTGTACATTCTTAGGGACTAACTAAATCATATAGAAAGCCAATCAGGTCTTTGCTTGAATTTTTCATTACTGTTCAATTGAGATAAGGAAATACCACATAAATTGCTTTGCATATCTCCAAAAGATCATTCAAAAACAACAAATAGCTTTGTTGTAGCCAATTGGTTTTTTGTTGAACTTTAAAATAAAAGTAAAAGATTCCATAAATTTCTATTAGTATTTTATTTACCTTTTTTTACACATAAAACACTGCTTTTTTATATGTGTTTATATATCAAAGAACTTAAAAAACAAAATATGCAATAAATGATATGCAATAAACTATTAATAAAATGTAGTTAAAAGACATACATGAAAATCAGCAGACAGTATTTGTTCATGTTTTCAAAATCTTTGCTCTAACACATTGATAGATAATTTTATCTAATGAAATCACTGCTTGATCTTGGGACATTATTTTCATTCTTGATGCCATCAGTTCCCTTGTCTTCATAGTTTAAAAAAAACTCCTGAAAGTTGGATGAATATGGCAGAAATATGTATGATCACCTTTAGATTTTCCAAAATAAATAATCAACAAATATTCTATGACATACATCCTTAAGACTTTTATCCAATTTTTCCAAAATATTGTTTCAAATTTAAAGCAATAGCAGATATAATTAAAATTTTCTTTAACCAATGAAAAGAAGCATTGTGACAAGGCAAATGTGCTCTCTGAGCCAATTTCCCTTTGCCATAATTGGTTAAAAAATTATGTTGAAAGTTAAGGGGTTTACCATGGAAACTGAAGGAAAAGTAATAACTTTACATTGATGTATGCATAAAATTTAAATTCAACTCTGATCTTTGTTTCATTGAAAAATATCATACACAAGCAATTGTAAGAAAAGAATTTCAAGTTATGACTCAAGTTTCTGTCTTCCACTGGTCTGCTGTAGGCTTACTAAGCTGTGTAAATAGAGCATGGGCATGCTTTTTGTCTCATTAATCTGAATTTTTGAAGGCTTCTTGAAAAAGAGAAAAGAAAATGAGTACCATAAGACATATGTGACATTGTTATCATAATAGAATATTCCATAGTCCATCAGAGTTTTTCTATATTATTGTCATTTGATGTTATCAGTACCAAATAACACTAAACACTATCCTTGAAATAGTCTTTTGAGGAGAAAACTAAGTTTTGAAACAGTTCATGAGTAAAAACATATCTATAGATTTAATGGTATTCTGGCGTCCATGTAAATCTTCATCTGTTTTTTATTGTACCGAGTCTGTGTGATCCTCCAGCATATTTTGATGTTGTTATCTCTTCCTTACTCTACCAGTAAGTCATCCGTTTTGGCTGTTGAAAGAGAAAAATAAAAAGTATCAATCTTTTGGCAATACTTATGGTGGCATAGAGGTGACATGTATGCGATTTTATTTTTGTTTTTTCTGAGTTAGTAAGTCTAAATAACGAGATAATTAAGTCATTATTTCAACTTACTAACTCAAAGAATGAGATAACTAAGTCGTTATTTCAAGTAAGTAAGTCGAAATAACGAGATAGTTAAGTCGTAATTTTGACTTACTCACTCGAAATAATGACATAATTAAGTCGTTATTTTGAGTTAGTAAAGTCATTATTCAGACTTACGAACTTCAAAATAGCGAGATAATTAAGTAGTTATTTCGACTCACTAACTCGAAATAACGAGATGGTTAATTCGATATAACAAGTTTGTTGACCAATCAGATGGTTCGTTGTATTCAGCAAATTCATGTGAAATGACGTACAGTGTGATGCAATGTTAACCACATTATACTTTAAGTTAAAGATTGAATGGATCTGATTGGTCAACTTACTTGTAATAATGAGTTAACTATCTCATTATTGCGAGTTAGTAAGTCGAAATAACGACTTAATTATCTCATTATATCAAGTTGGTAAGTCGAAATAATGACTTAACTATCTCATTATTTCATGTTAGTAAGTCGAAATAAAAACTTAATCATCTCATTATTTTGAGTAAGTAAGTCGAAATAATGACTTAATTATCTCCTTATTTCAACTTAGTTAGTCAAAAAATGATTTTATTATCTCGTTATTTTGAGTTAGTAAGTCGAAATAATGACTTAACTATCTCGTTATTTTCGAGTTAATAAATTGAAATAACGACTTAATTTTCTCGTTATTTCGACTTACCAAATCAGAAAAAAAAATTGCATACCTGTCACCTCTATGCCACCGTAAATTCTGGCTACACTTTAACTGACTGATTATTCTTAATTGGTAACATTTTGGAAATAATTCTATCCCTATGGTAGTCAATTGAAGCAGTTATATGACAGGAAGAAAAAGAACTGATTGTTGATAAAAATCTGTATTTCAACCTGTTTTGACTTATTTTGGTTTCATTCTCATGAAGATTTTCGAAAAAAGAAAGAAGAAAAGAAAAAGTCAATTACACATTTTGAGCAACAACAAATTCATCAACATTTATTGCTTTCAAAAGTTATCTTCTATGGTTATGAGGCTTATGTTTGTAAAGTTCAAAGGGGCGTGAGAAAGACTATGTACTTACTTGTATTATAAAACAGAGTCAATGTTTATGCAGGTCTGCATCATCTTTTCTTTTGAATCTTGTTTGAAATTGTCATATTCCCAACCATCATGCAATCTGTGAAATAAAGAAGAATCAACTTAAGGATCAAACCTTTGGGCCAAAATTATCAATTGCAAGAATAATTCAATGTTTGGAAATAATAGTATCACTTGAATCACACTGTCATCGTTATTTAAACTATCGGCCCATAACGCTATCAAATTGTCAAGACGGTACCTTGTACTCAATTTAAAAGCTCCAACAATAACAAATAATCCATGTCAGCAACTGACGAGTTGACATCGTTGCTTTATTGGTCAGCATAATAGTGTATTCCATATACAACACGATGTGTACCTAATGCTTTCCTTACACACCGCGAAAATGACATAGACCGTCTACATAAACATTAGATTATGCCAAACTGCAGGGTGTAATCACCGAATCGATAGAAGGTGAACACTTATTTCACCGAGGAGTGTTGTGGGCAACACACACTTTCTAGCCTAGTACTGAAGGGAACATGTACTGTAATACTAAAAAATGAATGCTGTAGTTCTACTGAAAAGGGAGAAGTTTTTTTCAGATGGATGTTTGTTTAGAGGAAGCATCTTCGGCGAGGCGTGACGAGGGCTCGCCTTCTCGATTTTTCTATGACGAATTTTGGTGAAAATGGTCTATTTAGCTATACTGTTTTATAACGAAATGAAAGAGTACAAAAAGTTCTCTTACCTACAACCGGCGATACGTTGTCCTTTCAAGGAGTTGAAAACTGTGTCCAATTTAAAGTTTGAAGCGGTGGCGCCGATCCTGTTGTTCGTGTTTTGTTTTTCGATAGAATGGTTTATGGTTCATTCATGATTGGCGGAAATAAACTCAATGAGCGGCAATGAATTTATGTAAAACCAGTCCATTCCATAAAGCCGGAAACACCCGAAGCAAACCCGAGTTTTCTCTTTACAAGGAATGGTTCACTATTGGTAGATATATTGGTAGATAAAGGTAGTGCTTGAAAATAAATTTAGATAGAACCAGTCCATTCCGTAAAGCCGGAAACACCCGAAGCAAACCCGAGTTTTCTCCTTTAGGTAAACCGGAAGCCACCTGTTTTTTTGCTAATGGTATAACCGGTGTTAACATAACTTGTTTCTCGTACGTATGTTACCGTTATCCGCTCTCCGAGCGCTTCGCGCTCTGAGAGAGCGGTATCACCATCGTACTATCGTGTTGTATCACCATCATACTATCGTGTTATACCATCACCGTACTATCGTGTTATATCACCATCGTACTATCGTGTTATACCATCACCGTACTATTGTATTATAACCATCGTTATCGTAATATCACCACCGTACTATCGTGTTATATCACCATCGTACTATTGTGTTATAACCATCGTGCTATCGTTTTACCACCAACGTACTATCGTGTTATATCACCATCGTACTATCTTGTTATATCTCATTCGTATTTTCGTGTTTTAACCATCGTACTATCGTGTTACAACCATCTTTCTATTGTGTTATATCACCTTAATACTATCGTGTTATAATCATTGTACTGTTGTATTAACACCATCGTACTGTTGTGATTTATCGTTGTCACACTTTTATTATAAGCATCGTATTGTCGTTAGTAAGCGTGATCGTACTTTTGTCGTAATTTCGTTTTATCCCGTTACCATACTGTCACGCTTTTACCATCATACAGGCGTGATTTCACAATCAATTCAATTCAACAGTTTATTCAGTAAATTCAGGCATAATGCATAAGTCATAATACATAAACCGGGTTGAAGTAATATATAACTATGTACATGTTTTAAACAATTCGTATCAATACAATTCAGCAGTTCCTTTAGAATTAGTATTGTCGATTTCACTGAATCTGGTCGTCAAGAAAGATACACGAATACAGTCATCTCCTAAAACATATATCAATATATCAATCGTCCTATCGTTATATCGCATTATCGTAATTTCACCATCATACAGTCGTGATTTCACAATCGTACTTCCGTTATATCGAATTATCGTACTGTCTTGCGATCATCATCGCACTATCGTGAGAAAGCGTTGTCATTAACGTACTATCGTGTTTTGTGCTTGGAGAGCAGCACACATAAATACGCGATGATCCGAACAGCTTTCCGTAAAGTACAATTTACAAGTTCAAATGTATTATTTTTGCCACAGATACATAATTCAAAAATCGGATTTGCACGATAAAAAAGGATAGACATAAAACATTAAAGTGCTCTGAAATTATTTCGATGTATCCATTTGAATAACTTTATTTACATATGTTTAGCGATATCATTTACATGATAAAAAGATATTTAGCCCATCAAAGTAGACGATATAAGAAAATAGATGAAACGAAATGATCGCGAACTCATGAAATATTTACTTATTGTGACGAGTAATAACTAAATGTATAAGAATTATCTTAATACCAATCGATGGCATTCCCCCCCCTCCCCTTTTTTTTCTTTTTTCTTCTTTTTTTTGCTACTATGTATTTTCCATCAGAACGTTTGTCACTTTAGATATCCAACTTCAAATAATCATATCGCCTTCAGTTCACCAAATCCAAATCCACACGTAACAGAGAAAACAACACGAAGGATAAGAAGAAGAAAGGGTTTGTCAAACCGGTTTATAAAACAGCCCATCCGCGTTCGTTAATGCAGCAAACAAACATAGTACACTCGACTCGTATGATTCATTCATTGCCTTACAAGCTCGCAATAGACAGCGACGTAATGACGGCAAACAAGCACCCAGAAATCTTCGAGGAGGAGTCGAAAGCGCTCACGGACACAAGTGACAATGGTGATTCCGGCACCAGGGTAAAAAAGCGGGAGAGCTGGACTCGGCCTTTGGATTTTCTTGTGGCTGTTTGCGGCTTTTCCATCGGATTCGGAAATGTGTGGAAGTTTCCGTTCCTGTGCTATAGGAATGGAGGCGGTAAGTGGGGACATTTGTCTGTTTTGTTTTTGTTTGCTTATTTGTTTGTCAATACTTTGAATGTTTTTTACTTCTGTTATTGTTTTGAATGTCATTTTATTTTTGTAACATGCCAAGTATTATGGTTTTCTTTTCCATGTCATTGATATTATTTTTATCTCACGTTAATCTTCCACCAATGTTTTAAAGGTACCTGTTCACATGCGTGAGACATTTTCGAAGATGCAAAAATAATTTTTTAAAGAATATTAGAAAAAAGTGAATTAACATGCATTTGAATCCAAACTCATAGCATCACATTTGAGATCTACCGCATTTAGAATGTATATTTACAGATAAATTATCGAATCCTGAATTAACTATGCTTTCAATGGCTACGTTTGATTGTTTATCAAACAACAATGCAAACGCGTCATTGTTCGTACGACATTTGATTTTTGACTTTCAAATTTTCGCTTCTGCACCTTTTATACATTTACGATAAGTAACACATGTTACACTGTATTACTATTCAAACTTCATATCTTGCTACAACTACCAGCATATCCATTTCCATAGCTGTTTAACAACATTTAACACTGTGTTACAGGCGACTCTGGAACACATTCTGGGAAAGGCAGAAATTGCTCTTAACGAGCAATTTCTCCTTTTTCCACAATACTCTCTACCACATCAGAAGAAAGTTTTTCAATTTCATCAAATTTTGAAATGTCGTCTGCAAACTCATTCAGTATCGGACAGTTGAACATTTGGCGACCCGAACTGGGTCCCGTGAACCGAATAAGTGTAGCGACATACGATACCGCTGTATTATAATAGGATACATGTAGATCACATAATAGTATCCGCATACAAATTTGATACAATCAGCAATGGACTACATAAGGATGTGTATTGGGGTGTTTTTACATGCAGTGTTACAAACAAAAATTCAACAAACCCTATTTTGTGGGTACTCGTTTGAATTGTCTCGCTGAGACGATTCTAATGAGTACCCACAATATAGGTTTGTGATGAGTCATAAAGAAGTTAGCCAGGGGAGTGCACATCTTATCCGGACCTCTGTAATCAGGTTACATCACACGATGCGTACAGAAAAACAGGCGCATAACAAGTTTGCATGTTGAACTTGTTCTTAAATTTTCTTATTCTATGTACGTCGATTGTGTAGGAAGCTTGAAGCTTGTTGAATTTTCTCCAGACGAATGCTTCTCAGGATACCAATCGGAACTACTCGGGTATTTCCGTGAGCTGTGAAATACACCTCGGATATAAGTGTAGGGTTACAATTTTTCGGGTAAATCGGCATCCGCCGATTAACACCTTTTCTAAGCGTGCATGTTAAGTAGTTCAATTTGTATGGAAGTGTTGGACATCCTTTTTAATCACTTTTGATCAGTAACTCATACCAAATGGCGAACTTGTTGTTGTGACATGTATACTTGTTTCTTCAATCAAATTTAACGACTTTTTGGATTTTACATTCAAGATCTATTTTTAGAAACGAAAGAAAGTGACGTCATTCTCGCGGGAAACAATATGGCGTAATCCCTATTATTTCAGAGGTGTTTTCTATTGGATAAACCCGATGTGTTCAGATTGTCAGGATACCTGACCAGTACTCGCGTCA
>OX401411.1:39225628-39350628 GCA_947846245.1 Cerastoderma edule
CCTTTTTATATTTTCCAGGTGCCTTCCTGATTCCCTACTTCACATGTTGTCTGATTGGCGGAATTCCGACGTTTTTCCTGGAAGTTTCCATCGGTCAGTTCATGTCGAGGGCGGGCATGAAGGCGTGGAAACTCGTCCCATTGTTTCAAGGTAGGAAATAAGATGATATTGTTGTCTAATTTGGTATACCATATCTAGGTATGTTCAAAAAGCTATCAGCGCATCGAAGTCGAAAATTCTGGACTTGTATTCGACGTTCTACGAAATGCCGAGGTTTCTTTCTTAACGTTACGAGCTACAATGGACCACAGTGAAATTAAGATATTTTACCGGTTATATGTCTTTTAAACTGTCCCCCTTCTTTTCTTGATAATCCTTTAGCTGGTATTACTGACCTATCGTCAAATCTGAATTCTTATAAAGAGGAAAAACCAAGTAAAACTATACAACAACATGAATTGCTCATCTTTAACAATTTCTTCATTTATAACAATCGATTGTCAGATGTCGTTACTGGTAATAAAATAAAGAATATTCTATTGTCCAGCTTTCAGGGGTAGACACTGTCAAATAGTGTGTAGGAATCAACAATGTAAGTGCAATGAAGTGCAGTAACAAATCATAGCGGGTTGGTGCATGTTGATTTACTTGAAACATTTTGTAAGATTTGAAACAAAAGCAGCGTTGGAATATAAAATAGCAAAACCTAAGCTTGTCGAAGTAACCGAAAGATAATATTCTACGAAATGCCAATGTTTCTTTCTAAACATTACAAGCCAATAGGCAATTTGTGCTTTGGGGCTTCAATCAGTTCAGAAGCTTTCTCCCCGCTTTCACTGAAATGCTGTTGACGTAATGTTGAACAAAAGTGAAACTTATCAGCCTTACTTTGCATACCAAGATGGATGCACTTAATATAAAATGTTAGTCTAAAGACCTATGTCCGTACATACATTTTTCAAGCATTTCAATAATGTTCAGAAAAGTATACAATAGCTTTTCTTGGTCCATTATGGTTGAAGAACATATACGAATTGCGGTCATGTACTAGCATCTAAATAATTCATTTCTTCTAACAAACAGGAATCGGCGTCGCCATGGTGATTGTCATTTTCCAAATGAACTGCGATTACAACGTGCTCCTATCCTACGCATTCTACTACCTGTTCTCATCGATGACGTCAGTGTTGCCATGGTCACATTGTAACAACGAATGGAATACGGAGGCGTGTAGAACGACCCGACTGGGCGGCAACGCAACCAACGTCACGATGACATCACAAGCAATGGTGAACTATTCGATGTCGGCTGCGAGTTCGTTTGTCTCGGACCCAGTCACAGAATTCTGGGAGTAAGAATTTTTATTTACTTATTTTTGTCATTTATTCTTTAAACTGAAATGTGGACTAGTTTATGGTTCATTTAACTTGATTGGACATGTTTGTGTAAGAAGGTTAACGCTTAAGGTATTAACCCTGTGATTACCCGTAACTTTAATCCCTCTTCGGAGGTCAGCACAATTTTAACGTCGGTCAAATATATAGATGTGTCCTAGCCAACTTTAAAGGCTCATAAAAGGAGATAAATGCTATATCAAACTATAATTTTTAGTCAAGTTTTGACCCCCCCCCCCCAAAAAAAAAACCATCAGCACAACGTCAACGTGAAAAGCAACAAGAAATTACCCAGATTAGCAAGTTAAATAATTCTGATTGCCTGATTCTTCACATCTGACCTTGTCAGTTGATACACAAATTTTTGAATCGATTAATCAGAATTCGTTATTTTGAATATGTAAACAAACAGGTTGTTGATAAACCATATTTCAAACACAAAATTACTTATGTTAAAGGATTCTATTTAATAGGGTAACATGCATTCATAAATCAATTCTTATGACTTTTATGAGCATAACAAAAGAACTCGATTTAATCTTTCAGTTATTTCTTTGTACTCATCTCCCTTTATGTGCCTTTAAAGTACCAGTTCAGATGAATTACAGTATACGGCATCTATGAAGAAACTGGATTTAAATATGTATATATATATATATATATTTGTAGTTCAAAATGATATATGCATGTACTTGTGGGCCTGAGGCCTTTGTACCATACTACAGTATATATCTAAATATCCATGTATATAAGAATAAAAAACAATGACATACATTGAATAAGATTACAAATTCCTACCGTCACCACATTACACATTACGGTTACTAGATTAAAATACACAACATATATACAGGTAGTTTATTTCTTTTAAAAGCAGACTAGCGCTCTGAAAAACTGCTTACCTGGATTATATGATAACGATAAAACGACACTACGATCACGATATTACGATAATGATTTTTCGATTGTACTTTAACGATAACGCGAAATAATTATAAATAACGATTACAAGACACTACAATAACGCAAAATTACAATAATACGACGATGATATTTGGATGTACGATAGCACGTACGCAAAATCACGACAACGATAACACGGCACTACGATGCTGACATGACGATGGTACAAATAACGATAAAGATGATATTGCGATTGTACGATAACGATATTGCGAAATCACGAAGACGATCACATGATAGTACGAAACAGACTATGCAAAAGGACGATAGTGCAAAATCGCGATGGTACGAAAACGGTGATGTTTAAACACGACAGTGCAATATAGATAACGCAAAGCCACGGTATTAAGAAAGCCGTAAAGAGACAGTATGACCACGACCAAGCGACAGTGCGTTGGCTTTAAAGTGATATATCGCTCTATGGATATCGTACTGTCGCATTACTATTGTCGTTCTATTACTAGTATTGTTGAAGATGGCCCTGAAGACATTCCGTACTTTTCTGGTTAACTTCACCGTTGTCATAGCCAAACAATGGTAACCTTGATTTATGACAGGAAATTTCGGGTTATTCGTTTGAAGCGTTCCTAATTAAGGACATAATTTCACACTTTTCCTGGACTTTGTGTGCACTTGTGTCGATCTGCCAGTTTAATTGAGCATTTGACGCATGCATATTCACGAGCAACGCGTTAAACTGCTGAAAAAAGTTGACGCATCATTGCAGAATGACATTTAAGGTATGAATTAATAATAATTCGAGTTGGAGAAATCGTCGCTGTTAATGCAGATTTTGACTCTAACAGTGCACCGAGATAACATTGGTATAGTTAGACAATTAAATGACATTCATTAGCATGTACATAAACACTAGTGATGTACAGGTAGAATTGTTGTAAGGACACACATGTACATTGTATGTGAAAAGGATGGGACAGGTATTGGAGGGGCTATGTGCCTGACGAGCGCAAACATTACTTGATTTCTATGAGACAGACGCACTATATTCCTAGAAAATGTAGTAACTTGATATAAAGATAGATTTCTCGTAATTATTACACTTCGCTAGATGAGACTGTTTGTCGGCGTAGAAATTATCTTTGTTTTGGGTTTCAAGCAAATGGAATATGATATTGAATTAATCCTTATTTGAACAGCTGTCGTTCATTCAATTGGAATTTATCCTTAGTGAAAAACAATACAAATCGAAATTCAATCAATTATATTCATAATTTCTTCCACTCCTGATCATGTACAGTCCGAAGCTATGTTCAATTGGATTTCATATTAGACCGAATACCGTATTGTGTGTAAATGCCATTTTTTTGCATGGATGTACATGTAACTGATGTAATAAGTAATACATTGACTTCAGATAAAGCACATAATATTCCAATTGAAGGCGGGCTAAAAAATCGGTATGTTATGTTGTGTTTGTTTAGAAATATATATCATTAAAAGAGTATCATGTTGCAGTAGCTTTCTAATAGGACGCACCAGGGTATCCCGGTTGATTAAAAAAAAGAAAAAAAAAGAAAGAAAACAAAAATACGAATTGTTTAAAATTTTAACCGACAACAACCCCAAAAAGATCAGTTTAGTGCATCAATTTGTAAAATAAAACCATAAAAAACCATAAAAAACCATAAAAAACCATAAAAAAATCGTTTTTCATATCATGATGGAAAGGGACCTACCCCAAATTAAAAGAATATTGCATACAGCAAGACATACAGTCAAACTTGTGTTAAGAGGCCAGCCTATGGGACAGAGTAAATTGGCTGTTTAAGACAGGTTGGCTGCTTAACACAAATTGATTTACACTATAAATCTAACAATGGGACTTTCTGTAGTGGCTTTTTAAGGCAGGTTGGCTGCTTAAAAGGGTGGCTGCTTAACACAAGTTAGACTGTAAAACATTTCATTGGCGTCCATTAACATTTATATGGAGTCATTTTCGAATGAATTTCACGGTTATTGACTATCTGAAAAGAAAATAAAGTTCATTATAATATTCGTTTAGTTTTTTTGTCATGGTATGGTCGTTTTCATTTACCATTTTATAGTCCGGTTGACTTTCTATAACATGGTTTAATGAGGGTATGAAAGACAATTTGTTTTTATAGGTTTGAAGAAATGGAGACGGATGTGAGTGTTTGTCAAAGTAATCTGTATTCTTAGATAGATTGATGATTGCTTTTTTTCGTGTTTTTTCAACCTTTATTGAACTGCAAACCTCTTAACCTCCCCTTGCAGAATAGAACAGCGCAAAGTTTATGCATGTCTCAATTTTATGCACTACAGAATCTACTTTTAAACGCCCAGATATCTCACTCACACAATATCAATATTAAAACAGCAATCACTCGTCAACCAAGTCAATATTTTTATCATCGTGAAGAACAAATTTAAGGGGCTCTGTCTTGTAGTAGTTTATCCCAATAGTTACTTAGATGGATAGACAACATGACCAATAAATCATGAAATGAGGAAAGAAAAAATAAATAAAGATAGGGAAAAAAAAATAACGACAGAAAGAAATGAAAAGAATGAAAGAACGATAGAACAATATAAAGTAAGAAAGACAAGACCAAGAAAGGATTCAGAAATATTTAGATAAACATATACGTTGGTATCACAGAGTTCGCAAATTCTGTAGAAAAGAAAGTAAAACCCAATCAAATAAGTGAATAAATAAATAAAACGACGCTTTCAAATAAATTAATAGGCGCAGCAGTGGGTGGACTGCTCTGGTCGAGCAGGTATTCATACTTGTAACCCGTTTAATCAAGTTCAAACAAGTCTTTAACATAACATTTATATGTCGTTGCTACATACATATAAACATTTACATACATATACTAAATATAATCATAACCAATTAAAGCTAATTATCTTTAGTATCATACAATAAAGGAGGCATGTGTGACATTTCTATATGTAAGCCGGCAAACCAAGGCTCTGGAAGCCAGTCATTTGCTCGATATAAATCTAAAGACATGCAAAGTGTTGAATAAACCTGGGAAAAACCGCAGACCGACGAAAAAAAATGGACATAAAATAAATTAGAATAATATTAACCCGATTTGCCATTTTGAAGGGGTCTCATCGGTAATCTTTGGCAATTTCAGGTGTTTATGACTAAAGCACACCGATAGTATTGTCAAGAATAGAACAAATCATTATTTTGACCCAATTATATAACATACAATAAGAGTTATAATAAAAATAATATTTTGATTTAAAAAAGCCACATAACGGTGACTAAGTACCTTTAATGTATATAAACTCGTTTTTATGCACAAGAAACGAAGACGTAAGAGAAAATCCAACGAAAAAAAAAACTTATTTGTGCCGAGGAAATTCTTCTTTTATTTAAATGGTTTCTCCATTATACATATGTCTCTATAGCAATATACCTTTTGTGTGGAGTTAACCGCCGTATCAACACTTTTTCAGTTATGTTACGGCTTTCCTGGATACACCAGTACTAGGCTAAGGCTCTGAAAGGGCTCGAACCTTGGACATCCGAGTTTCTAGTCTTCAAACATAACCTCTAAGCCACAAGTTATAGCAACATTAGCGATTGGCCATATCTTGGAAATTCCAGTGGTATATATGTGAACATGGCATTTTGCCAACTTGATCACAGAAAATGTCGCCATGAAACAGTTAAAAGAACAAATGCTGGAAACGTCGTAAAACCGCACACAAATGAAATCAGCAGATGTGGGACTAGTTTACTGTCAACCCTTACAGTGCTCGAACCGACTTCATGCTTATGCAAACATGTTAGATCCATGCCAGCCGCCAAGTAAATTGGCGGATGGCCTGTGATCTAACCAGTTTTCTCATTTGAGTATCTTTCCTCATCAAGATTAAGCAGATATTAAAGATTTTGTAAAGCAGACGACACAAAAATATATTGTTAGATAATTACCCAGCATTCTGAGGATTAAGGGTTCGGATCCATATCAGTTTTTTCATATCTAATACACATCATTAAATATTAACCACCTTGTTCAGTCTACTTTCCTTGCTTTACCCCGCGTTTTCACATATACAATACGACGTTTGAAACACGTCTTCATATATCTTTATTGTATATATATGTACATGTTATTCATTTTTCTATTTTCAATGCATTTTTATAACTGTAGTTGGAGCTTTGAAGATGCTTGTTCACAGACGAGTAAATTTTAAAGACGAAACAAAATGTTGTTAAAACACTACAGTTTTGGTATTGTTGTTTGATAACCGGTTAGTAGTAGTTTGGATTAAAATACACGTTAATTGCTGTATACACACTTAACCCTTTCCCAAACAACAAATTTTCGACTGTCCCAAATTGAAAGAGTTTGCAGACGACATTTCAATCTGTGATGAAATTGAACAACATTCTTCAGAAAGAGCAGAAAACCTTGTGGGAAAAGGAAAAATTGCTCGTTACCAGCAATTTCTCCTTTACCCACAATGTTTTCTAAAGTCGTCTGCAACAAAGTCTTCAAATGTCGTTATTGTTAGGGAAAGGGTTAAAAGAATTAAAAATATCCCGTCGTCGAACATATTTCAACGTATGTACATGCACAATAAACAAAAAACAATATAATACAAAATGTCAACCCATAAACATATACTATTCCCAATTTGATACACTGATTTTATTTGCAATATTATACAAGTACATTTTGAATAACATTAAAAACACAGATTTGATTTTAGATAGTTGCGATGTCTCGGCGCAAATCATGTTTTACATGTCAATATGGAGATAAAATTAAATGGAAAACACGTGTTTTTGTCAATTACTGTATCTTGTGAAAGAGCATCAAACCCCATAAAGTCATTCAACTATAGATTCGTGTGATGCAATATTTTCAAATTGAACCCAATCATCATTTACACACACATGCATCAGTAGCTTTAGAAAACCATTGTGACAAAAGGATACATTGCTTATTAATAAATGAGTAATTTATCCTTTTGTCACAATGGTTCAAACCAAGTTTCTCAGAAAAATTATATCAACATTTTTTCTATAACATTTTGTCTTCTGTTGCTACATTGTACTTAGACTAGTCAGACATTCCTAAATTGGCGATATGTTGAAAGGGTAGACATTTAACTGATTTCGCGGTCTAGTGCTTTAATCGATTCACTTGCCCCATTAAAGGGACTAACTCATAGAAATTCATCTGTGCTCAACAAACAGCATAAAGGTGATTTAACCAATCCGTATCACCAAACTAATGACGATTTTCATTTTCTTATTGTTAAAGATGCTTATTATATGTGATTTTATTGAAAAACATATATTGCATTACATCTGCACATACTTAGATACATGCATATTGACACATTCCGAATCAATTATATCGAGTAGTTATTTTTCATCAAATATAGTATACCGCAATCCATCACTGTATTGTTTCAACGACGTTTTATTTTGCATTGAAAGTTGGACCATGCGTAAAAAAGAACCTTTAAAGCCCAACATCTTTTTACAAGTGCTAAGGTATTTTAAAGGGTCTGTCTCAGAGACTAAGAGTTTCATCTCAAAGAATACTAAACTTTTAGTCTCTGAGACAGTACAGCTGGTTTACAGTTTTAAAGAAACAAAACAATAATATCCAAATTGACACATTCTAAAATAAGTTTTGGTTCAGAAGTTATTTTTCATTAGATATTATACCACAATACAAAAACAATTTTACTTTCTCAACGGTATTTTTTTTGGCTTGCAAAATGTCTTATGTGTGTAGAACTACCTTTAAATTTTCAGACGTAAGGTACTCGCTCTATCCGAAGGAATAGACGTCCCCGGTAGAATCAAATGGGATTTGTGTCTTTGTCTGTTGCTTGCATGGACCGTTGTCTATTTCTGTATCTGGAAAGGAATCAAGAACTCCAGTAAGGTCAGTATACATGTAGCCTGGTATTATCTACATTATGAAGTCGCCCCGAGTTCGAAGAACGAGTTTTTTCTACATGATAACAACCCATTCAAGTGACATATTTTCTTATATCAACTGCATGGAGTTGATTATTCTATTTATTTTATTCCACTACATAAAATCTAATTAGAAATCTAACTATTTCTAACTCTGAACCATTATCAGGATCTCCAATATCTAACTCACCCCTAGCGACGATTGAAAAGGTCTTTTGCCAACCAAGTCCTACCTGAATAGACAGATCCTCAAAAGCTGTCTAATCCGGGTAGACATAATTTGCGTATGCGTACCTCAAGAATGAACATTTTCTTTGTGTCAAGACAAAAAATATGGAAATCACATATATAGTATTGACATTTTAAATGATACATTGGAATGATGTATCAAAATTAAAAACAAACAAAAACATGAATACAGGGATTAATGACATATTATGTTTTCTGCATTTCATAAATTAGAGCTTGTTTTCCTACGTGACATCCCCTTTCATATTGGTGATGAATCTGCCAATATAAGATTATTCATAGTTTGTAATGTTTTTCAACGATAACATCACCTTCAATATATGAATGATAATTATGTCGACGTAAGGATTAATACAGGGGATCCCTAGTCGTTCTTATTTATTTATATGATTAATTTCAGCCTGATAATACACTTTAAATTAATATTGATATTGTCGATATATGCACAGACATGGGGGATCTCTTATATGAAATATGTTTGTTTTCTGACTTATATATATATTTATGAGGACTACCATTGAGATTTCTAACATATCATCTGTTTTTTTCTTCTATTTTTATAATGCACTTCAACAATTGAATCACTTTTTATTTGGTGGGGATTCAGTCGATATTTGGAAAGATGATGGCTGTCTAAAATAAAAGCTGTTTGTTTTCTGGTGTATAATGTACTTCAGTATGACATCGCCCTTTTATATTAATAGTGATCTTGTACATATAAGGACTGCCATTGAGGATTTCTTATATACATTCCGTTGGTTGCCCATTTAATCATGTATTTCAGCGTGACATTGCTCTATGGTGATCTTGTTCATGTTGTTTCACTGACTGGCCAAGGGGTCTCTAATAACGCTATCCGTATTTTTAAGATGATGTATTTCCCCTTTATATAGATGGTGATCCTATAGATTCATTAACTTGGATTCAAAGGTGATACCTGACGTCTACCATTTTTATATTATTTTAGATCATGTATTTTAGCGTGACATTGACCTTAACATTAATCGTAATGTTGTTTATATAGAGAATAATCAACTCTATTTGTTTGATATCAAAAATGTGTCACGAGAATGGGTTGTTATCAGGTTGAAAAACGAGTTCGAAGAACGAGTTTTTTCTACATGATGACAACCCATTCAAGTGACATATTTTCTTATATCAACTGCATGGAGTTGATTATTCTATTTATTTTATTCCACTACATAAAATCTGATTAGAACCGAGCTCTTGGGTTTCTGACATAAATATTAACTCAATTCATTACGTTTTGGTTTTTATCGTGAATATACTGAAAGTGATATTGTTAAATCAAGGATAAAGATTGAGTTCTCTATTCAGTATTTTAATTTTTATATCAAATATGTCATTGTGGCCTCGCCTATATATTGATGGTGATCCTGTTGATTCGAGGACAAATCGAAGGATGTTATTAACCTATAAAATTTCTGTATTATTTTCTATCATGTTCTTCAAAATTATGGTCATGTTGTTAACATTTTGTTGATTCAAGTACTAGCCAATGAGTCTATAATTTACAATTTGTGTTGATTCAAGGATTAGTCTCTATTGTATAGTTTTTATTTATCAAAGGACTTACCTTTGGTTCCTTGGTTAGTTTTTTTTTCATTAGATCAAACTTTTTACCCTCACATCTCCCAATAAACTGATAGTAATCTTGTTTATTCAAGGATTAATCTTTGGTTTTGTATTTAGCATTTCATTTCCTTCATTAGACCACGTACTTTACCGCGAGTTCGCCTTATATATTTATAGATCTCTTATTAATTCAAGGTTTCACCTGATATTTTCTATTTAGTATTTCATTTTGTCTTATATTGTATTGAATCAAGTACTAGCCTATGCGTCTCTGATTTATAATGTGTATTTATTCCATTAGATCATGTATTTCACCGTGACTTCCCCCTATATATTGATGGTGATCTTGCTGATTCGAGGACTGACATTGGATGGTGCCGGTGAGGGAATCAAATTCTATCTCACACCCGACCTCAGCAGGATATTAGACTTCCAGGTAATCTCTCCCTATTCATCACAAGACCAACGACAGGAAGGACAACGCATTCCTGTTGTTTACCAATCATGTCTGTGAATCATTTGGGACTATGGGTTCGTTCTTCTCGTCTATGTTAATGTAAAGATTAAGAAAATGCACACTTCAGAGAACTAATCTTGGTGAATATTTTTAGGACTTATGGTCCTTTATTCCCGTTTATTCTAGTGTCAAGATAAAGTGAATAATCGAAATACGTATTGCACTAGATTGATTATCTTGCGTTATGACTGAGGTGTTTTTGACTTATTTTCTAAAAATATTTTAATATTTAACAAATAAAAACGACATTGTCATGAGTTGCACGATAAAATTAATAGTAATACACATGACGCTTATATCTTAAATCAAATGTAAACTCTATCTAATGACATGTATTCATGTTTTTCTTGACTAAAAAGAATTGTCATGTCTTGAATTAATACTTTTTAATAAATACTTTTCTGTGTTGGTTCGTTAAGAAATATATGTATATGTGTGGAAGGTTTGGGTCTTAGAAAATATTTCTATGAATCTTATAACTGCCTGGGACTCATTGTTGAAAATTATGAACAGACGGGTATGGTACTTCATGAAAGATCAAATATTATTATCTATATTCCTTAATGATAAACAATGCAATAGCATTAATTTCTCCAGGTCAAAACAGTTCATCGATTGTGATTTGCTTCATTATGAAAAAGGCAAAAAGGAAAAAAGGAAAACGGTTTCGTTAGAACACTTCTTGGTTTAATATATCCGATTTCTTCAACTCTCTCTTATTTAAGTCTTATTCATCTATCTTCCGGCTGGGAACTACATTATCTTTCGATTTTGTACATTTACATGATAGACACTTATTATTTTGTATGAAATAAAGCTTGAAATAAAACATCTCCTTGTTTTATCCCTGTAGGTGTGGGCTGATGCCGGTAACCAGGTGTTCTACACGTATTCCTTGTCCTCTGGGGTCCTCATTGCGCTAGGAAGTTACAACAAGTTTCATCATAATTCTTTCAGGTTAAATATATTAATATTTAGATTTTCATCGCCCACATGGAGCCGACAACCGGTTTGAGGTATTCCACACCCGAAAAAGAAAATAAGAAAAGTCAGGATAACAAAGTCAAAGATTCAACAGAACAAATGCCGCTATAAGATTAAGTTATACATCATAGGAATTCTTTAAAAAAATCAAACTTTTATTTGCTACCTTTCATTCATGTAGTTTTAATTGATGATTAAGGAGAGTTAATGACAATGGATATGATATCACAATTATTGATATTCATTTTGTAAATGTAAATTCAAAATAAGGCAAATTTGGAAAAGTGGCTTGATAAATGCCTTTAAAATGATAAGTTCTTTCGTAATTAGATTTCAATTTATCCATCAGGGATGGAATTCCTTCATTAAAACTCTTTCAGGTTAGATATCGTGATGCTCGAATTATTAATGCCCGATTTGAAAATACAACCAATTCCATGATAGTTCTTTCAGGTTCATGATAATGATGTTCGGATTGTTTTGCCAAATTTGAAACTAAAGCCTTTTTTATCGTAATTATTTCAGGTTAAGTATATTGATATTCCGATTCCTTTTGCCCACTTGGGAGCTTTAAATGTTTTGACAAAAATTCTTTCATGTTAAGTATTTCGACACTCAGATTTTCATTGTCCACTTTGAGGCTGCAGCCCTTTTGATGATAATTCTTCCATGTTAAGGATCTTAATATATCAAAATTGGAAGCTTCAACGGATTTGATAATGATTCTTTCAGGTAGGGTATCTAGATGCTTCAATAATACTCACTAAAAAATTAAACCTGTTTTAATAATTATTCTTCCATGAACAGTAGTTTAATATTGCCATTGTTATTGTCAAATTAGAGACTTAAACCTTTTTATCACTAATCTTACAGGATATGAATCTTCATACCCATATTATTATTGGTACAAACCAAGTTTGACGATTAAAATCAAATAATCTTTGAATCCCGAAATAAGAAATACATGCCTGGCATTGATAAACTACACTTCTAAAACGTATATAAAAATGTTGGAGTTGAACCAAATAATATTTGAAAAACGGAAAAATATGGTTTCAAAACAACTATTTCCTTAAATTTAGGTAGAGAAAACTGTCTTCAAACGTAACTCTTTTGGAAGACCCTTTCCCCAATCAGAGAGATCAAGTAGTATTTGGTTACCCATGCTGTTATGTGTAAATTAAGTACAGGGTTTGTTTTACCAAGAAAAGAAAATGCAAGTCTTTTTTCTACTTTAGGAATATTACATGTTAAAGACAATATTCATTTATATATTTCAGAGACTCCTTGTTATTTGGATGTGTTGACACCTGTACGAGTTTTCTGTCTGGCTTCGTAATATTTTCTGTGCTTGGGTTCATGGCGAAAAAGCAAGGCGTATCCATAGCTGACGTCGCTGAATCAGGTAAACCGAGTCTTGTGCGAAGACACAGAACGAATGAAATTTAACTCAAATGAAGCAAAATCGCGGAATCCTGAGGTCACTTTATGCGAATATTATCATACTTCCCAAAGTAACGGACCTAAGCAAATACATGGTTTCAAGCGTTATGTCAAACAAAATTGAGGAGCTTCACTTAAGATCCAATAATAATTGAAGTCGCAGAATGACTCATACCTATCAAAGAGTTTCCTGTTAGAAACGATTGGAAATGATTGGACACGCTCTTTACTAGCATATAGCTTTCTATTGAACATTACTATTTTTCCATCGACTATATTAAAGATTTGGGTAAATTATGACGAATACTTACTTTTATTGAAGATCTTGGTCACACAAACTAAACGGTAATGGTTAACCATTTGTTTCCCTCAGATCCCATCATTTATTTCATTTCACAGCTACAAATTAAAAATATATTCTACATGATATATTCTACATCATGTTATTTAGTATTTAATCTATCACAAACATAACATATAAGAAACATTCGTAGTCCTGTGGTCCTTGAATTAAAATATATGTTCAGAAGAATTTGATCATGCTGTTCCAAGGACAACGAATTTCAAAAAGAGAAGAAAAAAATAACTTGCATCATTTCATTATTCTCGTTTTCCAAGTCAAAATGGTATATATGGCCGTCGTTCACATGATCTAAAGTTTATGAATCAGCCAACAAAATCAACCCATATTTCTTACAGGTCCAGGCCTGGCGTTTATAGCCTACCCCGAAGCTGTCGCCCAGATGCCGGTGGCACCAATGTGGTCAATCATTTTCTTCGTCATGCTCATACTTGTTGGACTCGATAGCCAGGTAACGATTGGCGAATGCACATTAATTAAATAGTCTCTTTCCACTTAATGTATAACACTAGTTTTTCTACAAACACATATTTTAAAGAATATTGGTAATTCTCGTTTGGTACACGTTAGTTTAATTTTTGATTGTATGGTGTTAACGCCGTATCAAAAGTTTTTCAGTTATGTTACGTCTTTCCTGTATCCTCCAGTACTAGACTAGAGCTATGAATGAAATTCGAACGGACACTCCCATGAAATCAAGAGTGTCGTTGGGCTCGAATTCGGGACTGCCGTGTTCTTAGTCCGACAATTTAACCACTGGGCCACGCAGTGCCCTCTCAGTTCAATGTTCTGCAATAAAAACGATTGTGTAATATTGGTGCAAGGTTATAGGCAGTCAGGTTTTGGTTCATGCTGGTCTGTGCAACATAAATGAAATAGATTTGACGGGATGCACAACCAATATTGCAAAAAAAATATATACCTAAATGGATCGTTCAAGGAATCGACACCGAGTTACAACCGGAAGGCCAATGGCTCTGTGGTTATTCCTAACGCTGAACCATTATGTTAAATCGTATATAATCTGCTTGGTTAAACTTATTCATTTTACATCGATACTGATGGAAGCTTGAAACCTATCAAGTTCACTCTCCATTACTGCTTTCTAGATACTTAATCAGTACTCACGCCTTTTTTGTTGGTTAGTCTTGGCATATTTCGCCTCTCTGTTAACGATGATCGAAGCCTGGACCCGTGTTATGAGAGACCGGTGCTCTACCATTGCACAATGTCGCCCACGAAATATGTCCAATTATAGTTTTGTTTACCCCAAACCTTGAACCAACCATTATGTATCTTATTAAAATATATATAATTGAAATGAAGCTTCCAAATCAAATGATACCTTCATTAACCACAACCATAACCGAAGTTCCGTTTGTTGGAGCCATTACTTCCAGCATCTTTGGCCAAATGTGTTTCTTAAACAGTTTGTTGCAGTTTAGGGAATCGTTGTGTTTATGATCGACCTTTACCTACGAACCTCCATTAACCACAATCATAACGATAGTTCATTAATTCCAGCATCTTTTGCTAAATGTGTTTCCATTGCAGTTTGTTGCTGTCGAGGGAATCGTGGCGTTTGTTATCGACCTTTATCCACGAACGTTGCGTGTGGGTTACAGACGGGAAATGGTTATAGGTGTTCTCTCTGTTGTTTCATTTTTAGTCGGTCTATCAATGGTTTGTGAGGTAAGTCTGTCGTCATCATGACGTGTGCTTCTTCTTTGACTTTATTTTGTAAAAATCAAAATCTATTCAAACTTTATTCGTTTTTTTTATCAAAAGCTTGAGTTTGATATTCAAAGCAAATATTTTTCTTAAAAAAATATTAATATGTAGAACCCATTTCATCTTTTATATTTAATACAAATCATTTAAATTTCCATTTTCACTCATCTTGATATATTTGTCATCTTCATATCCAATCTCCTAAACTGGAACACGGATGTCATGTTTAAGATTACATTACTATTTTATTCAGATAATTATTTCAAAATAAACAATGCAATTCTGTTTACATTGCATAAGCAGGAAATAAGATTCCAATATACATCTTTCACATAAGTTATGCAAAGAGTTGTTATACGTAAGCTATTCATGTTTAGTCTCGTGATTTACGTATATGTAACTGTTACACACGATCCTTGGAATGTTTTCGGTAAAAATACAAGTGGGAAGGTAATACTAGCATTTTTACTTTCAAACCGGTGTACTATCATTATTCCAAAGTTTCTGTATTATTTGCGGCTTGAAGCATATTTGATGTTCGTTTAAGAGGAACTTAGACTTCTTTCCTTTGTTTTATGAAAGCCTCCTGAGATTTATACCTTCTTAATTTGGTTATGGTAAGAAATATGTTAATCTCTATGACTAATGCGCTAATGTTAATGCTTTTTTTAGTATGCATTTCAAATATTGAACTGATCTTACTTTCAGACAACGCATTTGATCAATCTTAAAAAAGGAAATAAAATGCAAAGAACCATGGAGAAATTTCAAATATTGGAACGTATAGTGGTTGCCAACTGGAAAATGAAAAACAGTCAATTTATTTTCTTTTACTTTTGTTCCAAGACATGGCTTAAAAAAGCTTTTACCATTAGTAAATGATACTTTTCGAAAAAAAAAGAGAAGCAAAATAGGAATAAAAAGAAAAGAAATGGCAGATTTTTTTCGCGACCAAATATTAACCAATGAAAACCTTCCTTTAGGGAGGGATGTACGTTTTTCAGTTGTTCGACTACTTCTCAGTGAGCCGAACCATTTTCGCTATTGCCTTCATAGAAATGATCGTCATCTCGTATGTCTACGGTATGAATCACAGTTAGTGTGGATCGGTATTACGAAACAAACAAGCATAGCTTTATTGCAAACGCACTTGATCATGGATTTAATGATAATGGTCTTTACAGTTTTTTAACATTTTGTTTAGAATGAAACTGCAAATGATGGTGAATATCATTACAATCTGAACTTTTGATTTTAGGCTTTTGTTTACAATGTATTTTTCCTCAGTGCTATTCGGAGCATATCAAACAAACGGTAGAACAAGAGAGTGATATCCTTTCACTGAATTCGACTCGCATACTAAGTATTTCTATTTGGCAAATAAAATGGGACTTTACCTTGTTCTATTTGATGAAAAAAGAAATGATTTTTACGTCACATTTTTCATCCGTGTTTTGAATATTCATTAAATAATGTATATGAATTGAAATAAGAACAATATATTGATAGAAGCAATTTGGCATTTTTAGAATAGTTTCCTATAGGGGAAATTTGTTAAAGCAGCATAGCTATTCGTTTGTCGTCTGTAAATGCTTATACTTCCTGTGCAAGACGAGCAAATAAATTGCTTGATAAAAAGAAAAGGAAAAGATAAACGTATGCAGTTAATAAAAACGAAATGATCAATATGACGTAATCCATAATCAGGAGTGTTATTGCATATGCAAAGACAAGAACAAAACGGCCTTTGCAAAATAAATATTATCACTGCAAATTTCGGACCTTATTACATTAAAAAGAAGAAAAATTAGTCATTATTAAAGTAGATTCTATAAAGTTATGTAAGAAGACTAAGTTGAAAACAGAAATGCCAAGCGATGATGTTGGTGTAGATTTATATAAAAAGGTTGATTTGTTCTATGGACTTTGTTTCTTTTATATCAATCCATGCTACAATTTATCATAAGAGAGGAAATATGTTACAAAATAAGAAGCATCGATGTACCAACTATTTGAGTTGAAAGTTTATCTATAGCCATCCTTTTATACAGGACCTAATGGTTTCTATTTATTTTTACAAAAAAAACAAAAAAAACAGCTACGCTACTATTGCACTTTAATTAATTCAGAGTCAGCTAAGGAAAGCTTAAAACGTTTAATTGAAAACAGTGTTAACAAACACATTGAGAGACCCTCTTATATGCTGCATTTTATTCTTGAAATAGAAACTTATTAAAAGTTTCTACATACTCAAGATAACCTTGACGATGTGGATGTCGTAAACACCTCCATTTTTGTCACAATTAAATGTCTCTGTAGTGAAAATGTGTATAAAACGTAAATGCTTTGTTCTGTTTTATTTAATGTATTAACACCATTGAAGTGCTTTATTTATAGGTATCCTCTGATTACAACTTTAAAATGTGTGTTTTGCATCCGATGAAGATAAACTTACTTAATAGTCGTTGAAAACATCCATAGTCAAAAATTCAGGAGAGTTAAGGTTTCAGATAATAATTCTGATATTTGATATAAATGTTTTGTTGCTACCTTATCAGGGGCAGTTTTGGTTTTAATTTCATGTTAATATAATATAATTTTGTCGTAAAAAATGTTTAAAAAAAGTAATATGGGAACTGGTATGAATACGTTTGCCCAAGTAATTCATCATTCTAAATACAAAATCAGCTCCTTATTTTGACAGAGTCTTCAGTTGTACTTTCTTCTCAATGATAACATTGATTGCCTTTTTGATACCATTGATTTTGATAATGATACCATTAAATTTGATATAAATACCATTTAATTTTTATATCGATGCCATTTATTCCTATATGGAGTCTATTGATTTTGATATTGATACCATAAAATTTGATATAAATACCATTTAATTTTGGTATCGATGCCATTTATTCCTATATGGAGTCCATTGATTTTGATATTGATACCATAAAATTTGATATAAATACCATTTAATTTTTATATCGATGCCATTTATTCCTATATGGAGTCCATTGATTTTGATATTGATACCATTAAGTTTGATATAAACACCACTTAATTTTGGTATCGATGCCGTTTATTCCTATATGGAGTCCATTGATTTTGATATTGATACCATTAAATTTGATATAAATAGCACTTAATTTTAATATTGATGTCATTGCTATCGATATGAATACCCTTGACGTTGTTATGGATCACATCTGTTATAATATAATGATGTGGACATGTATCAGTATCAGACATATTAGCATAGCCAGCTCATTGGCCTACTTTATGTTATGATCATCGCAAAGGAACTTAAACTAATCGGTGTATTTTCTTCTCATTAACTACAGGTATAAACCGCCACTACGGCAACTTAGAACTGATGTTTGGCTTCAGGGTGTTTCCATTGATCAAGGTGTGTTGGGCGTTCCTGACCCCACTATTTATCATGGTAAGTTTTATTTATTCATATGGGGTTTTAAGTAACGTGAACTTTTTTTCAGTTATGTTGCCATGTCCGACTCTAAATGATGGAAGGAGATCCCATACTCAACTGCCAGAAGAGTATAAGGGCTAATGGTCAAGCCGGGAAGAACCATCGGCACTCCGTAAGTCGGTGGCGAGACTGCGTCTCATGAAAATCGAACTACCGTTACACTTGGGAAAGGCAACTCCGATAGAAGGAGAAGTCTTCATCCAACCGCTGCCACCAATGTAACGAACCGAGGAAATGAACCTCACAAAGACACAAACACATCCGATCAGTGAAAAAGACTGTCGTACTCTGAGCGGTTGTGTTGTCTATAAATATACCAGCATGTTCTTTACAACCATACATAAGGTTACTTAATTTGCATAAACAATCAACGATTGTTACACTATCGCATAAAACAAACATACTTGCTCGTTTATTTCCAGGGTTTGTTCATTGCGGGAATCATGTCTTATGATAAACTCACCTATGCCCGGAAGTCCGTTGTGTATGAGTTCCCGGATTGGTCGATTGTGATTGGCTGGATGTTGGCCATGGTGTCTATCATTTGGATACCAATCGTGGCTGTGTATCAACTCTTGAGAGCCGAGGGTTCTTTTAAAGAGGTAAGTTTGGTTTATACTTACAGTCAAACAGCCCATTGAACTGAGAAAATTGGCTGTTTAAGACAGGTTGGCTGCTTTACACAAACTGATGTACACTATAAATCCAACAATGGAACTTTCTGAAGTGGCTGTTTAAGGCAGGTTGGCTGCATAACACAAGTTTGACTGTATTCATTTAACATCGATTGTAAACAACTTAGATAACTTACTCTCGATTCTGCTTCCTGGATACATAGCCAGTACTCGCGCCTAATGTGGATAAATGAAAGGTCGCAAGGCAGGTCCCGCTACTCATATGATTCGAACCCACGTCCCGCGTGTCCAGAGGCCGACGCTCTACCCCTGGACCACTGTCCTCTGATAAGTAGGTAATATTTTAGTGGGGCTCTTTTGTGTAGAGGGAAAGCTTCGGCCATTGGTACTGCGGGTCCCGGGTGTGATCTCCTTTGGCATTGGAGTAAGCATACCAGGACTAACAAACAAATCTGTGCAAGTACTAGTGACGTATCCAGGAAACAGTCATCGAGAGTGAATTTAAAAAGCTTCCAATTTCCGTCACAACCGATATGAAATTATTGAGTTTGAACTAAAAAGATTAGTTATTTAAGAGAACATTTTGTTTGTTAGTCATCTCAGTTTCACTCGTTAATTATTTCAAAAGAAAACATGAATGATGATATATTTTCCAGAGACTCCGTTACACACTGAAGCCGGTACTTCGGCCCCATCAGATTGGACCTCACGAAGATGTACGTAACGTTACTCTCGTGGAATATGACGACGACTTTAAGAAACCAGAGGTTTAAAGTGTGGAGGGTCTTCTCAGGAAAGAAATAGTAATTTGGTATCTAAAGGATGGGGTATTCACTGGAGGCAATACCTTTCTATGATAAATGACAATTGATCATCCACCCGGTTCTGAAAATGTCGAAAACGTTGATCCGTCTACAAGAGTGTACCATTTTTGTAACAACGCTTTTAATGAAGTATCACCAATGTATATCTACAGAAAGGAACATCGATTTCAAACCATGTACCGAATGAAATGCGATAATAAATTGTTATATGTGCACTGTAACAATGCTTTAAATGCAATATGTATATACCCATGTATATTTACAGAGGTAAATTGATTTTAAATCCTGTATCGAATGGCACAATATAATTAGTTATCTGTTATATGTACACTGTAGTTGGAAGGGATCTTGCATTTAGAGCATATATAGCTACTACTGATGTTTCCTTGACAAAACTAGCTAGGAGATTTGAACAAAGCCACTAACTGCTTTTCTGCATACCATAAATCATACAGAAGGCGGGATTTAATATATTCTTGCTTGTTTCAATTACTTTACATTACTCCATTACGATTTGGAAAAATACCACAGAGGGTTATCGATCCTATTTGAGTTTGCATTTTATCTTAAAGTATAAACTTATGTAATCGCCATTAAGATTTTTTGTTTATTTATTATTGAACTTTAGAGAAATATGTTATTCAAGCTTTAAACCATTGCTCAGTTAAGTCCAGCCGATCTTTCTCTAGAGCATGATTGCAAACATGTTTTTCCTTTTAGACCTTTTACATCTATCAACAGTCTTGGTGTCAAATAAATAGTTCAGACTGATATTACTTTAAAAGTAAACTACTGTTTGGTTTTAGAAAATATATGTATTTAAATTAGTGTGTTGGTCTTCTTTGTAAAATGACACGAATACAAAATACTTTACCATTCTAAGTGATCAAGCAATGTTCCCGACTGATTCAATGTCAACGATATTATTTGCTTCATGCGAAAACATAAATTTCATTGAGTTGGAAGGTTTTCTTTGTACAATATTACGATTACCTCATGCTTCACCAATTTTAACGATCACGTAAGGTTCCTCGCGGGTAAAACCTCAAATGTACGATCTGCTTCATGCGAATACAAGTAATACAATACGTTTGTTTGTCTTCTTTGTATAACACCACCACCTACTCCACCAGTCTTAGCTACCAGACAATGATCACGATTTATATGCATTTAACTGTATAATTTGATTTATGCAAATAAATATATTTCAACGCGTTGGTAGATCTTCTTTGTATAACACCACCAATACTGCCTACTCCACCAGTCTTAGCTACCAGACAATGATCACGATTGATATAACGTCAACTGTATAATTTGCTTTATGCAAATAAATATATTTTAATGCGTTGGTAGATCTTCTTTGTATAACACCACCAATACTGCCTACTCCACCAGTCTTAGCTACCAGACAATGATCACGATTGATATAACGTCAACTGTATAATTTGCTTTATGCAAATAAATATATTTTAATGCGTTGGTAGATCTTCTTTGTATAACACCACCAATACTGCCTACTCCACCAGTCTTAGCTACCAGACAATGATCACGATTGATATAACGTCAACTGTATAATTTGATTTATGCAAATAAATATATTTCAACGCGTTGGTAGATCTTCTTTGTATAACACCACCACCTACTCCACCAGTCTTAGCTACCAGACAATGATCACGATTGATATAACGTCAACTGTATAATTTGCTTTATGCAAATAAATATATTTTAATGCGTTGGTAGATCTTCTTTGTATAACACCACCAATACTGCCTACTCCACCAGTCTTAGCTACCAGACAATGATCACGATTGATATAACGTCAACTGTATAATTTGATTTATGCAAATGAATATATTTCAAGGCGTTGGTAGATCTTCTTTGTATAACACCACCAATACTGCCTACTCCACCAGTCCTAGCTACCAGACAATGGTCACGATTTATATAACGTCAACTGTATAATTTGATTTATGCAAATAAATATATTTTAATGCGTTGGTAGATCTTCTTTGTATAACACCACCAATACTGCCTACTCCACCAGTTTTAGCTACCAAACAATGATCACGATTGATGACTTCAACTGTATCATTTGTTTAATGAAAATAAATGTTATTGATGGAGTTTGTAGGTCCTTTTGTATAATATCACGAATACAAAATGCTTCAACAGCCTTAACTAGCTTTCAATGGTCCCGACTTAAATAGTAGTCTAAGATGTAGACCACCTTTCATTGCGCTGAAAGCACCTAAAGGTTTGATGATGCCAGAACCGCTCGTCTGATTGAGTTATGCTGCAGAATAAGGGGTGATAATTGCGGTTAAAGTTGTCTTCCCTTGGATTTGAGGGGAAAAAAGGTAAGATTCAGCTTTTTGACATCAGCAATCAAAGGAATTGACTGAACTAGATATTTTGAGAAGATTCCAATTAAGGCCTAAGCAGAATCTTCCCTTTTTGCCTTAAATCCAAGGGCAGACAACTAACCTCAATGCTCATCCTTTTTCTTGTGGGAGAAACCAATCAGATGATGGTTTCTGAACTCCACATAAAACCTCCTATAAGTTTCTATACATTCGACCCATTCCAATAGAATTAATACTAACTTTGCTAAAAAAAAGGAATCGCTTATTTCCCCAAAAATGTATATGTGTGCCTCGAAAAAGACATTTAGGCGGCCATTTTGGGTTTTTCTGGGTCTGAAACGACACTCAAGTTTTTTCAAAGTATATCTTTTTCGGTCAATTCCATGGATTGCTGATGTCAAAACATTTTTTGTGAACCTAAATACTGTGACAATTATAGGGTTTATGTATAAACACTACTTCTACAATCTCGCTGTGGAAGCCGGCTTTTATGGGTGATTCGGAAGAGTTGTTGGCTCTCTCACAAACGTACTAAGCGGTTAGTACCTGGATGGGTGACCCACGACCCGATAAACATTACAAAATTGGTGGCAGCGGTGGGAATTGGTTTGATATAACCATCATTCCCTTTCCCTTAGTAGTTCGTCACATGTTCTCGACCTTTGTTTCTACTATGTAGCATTGTTAGTAATGGCAGTGACTCTGGTTTGTCCGGTTTTGACTACGCGGCTATACATCAGTGGAACTCCCACTTACTTGCAGCTTCGGCTCATACTTGCTGGGTTTTCGGACGGTGTCGAACTGGAGCGAACTGACCAAGTGTCGGTAACTGCCCTTGTATATTTTTGTGACATTTGTTACTTCGGGACGAAGTCAAAAGAAAGGTGAGCGAAATGTGAAAATTATATGGTTTATGTATAAATACTACTTCTACAGACTCGCTGTGGAAGCCAGCTTTAATGGGTGATTCGGTAGGATGGTTGGCTTTCTTTCGAATTTAATCAACGTACTAAGTGGTTAGTACCTGGATGGGTGACCCACGATGGCTTTACGCCGAGAGGGACTCGATACACGTTACAATACCATGCAAGAAAGGCCTAAGCAGAATGTCACTTTTTTGCCTGAAATCCAAGGGTGTTTTCATCGCAATTCAAGTCGTCTATAGCCTAGACTATAAGTGTACCGTCTGATTTATGCGAATAGATGTATTTGGAATTCAATTACTTCGTAAGGCATCTTTGTAATATGAACTAAGGCATTGCCTCTAGACCGCTCTCTCAACTCAATGGCATGGGTTCTGTGAAAAAACTTGCATACTGAATATGCATTTCAATCTTAATTCATAGTACAACCTTGTGGAAATATAAGAATTGGCTTACTTTGGGGAGCAAATACTCATTTTGTCACAAAGCTGTCATCTTTGTCACATTTATGAAAGGCCCAGTAAAAGGATAAGTCTCCTTGCAGACTCCTGGTAAACTTTTTTGATGGTATATGTTCTATAGATATGGATATTAGTTTAGCTTGATTGGGCTGTGTATGAGGGCCTTTAATTAATAAAGAGACATTCGTCATGTAAGGACAAACTGCTCACGCCATGACAGAACCACCAAACTATGATATTTGAACCACAAGTGTCTCAGCATAAAATCATAGAATTTTCTTCACAAAATCATGTGTTGTAGGTACTGGTTTAAATCATCATGACAACAAACAACATGTCATTTGGTGATGAAGAAGGGTCAGTTGGGTTAATATTACCAAACAATATTTAACAACATACTCATCTGCTTGTACATGGTTAGGGCTAAGTTACATCATTATAGAGAAAGTCAATCAGGTCTTTGTTTGAATTGCTCTTTATTGTTTAATGTAGATAAGAAAATCCCAAATAGATTGCTTTGCTGATCTCCAAAAGGTCATTCAATTACAAAAATAGCTTTGTTGTAGCCAAAAGGTCTTTTGTTTAACTTTCAAATGAAAGGAAAAGATTTCATAAATTTTCAATAATTTTTTATTAACTTTTGTTCACACATAAAACGCTGCTTTTTTATGTGTTTTTCTATTAGAGCACTTAAACTTAAAGCACTATATGCAATAAATGATTAATGAAATAAAGTTAAAAGACATATAAGTGATACTCAGCATACAGCATAGGTTCATGTATTATAATTCTTTCCTTTAACACATTGGTTGAAAAATAGTCACAGCTTTATATTGACATTATTTTAATTCTTGACATCAACAGTTCCCTGGTCTTCATAGTTTGATTAGAAAAAAATAGTATGACAGAAAAATTAATGATCAACTTTTTAAATAGAAATTTCAACAAATATTCTTTGACATACATCCTTAAGACTTTCATCAAAATTTTCCAAATTTTTGTTTCAAATTTAAAGCAATAGCAGATATAATTGGAAATTTCTTTAACCAATGAATAAAAGCAATTGTGACAAGGCAAACATGTTCTCAGAGAATGTTTACCTTTGTCATAATTGGTTTTAAAATGTTGAAAATTAAGGTGTTTACAATGCATGTAAACTCTCATGTTTTTTTTTCCTTGAAACATTTCATTAACATGCAATAGATAGGAAATTAGTTGAGTTTTTCAAAAAAAGAAAAGAAAATGAGGACCATGAAACATGTGTAATATTGTTATCATTATAGAATATTCCATTGTCCCTAGACAGTTTTTCTATATTATTGTCCTTTGATATTGTCAGTACCAACTAACACTAAACACTATCCTTTAAATATGGTGTATCACTGTTTAGGTTTTTTTATCTTCATGAAATTAGTCTTTTGAAGATAAAACTAAGCTTTTGAACATTTCATTAATCAGGTAGTCAAAGTACATGTGAATCTTCATCTGTTTTTGATTATATCAAATCCATGTGGTCTCCCATCACTGAACATTTTGTTGCTATTACCTTTTCCTTACTCTGTCAGATAGTCATCAGATATGGCTGTTAAAAGAGAAAAATAAAAACATAAATCGTTTGCCAAAACTGACCACCTTCATCTGACTGATTATTGGTAACACTGGAAATAATTCATTCCCATAGTTATCAATTGAAGCAGTTATCTGACAGAATGAAAAAGAAGTCATTGGTGATAACAATCTATATTTTAAGCTGTGTATCCAGGCAGGGTTATCCCATGATCAATGTTTGCAATATAAAACAGATTGCAATTTTTTAAGCAGACTACTTCTGGTTTCCACTATTTTATATATGCCATGTTGCGACGATAAATAATCTGCAACCGCCGGTGAATGTTGTTTCAACTTTAGCTGTGCCATCCCCTCCAAGACCATGCAGAGAGTTGCGAGTTGTGGGATGCGAATAACCATAAAACATCACCCATCGATTGCAATATCTCTACCGAGTGTTAGAAGTAACGCCATTATAAACAATGGGTTATCATATATCACCAGAACCGGAAAGTTTATGGTCGGAACATGGCATAAATAAAATAGTGCAAAGCAAGAGTAATCTGCTGAAAAGAGTTGTTGCAAGGATATCTTGTTCGGACCTTTTTTCGTAAACATTGGTCACATGATCACCCCAATTGATACCTGTCGTGATTCTTTTTTGGTTTCATTCTCATTCTAGGTTTTTGTAAAAGATTATAATAATTTCAAATTGTGAGCAACACCAAATTCATCAACATTTGTGGATAATGACTATTTGAAGACAAAGTGATAAAGGAGGACATGTTAAGGAGTTCCATCTTTGTCAGACTTGCTTGTTTCCTTAAACCTTTGCTGCAGATGTAATTATGCTAAAATTCCATCAGAACTGTGTGAATTAAAGAGAGAACTACATTGACACTCAAAAAATGGTTCTTTGTTACATTACTTTCATAAGTTATATTCTATGATTATGACATTTCTGTTTGTAAAGTTCATATGGGCATGAGAACAATACTTTTACTTACTTGTATCTAAAAATAGAACCAATGTTAATACAGGTCTGCATCATCTTTTCCTTTGAAGCTTGTTTAAAACTGTCATTCTTCTTCAAGCATCCTGCATTCTGTAAAATAAAAAAAAAACACAACTAAATCACCCTTAACTTTTTGGGAAAACTTCTTATTTGCAAGAACATCTCAATGTTTGGGAATCATATCATCACAGTACCAATCCACTAAAATAGAATACTGCCAAACGAAAGGTGACATATTTAATAAACTTAAATATCTCGTTATTTCGTGTTAGTTGGTCGAAATAATGACTTAATTATCTTCCTATTTCAAATTAGTAAGTCGAAAAAATGACTTTATTATCTTGTTACTTTCGAGTTAATTAGTCGAAATAATGACTTAATTTTCTCGTTATTTCGACTTTCCAAATCGGGAAAAAAAATTGCATACTTGTCACCTTTATGCCACCGTAAATACTGGCTACATTTTAACTGACTGATTATTCTTATTTGGTAACATTGGAAACAATTCTATCCCCATGGCAGTCAATTGAAGCAGTTATCTGACAGGAAGAAAAAGAACTGATTGTTGATAAAAATCTATATTTCAACCTGTTTTGACTTATATTGGTTTCATTCTCATTCCTACGAAGGTTTTCGAAAAAAGAAAGAAGAAAAGAAAAAGTCAATCACACATTTTGAGCAACAACAAATTCATCAACATTTATGGATAATGATTTTTTTTAAACGAAGGAATAAAAGAAGAAATGTCAAGAAGTCAGATCTTTGTCAAACTTGTTTGTTTCCTGAAAACTTTGCTGCATTTGTAATTATTCTATAATAATCTAATCTGAGATGTTTGAATTAAAGAAAAAAACCTTTAACATTTGAGAAATTGCTTCTTTGTCATATTGCTTTCAAAAGTTGTCTTCTATGGTTATGACCCTTATGTTTGTAAAGTTCAAAGGAGCATGAGAAAGACTATGTACTTACTTGTATAATAAAATGGAGTCAATGTTTATGCGGGTCTGCATCATCTTTTCTTTTGAAGCTTGTTTGAAATTGTCATATTTCCAACCATCATGAATTCTGTGAAATAAAGAAAAAACAACTAAGGGATCTATTACCATAAACCTTTTGGCCAAAATTCTCACGTGCAAGAACAATTCAATGTTTGGGAATTATATTATCACTTGAATCAAGTAAAACAAAATACTGCCAACGAATAAGGTGACATATATCCAAATATGGGTCCTGCATGGCTCAGTGGTTAAGATGGTGGACTCAGAACACAGGGGTCCTGGGTTCGAGCCCCACTGAGGCCATTTAGTTTTAGTAGGAGTGGCCTTTGGTAAGATCACTTCAGAGCCCTAGCCTTGTACTGGTGTATCCAGGAAAGCCACTTCAGAACTGAAAAAATGTAGGAACGGCCCTGAAGAGGACTCATATGGGACATGTGTCGGGTAATGATTCTAAACTAAACACTTTACAGGGTATTTCATTTTTCAAAAATAAAATTTACCTGTCATTGTTATTTTAACTATCGCCCCATAACGCTATTGAATTGTCAAGAAGGTACCTTGTACTCAATTTAAAAGCTCCAACAATAACAAATAATCCATGTCCGCAACTGACGAGTTGACATCGTTGCTTTATTGGTCAGCATAATAGTGTATTCCATCTACAACACGATGTGTACCTAATGCTTTACTTACACACCGCGAAAATGACATAGACCGTCTACATAAACATTAGATTATGCCAAACTGCACCGAATCGATAGAAGGTGAACGCTTATTTCACCGTGGAGTGTTGTGGGCGACACACATTTTCTAGCCTAGTACTGCAGGGAACATGAACTTTAAAATAAAAAATGAATGCTGTAATTCTACTTAAAAGGGGAGGCATCTTCAGCGAGGGGGAAGCATCTTCAGCGAGGCGTGACGAGGGCTCGCCTTCTCGATTTTTCTATGACGAATTTTGGTGAAAATGGTCTATTTAGATATACTGTTTTATAACGAAATGAAAGAGTACAAAAAGTTATCTTACCTACAACCGGCGATACGTTGTCCTTTCAAGGAGTTGAACACTGCGTCCAATTTAAAGTTTGAAACGGTGGCGCCGATCCTGTTGTTCGTGTTTTGTTTTTCGATAGAATGGTTTTTGGTTCATTCATGATTGGCGGAAATAAACTCAATGAGCGGCAATGAATTTATGTAAAACCAGTCCATTCCATAAAGCCGGAAACACCCGAAGCAAACCCGAGTTTTCTCTTTACACGGAATGGTTCACTATTGGTAGATATATTGGTAGATAAAGGTGATGCTTGAAAATAAATTTAGATAGAACCAGTCCATTCCGTAAAGCCGGAAACACCCGAAGCAAACCCGAGTTTTCTCCTTTAGGTGAACCGGAAGCCACCTGTTTTTTTTGCTAATGGTATAACCGGTGTTAACATAACTTGTTACTCGTACGTATGTTACCGTTATCCGCTCTCCGAGCGCTTTGCGCTCTGAGAGAGCGGTATAATACCATGAGTGCCATTTTCTACCCTTTCTTTGCGATCACGTAATGATTTAGACGGATATAAATGTATGAACCTGAGTAACCGTTGTTAAGATTTTTGGTTTATTTATTATTAAATTTTAGAAAAAAAAGTCAACCTAGTTCCAACGGTGATTTAAACCATTGCTCAGTAAAGTCTTGCTGATCGTTCTCTAAAGCATGTTTGCAAACATTAGTAATCCTATCTTTGCGACCAAGTAATGATCCAGACGGATACAAATTCAACTTGATTATTTGCTTTATACGAATACATCTACTTTAATGCGCTGATAGGAAATCTTTTTTATGCCACAAATACAAAATGCTTCACCAGTCAAAGTGACCAATTAATTGTCCCGACTGATACAACTTTAACTGTATTTATTTGCTTTTTTATTATCTAATTTATGATAAAACATGTATTTTATTGAGTTTGTAGGTCTTCTTTGTATAATACCATAAATGTTACACTAGTCTAAGTAACTAATCAATGGCCCCGACGAATACAACTCCAACTGTACCATACTTATGCTCTATTAGAAAAAACACAATTCAATAAGTAGGTAGATCTTCTTTGTATATCATCGCGATAACCACATGCTTCAAAATTATTAACGATAACGCAAGGTTACTGGCCGATATGACTTCAACTGTACTTTGTATATATCCTTGTATGTCTTTTTAATACCACGATTGTAAAATGATTCACCAATCAATGCGATCAGTCAATGGTCTTCTAACGAACAATGTCCGCAACGAAGCATAGCTAGAAAAATCCACTTTGGATTTTATGTCCCCTGTGATGATTCGATCCCGGTTCGACCGGGTGACAGTCCAAGACATAACCACTGAGCTAAAGAGTCGGCTCAGTAACACAGAGGTTACATCTTGTCCTGATTGATTGTTGCTATGCTGTAGAGAGTGAGGTGGCTACGTAACACCCTCTCTTATAGAAGTCATCATTTATTATGACATATAAGCCATTTCGGCTTGTAAGTCCATTTCTTCTTCTTCTTCTTCTTCCAGTTAAGTAGTTGACTCAATTAAGAGCGTTATACTATTTAGGACGAATTAATGGCTCAATGGCCAATCCCGGACGAGCCCCCATCTTACGAACAATGTCCGCAACGAAGCATAACTAGAAAAATCCACTTTGGATTTAATGTCCCCTGTGAGGATTCGATCCCGGTTCTCCCGGGCGACAGTCCAAGACATAACCACTGACCTAAAGAGTCGGCTCAGCAACGCAGAGGTTACATCTTGTCCTGATTGATTGTTGCTATGCTGTAGAGAGTGAGGCGGCTACGTAACAGTCTCGACTGATATAACTACACCTGTATTATTTGCTTTATGCGAAAAAATGTATTTCAATGAGTCGATATAACTTTTTTGTATAATACCTTGGCTGGGGCCCAATGGACATAACTTCAACTGTATTATTTGCTCTATGTGATTACATGTACATGTTTAAAATGCGTTGGTAGGATAACTTTGTATAATACGACGGATCCAAAATGCTTCACCAGTTTTAGCGATCAATCAAGGTTCATGACTTATGTTAGCTCGATTGTCCTATTTTCTACATGTGACTATAGGTATTTCAATGCGTTGCTTGGTCTTCTTTGTAAAATGCCATGAGTACCACCTACTTCACGAGTCTTGACGATCAATCAATGGTTCTGATTGATTTATCTTCAACCGTATTGTTTCGAGAGTGATAAATCTAAGTTGTAAGAACGTGTTTCACAATCGATGTAAAATAGATAAGTTTACACTAAATATTACCTCAACTTAACTTCTTGCTAAATGTGAATACATGTATTTGAAATTTTGAACAATGTACAAATAATACCAAACAACGCATTGACATTTGAATGCGTTGTTTGGTCTTCTTTGTACAATGCCACGAACATCCCTGACATTAACATTACCTACAATATCATACAGAGAATGGTTCCCGAGACGCCCCCGTAATATAGTGAGAGGAACTCAGTGTACTTTTACAATAAGACAACAATACCACGAGCTTCTAAAAAGAAGATGATAATGGCATGTAATTCTTCAAGAACGATTATTATGACATTAGCTGCCACAAGGGCGATTACAATGTCATACAATTATAATGTCATACACTTATAATGTCATACACTACTACAGGGGAGTAACATCATATTATACACTTCTGCATGGGAGATACCAATACTAGGTGCTCTCACATCAGCCAAAAAAAGGTCACCTTTTAAGGAACACCAGCCGTTTTATAATCGTACAGTTTCTGTTGAATTGATTGATACGATACAATGAAACGATATTTGTCAATTTCCTATTCAAACTTAGACGAACAAAAATAATTGTAACAAAAGATACGTAATCATTGTGCAAAACTGCGTAGCCATCGCCTAAATCAAGAAGACATTTAGTAAACGTTGAAAAGAGAAGTATTGTATTCATTTCAAAGTGTATTGATATTACTTATCTCTTCGTCACAGGACTGTTCATGTCCGGTCGGTTTACTAAAAGCTGATGGATTTTACAAAGCTTAAGATTGCAGTAATAGCATGTTATATTTTCCCATTGCCTAAATTGACAACGAGTTTGACATCAAAATACGACTGAAACACAAAAGGAGAAAACTTAATTTATTTACTTAATTTATCATTTGCTTTTTTTGCAAATGAGAAAATTAGAAATATATTTTAATAAAATTCTAATTTCTTTTCATGGAAAAATCAGAAAAATCGGGCTTCTAATTGTCCTTGCATTTCCTATAGAAAACTCGATATTAACACATGACCTTAAGTCTTACTCATGACTACTTGTTTGAACCAGAATTTCGTTTCTGAAATGTTTCAATATTAGAAAATTTAACTTAATAGTAAAGTACACTTTGTAGGCCAAATACATTAATCTGGTGTTGACAAAGAAGCATATTTGCTCTGTGATATAATAACCATGTTCATAAAAAGAGTATTATAATTCTTTTCATCCCTTTTTCATTTACAAGACACCAATCCGCTATTAGAGTAAAAAAAACATTTACAGGAAATTACAACTTTTCAAGATCAAGAATACGTCACCAATCTTTCAGAACCAGAGAAAGAAAATGAAAGCGTAAAAGTTAAGTCAATATGATTTTAATTAGCTTCAACCTTTTCCCACATGTATTCGAATTGAAACGTTTTATATGCTGATGGCAAGACAGTTGGTATCATATTGTATTATACATGCATACTTTGTGGCTTTAACTTACGTCGAAAGTAAAAGAAAAAGGAATGACTTTTTACATTGTCTTAACGTTGTGAAAAGGAAATGCAAAGGAAAAACAGCAGTTCAAAATTTCACCCAGTTTTACCGAAATCACGGGGAAATAGTTGAGGCATCCTATGAAATCGTTGTTTAGTCCGTTTGCAATCGAGTCCGGGAGATCACAATGACCACCGGCGGTAGACCCAAAACAAGCTAATTTTCACGGTTGGGATGGCTTTAAGGTGGCGGTAGTTGTAGTGTCGAAAGTGGTGTCGGTGGTGGTAGCGGTAGCGTCGATAGTGGTTGCAGTAGCGGTAGTATCAATAGCGGTGGCGGCAGTGCTACTGTTAATAGCTATGGAGACTGCGATGCCAGCGAAAATGTTGGTGGTAATGTCGATAGTGCTTGCGTTAGTGTCGAAAGTGATGGCGGTAGTGTCAATGGTGCTGGCGGTAGTGTCAAAAGTGCTGGCGGTAGTGTCGATAGTGGTGGCTGTAGTGTCGATAGTGGTGGCGGTAGCGGTAGGGACATTATCGGTGGCGGTAGTGCTACTGTTGATAGCTGTGGGAGCTGCGATGCCAGCGAAAGTGTTGGTGGTAGTGTCGATAGTGCTGGCGGTAGTGTCGATAGTGGTGGCTGTAGTGTCGATAGTGGTGGCGGTAGCGGTAGGGACATTATCGGTGGCGGTAGTGCTACTGTTGATAGCTGTGGGAGCTGCGATGCCAGCGAAAGTGTTGGTGGTAGTGTCGATAGTGGTGGCGGTAGTGGCGGCTGGAGCGGTGATGTCGTTTGCTTTTGGAGCGTTGACGCCAGCTTTACCTGTAATGACGGTTACGCCTCTTCCGACATCCAATCGACTTTGATGTCTTGACCTCATCCGACGGAGATTCTTCTTCGTCATCGTTCTGGTCGTCTTTGGGCGTTCTGTTTCATGAAAGAAATTTCAAATATGACAGATTGAAAAGTCTTTATTAAAGACTTTGTTACCGTCAAATCTAAATTTTGTACCACTCGTCTTTTACAACACGGCATGATTCGGTAAACTAGTGATATGAAAAATAAAATTCACAATGATATATCTTTTCAGAGATCATTATTTCGTAAGCACAGTCAACTAGAAACTAATTGACGACCAAAAGCAAACTTGAAGGAAACTCGTTTCGAAATCACACATACAGAATCAAGTCCATCAAAACATTTCACAAGTACAGACGTTATTAGCAAAGGTCGAGCAAAAATCTGTAGTGAATCATTCACAAGCCAAAATGACTTTTTTAACTTCGTAAATATATTTCTGTTTCGAAAGATTATCACTAATTTAAATGGTACCCAATAAGAAACCATACACTGTATCAAAAACACTGTTCCAATATCATGTTTCTTCTTAGCTTGTTTTATCATTTTTGTTAATTCGAACATTAATATCTCCCTTAAACGTCATTTATATATTAGGCACACTGCATAATATACTTGAAATAAAATGTTGAATTGATTAGTACCTCAAAGAATGATTTTCCGAAGAAAACACTCAAATTTGATAGAGATGGTGGCCCTTTGGGGGCACAACTCCCCTACACCACAACGAGATGCGTTTCAATTTAAGTCAGGAAGTATAACTTACAAGTCGGTTTGGGCATCCAAACCGTCTAAAAGGTCCTCTTCTTCCGGTTCCTCCGGCTCATCTCTTAGGTTGAGGTCGTGTCGATATTGTGGGTGGTAGTGATAGTGGCGATAGTATCGGCGGTAGCGTAAATGTCGATGGTACCTTCCAAGCGACTTTGATGTTTGAGCCTCATCCGACGGAGATTCTTCTTCATCGTCATCGCTCTGGTCGTCTTGGGGCGTTCTGTTTCAAGAAAGAAATTTTCAATATATTTTCATCAAAACATTTCACAAGTAAAGACGTTATTAGCAAAGGTCGAGAAAAAATCACTTGAGAATCACAAGCAAGCATGACTTTTTTAACTAAGAAACTATTTTTCTTTTTCGAAAGGTTATCATTTATTGAAATGGTACCCAATTAGAAATCATTCACTGTATTAAGAACACTGTTCCAATATCATGTTTCTTCTTAGCTTGTTTTATCATTTTTGTTAATTCGAAGATTAATATCTCCTTTAAACGTCATTTATCTGTTAGGCACAATATATAATATACTTGAAATAAAATATTGAATTGCTTAGTACCTTAAAGAAAGATTTTCAGAAGAAAATACTCAGTCACTGTATATAACAACACTATTCGAAGATTTCATTTTTTTTTATGTAATTTTTGTTGATTTGAAGGTTGATATCTCCTTTGAACGTTCTTTATCTTTTTTATACAATCGACAATACATTTGAAATAAAGTACTTAATTGCTAAGTGCCTACAGACAAATGTCGTTACCAAAGAAAGATTTTCAGAAGAAAACCCTCATATTTGATAAAAAAAAAAGTGGCCTCTTGTGGGTACAGCTCCCCTACACCCCAACGAGGTGCTTCTCAAAATAAGTCAGGAAGTATAACTTACAACCTGGTTTGGGCATCAAAACCGTCTACAAGGTCACCTTCTTCCGGTTCCTCAGGTTCATCTCCAAAGTCATCTTCAAGATCATCTTCAAGGTCGTTAGGCTTTTCGTTACTGACTTTTTCGTCAGCAGGTATGTCCAGAGAGCTTATCTCTGTTTCCGTGTTAAACTCGTTGTCATGGCGCGCCATACCTATACAGTTACTAGTTCAATCACGTGATAGTGGTAAATAACCACTTGACTAGTCTATTTATAGATCGGAGGAAGTTATCGGTTCCTAGGGAAGTCATTAAGCCAATGCTTAGACTAATGGAATCTGATAGGTGCTATGTCACACAAAATCTAAATTAAACACAATGGTTGGTCTAATATCATAGAGTTTATTCGGCAGTTTGATTTGTTTATGGGACTTTGGAAAAAATCCCAGAGTGAAACATTACTAGCAATTAACAAACGAGTTCGTTTTTACGAGTTTGTTAATTCGCAAGTAGTGTTTACGAGGGGATCATATAAAACAAACTGTTGGTTAAATTATATATTACATTTTCTATCAAAATGTCATAACATACAACTTAAACGTAATTTGTGTAAATGTTCCATTGAATGTCAACCACAATAAAAATTAACTCATACAGCAAGCGTTAATTGGGACAAAACTTCAAACATTGTTTTCAAAGTTTTCATATTTTGTCATAGCGAAGATAAACGGGGTCATGCACCGCCATTTTGCACTTTTTCTTAGGCACTGGCCTGTTCTACTACGCAAATGGGCGAAATACAGGGGAAGAGGCATTTTTAAATTCGCACTGCAAATGAGAATTGGGATAATTATATTTCAATAAAACTATTCTATTCAAAATTCTATTTCCTGGTCACAAATGCAATAGAAAAATTACTTGGCAAAATGTTGTCTCATCCCGACGAGTTTAGGGGTCTTCTGAAAACGGAATAACGATGCACCGCGATTTCTTTTGTTCTCGCACGACATGAAAAAGACTGAAAACATGGAGCATAATGGTACTAAACGACTCTTCAACAACGACCAAAGAAAAACCACCTAACATGTTCACTTTGTGTTCACATTTGAAAGCATGTCTTTTTGGCGTCATAAGATAATTAGCAAGACCTTTAGGTGGCGTGTCAAGTAGTATAACATTGACAAATGGGCCACGTCACGGGAAAAGGGGCACTCGGACATAGCAAACAGTGTAGCCCCAGACCAGCCGCCACGTCACTGACGTGGCGGCTGGTCTGGGGTTACACTGTTTGCCATCTTAGAGGACATTAGGTTCTACCTTTAAATAAATACAAATGATAACTGTTGTGACTAGGTGCTGGAATGATAGCGCTTAGAAAGAGCTGAGTCAGCGGTTTTTATTTATGTCCGAGTGCCCCTTTTCGCGTGACGCGGCCCAAATAGTTACCATCATCTTGTAAAGCGTAACAAAACATATCCTTTGTTTAGCAGTACGTGTATTACTCTTATACTGAATCTTACGCCATTTTTTGGCAATATATCCATTTCTGTCGTTGAGAAGGTTCTCAAACTAGCATAATGAACCTTGCAACAAGGTACTTACTATGAGTGTTTAAAATATGCAGGTATCAAACAATGGTGTACCAGAGGAAAGTCAATGACTTCACCATTTGGCTACAGAGAAAACGGCCTATTAGAGAGATAAGTGGCCTCACACAAAGCCAATGTTTAACCAGTTTTTTTTGCACGTCAAATTAAGTAAAAAAGTAATCGTATGGTGTTTTTTTTACATTCCATTTAAACTTATAATACATCGGTGGAAACTTACCTGTCTAGATTGACAACTAAACAACGTCTCTATGACCTGCTCTGGTCGGTACCTTGCGAAAATCTGCGCGAACCTATAACGACGATTTGCTGACGTCATGTTCACTAGTAAACAAGTTCATCTGTTTGAGAGGCATGACCATGCTACACTCACACATAGAGTCATTTCGACAACTTAATGATGAGTAGGTAGCCGTAATCCATTCTAACATAGATTAAGCAACTCTTTTTCTTGGTGGTTTTGTGTTGAAACCATTGCCATAAAGGGTAAGTTGTTCATTAAAGGAACCCGTGTTTTTGTTCGGTGGTTTTAAAAACGTTAAAGGTTAGATTTAGATAATTCTTGTCTCAAAATAAATGGTCATTTTCAATAACTTTCATTCAAAAACACTGACACATGTGCTTTCGTTACTCAAAAAAAGTACAAACACTTGTTCTCTCAGTGCTTTCAGTGCTTTGATGGAAAGTGTGTTTCATAAAATTAATGATCTCTGCTGCAACTTGCTAGCGTCATAAGTGTCAATCTGTCCTAAAATATTTTTTCCCAAACCTCTTATCCGTTTTGTTACCTTCATAAGATGGAATGATAAATTATTGTAAACCGTTTACAAATTATATTTTATATGCAAGATAAATGTACTGTGTCTCTACCAGCTACTTAATTGCAGGTTTAAGGAGCAATTTTCTACTTGTGAACCTATTAAGTTCTATGTTATTTTTTTCGTAGATAATATTTTATTTTTAAAAGATCGAAATCTCAAAATGTGATAAAGTGACTTTGATAACAATCGAGAACTCATCCATTTATTACACTGGTCCCTGTCATACTCTGTAGGAATTGCTACAGAGTAATATTTTACTCATTCATTCGTTCGTTCGTTCGTTCGTTCGTTCGTTCGTTCGTTCGTTCGTTGGTTCGTTGGTTCGTTGGTTCGTTCGTTCGTTCGTTCGTTCGTTCGTTCGTTCGTTCGTTCGTTCGTTCGTTCGTTCGTTCGTTCGTTCGTTCGTTCGTTCGTTCGTTCGTTTGTTCGTTCGTTCGTTCGTTCGTTCGTTCGTTCATTCATTCATTCATTCATAACTAATTCTTATTAATTGTTCATAAACCAAATACGTATAAGCCTGTAAATAGATAAAAAAAAATACGTAACGTCAAATAACCATAATGCACGCTAAATGACATTAGTTGTCGATGCGCCTTAAATCAGCATTCATTTCAAACGTACCATTAAAACCGATTTATCAGTATATTGATCTAGTTCTGATTCGATGCAATAAGCGACAAGATGTCTGGTAGATTGATCGACATCAGTGACAAGCCCATGCAGTCAAAAGTCCTATTTCCCACTCTTCCTCCCGTGACTCATTTACTGTCCGCTTTCAACACGTGTTCGTGACAATTATTCGACATGACGCTCTACGGAATGTTATTAATGACTTGAATTTTCCTTAGAGTGAGGTTTTTGTTCCAGTATGACCATAGTTGCCGACGTGCAATAAAACACTTAGTAAACAACAAATCCAGAAAAACAAGTTGGTTTAATTTTTAAACAAATGCCGGAAAGACAGAAATACACGCCTGATGGCTCTATATTTTTCCTTGTCAAAGGAACCCACCAATTCAGCCTCACAATACCCCGTTCGTAAAACAAGAAAAATATCATGCAATTTGCCATTTTATGTCAAGGTAAATCTATGTTTTGATAAATAATGACACTCAAAATTACCAATTGACAGAATTTGATGCACAATCGGTTTGTTTGGATAGATTTGAAATCATCTTGGACAGATTGACTCAAATTGATCATTAGTCTCTTCAGGAGAATGGTTCCCATTATACCCCCCAACATATCGTTTAAGGAAAGGAAGGTAACTCTCTAAGGAAAAAAACAATATCATGCACGTCTACAAGGGATATAAAAATGCAATGTATTTCTACATGAAGAATAAAAATAACGTTAATTTCTACAAGGCAGACAACAATACCATACACTTCTACAAGAGAGGTAACAATATCATACACTCTACAAGAGACAACAATAACATACACTTCTACAAGAGACAACAATAACATACACGTCTACAAGTGAGATAAAAAAACCATACACTTCTACAAGATAAATAACATACCATACAATTCTACAAGGGAGATAACAATACCATACAATTCTACAAGGGAGATAGCAATACCAAACACTCCTACAAGGGGGATAACAATACCATACTCTTCTACAAGAGATATCATAATAGCATACCTTTTTATAAGGGCGATAACACTTCTACAGGGGAGATGACAATAAAATACACTTATTCAAGGAAGACAGCAATACCATACATTTCTGCAAGGGAGACAACAATACCATACATTTCTATAAGGGAGAAAACAACACTAACATACACTTCTACAAGGGAAGTAACAATACAATAGACTTTTACAAGAGAGACAACAATATCATTCACTTCTACAAGAAAGACAACAATACCATACACTTCTAAAAGTGGGATAACAATAACATACACTTCTACAAGGGAGACAACCTCAACATACACTTCTAAAAAGGAGATAACAACACCATACACTTCTACAAGGAAGACAACAACATCATACACTTCTTAAAGGAAGATAACTAACATACACTTCTACAAGGGAGACAACAACATACACTTCTAAAAGGGAGATAAGAATAACATACACTTCTACAAGGAAGACAACAACACCATACCCTTCTAAAAGGGAGATAACAACACCATTCACTTCTACAAGGAAGACAACAACACCATACACTTCTTCAAGGGAGATAACAATAACATACACTTCTACAAGGGAGACAACAACAACATACACTTTTAAACGGGAGATAACAATAACATACACTTCTACAAGGAAGACAACAACACCATACACTTCTACAAGGAAGACAACAACACCATACACTTCTAAAAGGGAGATAACAATAACATACACTTCTACAAGGAAAACAACAACACCATACAATTATTAAAGGAAGACAACATTAGCATACACTTTTACAAGTGAGGAAACAAAAACATACACTTCTACAAGGGAGATAACAATGTTATATGCTTCAACAAGGGATATACCAATACCATACACTTTTACAAGGGAGATAAAAAAATACAATCATACGAGGGAGAACAACATCAAACGCCTCTACAAGGGAGTTAACAATATCATATACTTCTACAAGGGATATCACAATATCATACACTTCTTCAAAGGAGATCAAAATATCATACACTTCTACAAGGGATATAACAATAGCATACACTTCTTCAAAGGAGATCAAAATATCATACACTTCTACAAGGGATATAACAATAGCATACACTTCTACAAGGGAGATAACAATAGCATTCACCTTTACAAGGGAGATAACAAAAACATTCACTTCTACAAGGGAGATAACAATGTAATATACTTCTACAAGGGATATAACAATGTAATATATTTCTACAAGGGATATACCAATGCCATACACTTTTACAAGAAAACTAACAATACCATACATTTCTACAAGGGACGCAAAAGTAACACCAACTTCAAAAAGGGGGACAACAATAACATTCACTTCTTAAAGGGGATAACAATAACATAAACTTCTTCAATTGAAATAACAAAACCATACACGTCTACAAGGGAGACAACAATAACATACACTTAACCAGGGGAGACAACAAAAACATACACTTCTACAAAAGAGACAACAACACCATACACTTCTACAAGGGAGACAACAATAACATACACTTCTATAAAAGAGACAACAACACCATACACTTCTTCAAGGGAGATAAAAATACCCTACACATCTACAATGAGATAGCAATAACATACATTTATAATAGGGAGATAACAATACCATACATTTCTACAAGGTAGACAACAATACCATCCACTTATACAAAGGAGACAACAACAACATACCCTTCTTAAAGGGAGAGAACAACACAATACACTTATACAAGGGAGACAACAATAACATACCCTTCTTCAAAAGAAACAACAACACTATACACTTTAACAAGGGAGACAACAACAACATACACTTCTTCAAGGGAGAAAACAATAATATACACTTCTACAAATGAGATAACAACACTATACACTTCGACAATGGAGACAACAATATCATACACTTCTACAATGGAGACAACAATAACATTCACTTCTACAAAAGAGAGAACAAAACCATACATTTCTACAAGAGAGACAACAATAACATTGACTTCTAAAAAAGAGCCAACAATACCATACACTTCTACAATAGTGAGAAAACAATAACATACTCTCTACAGGGAGACAACAATACCATATACTTCTTCAAGGAAGACAACAATAACATACACTTCTTCAAGGGAGACAACAATAACATACACTTCTTCAAAAGAGAAAACAACACCATACACTTCGACAATGGGGACAACAATATCATATACTTCTACAAGGGAGACAACAAGAACATACATTTCTACAAAAGAGCCAACAATACCGTACCGTTCTAGAATAGAGAGAAAACAATAACATACTCTTCTACAGGGAGACAACAATACCATATACTTCTTCAAAGAAGACAACAATAACATACACTTCTACAAGGGAGACAAAAATAACCTACACTTCTATAAAAGAGACAACAACACCATACACTTCTTCGAGGGAGATGAAAATACCATACACCTCTACAATGAGATTGCAATTACATACACTTATAATAGGGAGATAACAATACCATATATTTTTAAATGGGAGACAACAATACCATACACTTATACAAGGGAAACAACAATAACATACACTTCTATAAAAGAGACAACAACACCATACACTTCTTCAAGGGAGATAAAAATACCATACACCTCTACAATGAGATTGCAAATACATACACTTATAATAGGGAGATAACAATACCATACATTTTTAAATGGGAGACAACAATACCATACACTTATACAAGGAAGACAACAATAACATATCCTTCTCAAAGGGAGACAACAACACCATACACTTCTACAAGGGAGATAACAATAACATACCCTTCTTCAAAAGAGACAACAACACCATACACTTCTACAAGGGAGACAACAATAACATACCCTTCTTCAAAAGAGACAACAACACCATACACTTCTACGAGAGAGACAACAATAACATACCCTTCTTCAAAAGAGACAACAACACCAGACACTTCTGCAAGGGAGACAACAAAAACATACCCTTCTTCAAAAGAGACAACAACACCATACACTTCTACAAGGGAGACAACAATAACATACACTTATTCAAGGGAGATAACAATATCATACACTTCTAAAAGGGAGACAATAATAATATACACTTCTACAAGGGAAGTGACATTACCATACACTTCTAGAAGGGAAGTAACAACACCAAACACTTCTTCAAGGGAGATAAAAATACCATACACCTCTACAATGAGATAGCAATAATATGCACTTATGATAGGGAGATAACAATACCATACATTTCTACAAGGGAGACAACAATACCATACACTTATACAAGGGAGACAACAATAACATTCCCTTCTTCACCCTTTAAGGTATAGAGATAAGGCTTATCAATGGCACCATAGGTATAAACTATCCGATTATCGGAGAGCATTAACGCATACATAATCAATCACCCTAGATACCTATTTGCACAGGATTATCTCCGATAATTGTCACTGATTGGGGTACTGTTAATTTGACCAAGATTAATGCAATTTTCGTTAATCCAATAGATTTTCACAGAGAATAAAGGACGACGAGAACAAAATTTCCTTTAAATTGATGTTATTTTCTATTTTTTAGTGATACATACATATTACCGCTCTCTCAGAGCGCGAAGCGCTCGGAGAGCGGATAACGGTAACATACGTACGAGTAACAAGTTATGTCAACACCGGTTATACCATTAGCAAAAAAAACAGGTGGCTTCCGGTTTACCTAAAGGAGAAAACTCGGGTTTGCTTCGGGTGTTTCCGGCTTTACGGAATGGACTGGTTCTATCTAAATTTATTTTCAAGCAATACCTTTATCTACCAATATATCTACCAATAGTGAACCATTCCTTCTAAAGAGAAAACTCGGGTTTGCTTCGGGTGTTTCCGGCTTTATGGAATGGACTGGTTTTACATAAATTCATTGCCGCTCATTGAGTTTATTTCCGCCAATCATGAATGAACCATAAACCATTCTATCGAAAAACAAAACACGAACAACAGGATCGGCGCCACCGCTTCAAACTTTAAATTGGACACAGTGTTCAACTCCTTGAAAGGAAAACGAATCGCCGGTAGTAGGTAAGAGAACTTTTTGTACTCTTTCATTTCGTTATAAAACAGTATAGCTAAATAGACCATTTTCACCAAAATTCGTCATAGAAAAATCGAGAAGGCGAGCCCTCGTCACGCCTCGTCGAAGATGCTTCCTCTAAACAAACATCCATCTGAAAAAAACTTCTCCCTTTTCAGTAGAACTACAGCATTCATTTTTTAGTATTACAGTACATGTTCCCTTCAGTACTAGGCTAGAAAGTGTGTGTTGCCCACAACACTCCACGGTGAAATAAGTGTTCACCTTCTATCGATTCGGTGATTACACCCTGCAGTTTGGCATAATCTAATGTTTATGTAGACGGTCTATGTCATTTTCGCGGTGTGTAAGGAAAGCATTAGGTACACATCGTGTTGTATATATGGAATACACTATTATGCTGACCAATAAAGCAACGATGTCAACTCGTCAGTTGCTGACATGGATTATTTGTTATTGTTTGAGCTTTTAAATTGAGTACAAGGTACCTTCTTGACAATTTAATAGCGTAATGGGCCGATAGTTTAAATAACAATGACAGCGTGAATTTCCTTTTCAAAAAATGAAATACCCTGTAAAGTATTTGGTTATATATATCACCTTATTCGCTTGACAGTATTTTAGTTTACTTGATTCAAGTGATACTATTATTTCCAAACATTGAATTATTCTTGCAATTGATAATTTTGGCCCAAAAGTTTGATCCTTAAGTTGATTCTTCTTTATTTCACAGATTGCATGATGGTTGGGAATATGACAATTTCAAACAAGATTCAAAAGAAAAGATGATGCAGACCTGCATAAACATTGACTCTGTTTTATAATACAAGTAAGTACATAGTCTTTCTCATGCCCCTTTGAACTTTACAAACATAAGCCTCATAACCATAGAAGATAACTTTTGAAAGCAATAAATGTTGATGAATTTGTTGTTGCTCAAAATGTGTAATTGACTTTTTCTTTTCTTCTTTCTATTTTCGAAAATCTTCATGAGAATGAAACCAAAATAAGTCAAAACAGGTTGAAATATAGATTCTTATCAACAATCAGTTCTTTTTCTTCCTGTCAGATAACTGCTTCAATTGACTACCATAGGGATAGAATTATTTCCAAAATGTTACCAATTAAGAATAATCAGTCAGTTAAAATGTAGCCAGAATTTACGGTGGCATAGAGGTGACAGGTATGCATTTTTTTTCTGATTTGGTAAGTCGAAATAACGAGAAAATTAAGTCGTTATTTCAACTTATTAACTCGAAAATAACGAGATAGTTAAGTCATTATTTCGACTTACTAACTCGAAAAAACGAGATAATAAAATCATTTTTTTGACTAACTAAGTTGAAATAAGGAGATAATTAAGTCATTATTTCGACTTACTTACTCAAAATAATGAGATAATTAAGTTTTTATTTCGACTTACTAACACGAAATAATGAGATAGTTAAGTCATTATTTCGACTTACCAACTTGAAATAATGAGATAATTAAGTCGTTATTTCGACTTACTAACTCGCAATAATGAGATAGTTAACTCATTATTACAAGTTAGTTGACCAATCAGATCCATTCAATCTTTAACTTAAAGTATAATGTGGTTAACATTGCGTCACACTGTACGTCATTTCACATGAATTTGCTGAATACAACAAACCATCTGATTGGTCAACAAACTTGTTATATCGAATTAACTATCTCGTTATTTCGAATTAGTGAGTCGAAATAACTACTTAATTATCTCGCTATTTTGAAGTTCGTAAGTCTGAATAATGACTTTACTATCTCGTTATTTCGACTTACTAACTCAAAATAACGACTTAATTATGTCATTATTTCGAGTGAGTAAGTCAAAATTACGACTTAACTATCTCGTTATTTCGACTTACAAACTTGAAATAACGACTTAGTTATCTCATTCTTTTGAGTTAGTAAGTTGAAATAATGACTTAATTATCTCGTTATTTAGACTTACTAACTCAGAAAAAACAAAAATAAAATTGCATACATGTCACCTCTATGCCACCATAAGTATTGCCAAAAGATTGATACTTTTTATTTTTCTCTTTCAACAGCCAAAACTGATGACTTACTGGTAGAGTAAGGAAGAGATAACAACATCAAAATATGCTGGAGGATCACACAGACTCGGTACAATAAAAAACAGATGAAGATTTGCATGGACGCCCGAATACCATTAAATCTATAGATATGTTTTTACTCATGAACTGTTTTAAAACTTAGTTTTCTCCTCAAAAGACTATTTCAAGGATAGTGTTTAGTGTTATTTGGTACTGATAACATCAAATGACAATAATATAGAAAAACTCTGGTGGACTATGGAATATTCTATTATGATAACAATGTCACATATGTCTTATGGTACTCATTTTCTTTTCTTTTTTTCAAGAAGCCTTCAAAAATTCAGATTAATGAGACAAAAAGCATGCCCATGCTTTATTTAGACAGCTTAGTAAGCCTACAGCAGACCAGTGGAAGACAGAAACTTGAGTCATAACTTGAAATTCTTTTCTTACAATTGCTTGTGTGTGATATTTTTCAATGAAACAAAGATCAGAGTTGAATTTAAATTTTATGCATACATCAATGTAAAGTTATTACTTTTCCTTCAGTTTCCATGGTAAACCCCTTAACTTTCAACATAATTTTTTAACCAATTATGGCAAAGGGAAATTGGCTCAGAGAGCACATTTGCCTTGTCACAATGCTTCTTTTCATTGGTTAAAGAAAATTTTAATTATATCTGCTATTGCTTTAAATTTGAAACAATATTTTGGAAAAATTGGATAAAAGTCTTAAGGATGTATGTCATAGAATATTTGTTGATTATTTTTTTTGGAAAATCTAAAGGTGATCATACATATTTCTGCCATATTCTTCCAACTTTCAGGAGTATTTTTTAAACTATGAAGACAAGGGAACTGATGGCATCAAGAATGAAAATAATGTCCCAAGATCAAGCAGTGATTTCATTAGATAAAATTATCTATCAATGTGTTAGAGCAAAGAATTTGAATACATGAACAAATACTGTCTGCTGATTTTCACGTATGTCTTTTAACTACATTTTATTAATAGTTTATTGCATATCATTTATTGCATATTTTGTTTTTTAAGTTCTTTGATATATAAACTCATATAAAAAAGCAGTGTTTTATGTGTAAAAAAGGTAAATAAAATACTAATAAAAATTTATGGAATCTTTTACTTTTATTTTAAAGTTCAACAAAAAATCAATTGGCTACAACAAAGCTATTTGTTGTTTTTGAATGATCTTTTGGAGATCTGCAAAGCAATTTATGTGGTATTTCCTTATCTCAATTGAACAGTAATGAAAAGTTCAAGCAAAGACCTGATTGGCTTTCTATATGATTTAGTTAGTCCCTAAGAATGTACAAGCAGATGAGTATGTTGTTTGATATTGTCTGATACTATTAACCAAAATGATTCTTCTTCATCACCAAATGACATGTTGTTTGTTCTCATGATGATTTAAAGCAGTACCTACAACACATGATTTTGTGAAGAAAATTCTATGATTTCATGCAGAGACAGACTTGTGATTCAAATATTGTAGTTTGGTAGTTCTGACATTGCATGAGCAGTTTGTCCTTACATGATGAATGTCTCATTTTTGATGAAAGGCCCTCAAACACAGCCCAAGCAAGTAAACTTATACCCATATAGAACATCTACCATCAAACAAGCTCACTAAGAGTCTGCAAGAATACTTATCCTTTTACTGAGACCTACCTAAATGTGACAAAGATGACAGCTTTGTGACAAAATGAGTATTTGCTCCCCAAAGTAAGCCAATTCTTATATTTCCACAAAGTTGTGCTCTGAATTGATATTGAACCGTATATTCAGTATGCAAGTGTTTTTCACAAAACCCATGCCATTGAGTTGAGAGAGCGGTCTAGAGGCAATGCCTTAGTTCATATTAAGATTAAGGTGAAGAAAAATAGACAAACAATGAAACTGTATATTGCGGTGTGAATTATACAAAATCAAAAGTAATAAATGACGTATGTGTTCCCCCTGAGAGATCCCTAACTTGTTTTTCTGTTTTGTCATCAATTGAAGGGAATTTGGTTGAACAAGACGAAAAATGCCATTCACGACGAAGAAACATGCTTTGTCTTTGTATATTTCTCAACAAAACTGAATCGTTTTACTTCTATTTCCATAAAACCATTTCCAAATCAAAAAAAATTTTTTCAACGCAATATTGCTTCATAAAGTACTCAAACCTGGTCCTCTAATACATGTAAAACTGTATAGATTAATCAATTATGGCAACAAATCATGCTTATGTTTCCGTAAAATATGTGTCCATGGGTGATGAATCTACCAATAATGCGTTGTTGTAGTCAAAGTCGGCGGAATAATCTAATTTGCTTGTCCGCGAATTGGTAAGATTTGTCAGCATTTCGTCATCTTCATGCTCAAAAGACCGATCACATGTCTGCTCTGAATCTACATTGATGTCTGACCTGCGATCGGAAGCACCAAAATTGACGTAATACTTTAAGTAGCCGTCTTTATAACGTCCCTTATTCGACGGCTTTATTTTCATTCGCCTTTCAACTTTGAACAACAGCTCCGTGTCATAAACATCCTTTACGGGTCGCGTGCCGTATGTTCGCTCCAATTTTGATTGGATAGTATTTTTAGAAATGAGTTAATCTTCTAAAGAATTGCATGAAATCCTTATCGAGTCTTTACAAATCGGCATTGTTTTGATCTTTTATGACCGGATATTGAAGGCCTCTCATATTAATTGGTTTGGTAATTTGAATTCCCTTCATCTCAATTTGATAGCGTCTTTTTCAGAGGGGTGTCGTTGGACCATTATCAAAAGATTCTCTCTAGAGCAAAAGTTGAAACTTTGACCCTATGTTTCTATCATCGGAAATGAAAGAAAACATATTTATTTCAGAGGAAAATGAAATTTGGAAAAAGTGACTTGTGTGTTTATGTGTGTAATTAAAGGTTAAAGTTGAATCAATCTTTCAGCTGTCTAAAGGCGTTCTATGTGGTCATCGATAGAACGTCAAAATAGGTTTTATACGGTAATAGGTTTAACGGCGAAAAGCGTTTTATGCGGTAATCGATAAGGCGGCGAACGGCGCTATATACCGTAAAGGGTTAAAGGGAGACAACAACACCATTTACTTTTACAAAGGAGACAACAATAACATACCCTTCTTCAAAAGAGACAACAACACCATACACTTCTACAAGGGAGACAACAATAACATACCCTTCTTCAAAAGAGACAACAACAACATACACTTTAACAAGAGAGAAAACAATAACATACACTTCTACAAGGAATACAACAATAATATACACTTCTACAAAAGAGATAACAACACCATACACTTCGACACTGGAGACAACAATATCATACACTTCTACAAGGGAGACAACAATACCATATTCTTCTACAAAAGAGAGAACAAAACCATACATTTCTACAAGGGAGACATCAATAACGTACACTTCTACAAAAGAGCCAATAATACCGTACACTTCTACAATAGAGAGAAAACAATATCATACTCTTCTACAGGGAGACAACAATACCATATACTTCTTCAAGAAAGACAACAATAACATACACTTCTACAAGGGAGACAACAATAACATACACTTCTATAAAAGAGACAAGAACACCATACACTTCTTCAAGGAAGAAAACAATACCATACACTTCTACAAGAGAGACAACAATACGATACACTTCAACAAGAAAGACAACAAAAACATACACTTATACTGGGGAGATAAAAATACCATACACCTCTACAATGAGATAGCAATAACATACACTTATGATAGGGAGAAAACAATACCATACATTTCTACAAGGGAGACAACAATAACATACCCTTCTTAAAGGAAGACAACGACACCATACACTTCTACAAGGGAGACAACAATAACATACCCTTCTTCAAAAGAGACAACAACACCATACACTTCAACAATGAATACAACAATAACATACACTTCTTCAAGGGAGACAACTGTAACATACACTTCTACAAAAGAGATAACAACACCATTCACTTCGACAATGGAGACAACAATATCATACACTTCTACAAGGGAGACAACAATATCACACATTTCTACAAGAGAGACAACAATAACGTACACTTATTCAAGGGAGATAACAATACCATACACTTCTAGAAGGGAAGTAACAATACCATACACTTCTACAAGGGAGAAAACAATAACATACACTTATACTAAAGAGACAACAATAACACTTATTCAACGGAGACAACAATACCATACATTTCTACAAGGGAGACAACAACACCAAACACTTCTACAAGGGAAATAACAACACTATACACTTCGACAAGGGAGACAACAATATCATACACTTTTATAAGGGAGATAACAAAAACATATACTTCTACAAGGAAATCATAATAACTTACACTTGTACAATGGAGATAACAATAATATACACTTATACAAGGAAGATAACAATAACATACACTTCTACAAGGAAGATAACAATAACATACACTTCTACAATATAGACAACAATAACAATCACTTCTACATTGGGGATTACAATACCATACACTTCTACAATGGAGGCAACAATAACATACACTTCAACAAGAGAGATAACAAAGCCATATTTCTTTAAAAGGGAGAGAACAATAACATATACTTCTACAAGGAGATGACAATACCATACACTTCTATAAGGGAGACAACAATATCATACACTTCTACAAGGGAGACAACAATACCATATTTTTCTACAAGGGATAAAACAATAACATACACTTCTACAAGGAAAACAACAATGACATACACTCCTACAATGGATATAACAATAACATACACTTTTTCGAGAGAGACAACAATGATATACATTTCTACAACGGAGACAAACAATACCATACACTTCTATAAGGGAGACAACAATAACCTACACTTCTACAGGAAGACAACAATACCATATATTTCTACAAGGGAGATAACAATACCATACACTTTTACAAAGACATGACAATGCCATACACTTCTACAAGGAAGACAACAATACCATACACTTCTACAAGAAATACAACAATACCATACACTTCTACAAGGGAGATAACAAAACCATTCATTTCTACAAGGGCGATAACAATAACATAAGATTGTACAAGGAGATAACAAGGCCATACACTTCTACAAGGGAGACAACAATAGCATACACTTCTACAAGATTTACAACAATACCACACACTTCTACAAGGAAGAAAACATCACCATACACTTCAAGGGAGACAAGAATAACATACACTTTTACCAGAGAGATAACAATACCATACACTTCTACAAGAGAGATAACAATACAATACACTTCTACAAGAGAGACAACAACAACAAACACTTCTTCAAGGGAGATAACAATGACATACACTTCTACAAGGGAGAAAACAATAATATACGTTTCTACAAGGGAGACAACAATAACATACACTTATACTAGAGAACAATAATAACATACACTTATTCAAGGGAGACAACAATTACATACACTTATTCAATGGAGACAACAATAACATACACTTCTACAAGAGAGACAACAACAACAAACACTTCTTCAAGGGAGATAACAATGACATACACTTCTACAAGGGAGACAACAATAATATACATTTCTACAAGGGAGACAACAATAACATACACTTATACTAGGGAAACAATAATAACATACACTTATTCAAGGGAGACAATAATAACATACACTTCTACAAGAGAGACAACAACAAACACTTCTTCAAGGGAGATAACAATGACATACACTTCTACAAGGGAGACAACAATGATATACATTTCTACAAGGGAATCAACAATAACATACACTTATACTAGGGAGACAACAATACCATACATTTCTACAAGGCAATCAACAATAACATACACTTATACAAGAGAGACAACAATACCACACATTTCTACTAGGGAGATAACAATACCATACATTTCTACAAGGGAAATAACAATACCATACATTTCTACAAGAGGGATAACAATACCATACATTTTTACAAGTGAGATAACAATACCATACATTTCTACAAGGGAGACAACAATACCATACATTTTACAAGGGAGACAACAGTACCATACATTTCTTAAAGGGAGATAACAATACCATACACTTCTACAAGAAATACAACAATAACATACACTTCTACAAGAAATACAACAATACCATACACTTCTACAAGGGAGATAACAATAACATTCACTTCACAAGGGAAACATCAAAACATGTACTTAGAACTAGAAAGGAGTTAACAATACCTTGCGCTCTCAAATCAGCCAAGAAATCGTCTAATTGTTTCTACGTTTATCAAATTTAAATTTGCAAAAATTAAAAAGAAATGATGAGACGTTATTTGTCAATTTCTTTTGCAAACTAAGACAAACAAAACAAAAATGTAACAAGAGATACATAACTATTGTTCAAAACTGTCAAGTCGTCACTTAAACGAAAGTGGGTATTCAATAAACGTGACAAAACATTGTCCTTATTTCTTATATATATATATTACCACTACTTAATTTTTTACAGGTCTTTTCATGACCGACTGATTAACTATATAGTTGCGGAAGGTTAAACACAGCTTTAACCTTTTATTCTAGAATGCTTGATCTTTTTTCATCCTCAATCGACAACACATTTTATGTTGAAATGTTGAAATATGACTGAAACATAAAAACAAAACAAATGATTGGATTTTATTTACATTTATTTATTTCTATTTTTCTTTTTGCAAAGACGTGAACAAGAGAAAGATATATTCAGTCATAAACGAATTCCTTTTTATGAAAAAATTACGCTTTTAAATTTTCTTTAATATCCCATAGAAAAATCAATATTAACAAACGGCCTTCATTCTTACACGTAACTACTTCTTTGCCTACGGCTTCACCAGGATTTCATTTCTGAAAATATCTTAATATCAAAATATTTATCCTTCGCATGGCAAAAACAACAATCTGTTGTTGGCAATTAAGCACATTTGTTGTATAGAAGGATAATCATGTTTATAAAGAGTGTACACTTTTTTGTCATTCTTTTCATTTACAAAGACACCCATCTGATTAGTGAGGAAAAACGAATTATAACAGGAAATTACATATTTTAAAGCACAAGCATACGTCATCAATCTTTCAAAACCAGAAAAAGAAAAAGAAAGATTAAAGTTAAGTTAATCTGATTTCAATTGGTTAGTCGATATAGCATCAACCTTTTCCCGCATGTATTTTAATTGGAACGTTGTATTTGCAAATGGTAAAACAGCTGGTGTTTGAGATTCACATTGGTAGGGAAACATGACTCAATCAAGTAAACCATCGCAGATTTAAGCTTCCTTATTGTGAAAAAAAAAGTAAATTATAAAACGTAGTTCGAAATTTAAACGAGTCGTATCAACAACGTATTTAACATTCATGGGGAAATTGCTGAGGCATGCCAAAGCATCGTCGCTTAATCCGTGTGCAATCATGACCGAGAGATCGCAATGCCTCCCGTTGGAAGACCACCAACAAGCTAATTGGCACGATGGTGGTGGCGGTAGTGGCGACGGAAATGGCAATGCCGATAGTGTCGGCGGTAGTGGGTATGAAGATAGTGTCGGCGGTAGTGGCAATGGCGATAGTGTCGGCGGTAGCGATGGTGTCGATAGTGTCGGCGGTGGCGACAGTGTCGATAGTGTCGGCGGTACCTCCTATACCACTGAAGCGACTTCGGTGCTTTGATCTCTTCCAATGCAGATTCGTCTTCATCGACATCGTTTTGGTCGTCTTGGGGCATTCTGCATGAAAGAAACATTTAATACATTTCACACTGCAAGCTTTTTTGTAAGCACAATCAACTAGAAATTAATTGACGACCAAAACAAAACTTGTAGAAAACTCGTTTCGAAAATAACACTTATACAATCAAGCCCATCAAACAAATCATTTTACAAGTATAGATGTTACAAGCAAAGGTGGAGACCAAATCTTTAAAGAATTACTAACAAGCCCAAATGACTCGTTTTGATTTAGAAAATATATTTCTTTTTCAAAAGGTTAACATTTTCTAAATGGTTCCCCAATTAGACACCATTCACTATATTAAAAACACCGGTCAAAGATTTTATTTCTTGTTTTGTTTTAATTATTTTTGTCAATTCGAAGATCAATACCCCCTTTAAACGTTCTGTTTCTATAAGGCATATACAAAGACAAAGACAATATACTTGAAATAAAGTATTGAATTGCTTAGTGCATACAGAAAATAAGAAGGATTTTCAGATGAAAACAAACATATCTTAAAGAGATATTTGCCTCTTTTGGGTACAGATCCCCTACACCACAGCGAAATGCGCCTAATGATAAGTCAGGAAATAAAACTTACAAGTCGGTTTGTGCGTCAAAACCGTCTTCAAAGTCATCTTCTTCCGGTTCCTCAGGCTCATCTCCAAGGTCATCCTCAAGGTCATCTTCAAGATCGTTGGCCTTTTCGTTACTGACCTTTTCGTCAGCAGGAATGTCCAGAGAGCTTATCTCAGTGTCTGGGTTAAATTCGTTGTCAACGTCGACGTCGCCATCTTGAATTCTAAACTAAAAAAGAAAGGCCATCGGATACATACAGAGATAAAAAAAGAGTCTTTTGTTGGAGTCTGAAATACCATAAAGTTATTTTTTTTTAAATGCCAGTTTCAATATATGTTCATCTAAGCATGGCCGGTGATTGCTCTACCGCACCATCATGGTGCTGACGACGAAATTGATTAAGCAACTTCCAGTTAATCACAGGAAATTACAGAGGTATTTCTTTACTTATTGTAATGCACAGGATTTCCTTATTTATAATTATCAAACGTCTTCCAAAATATACGGAAGAGTTTTATTTGCTCGATTTGTCACAATCTTGATTTAGAAAAGGGTATTTGGCTATGGATAACGTATTTTGTCTGCAAAGCATGATATAACTGTAAATTTCTTAACCTGGTGGGAGATTTTATTTGTTATATACTGATTTTATAAAAAGCTTCCGACTCACTTGACCATCATAAAGTATTTTTTTGTCTAAACGAAGTCGGAGTTCAAAGGAAACTGTTTCGCATTCTAGTTACGATGTATAGTAATATTAAGGCATTTACTAAAATAGAGTCAATGTTAAAATGATCAATTTCTTGTAACGTTGGTTTAAAGAAAGGTGATTTGTGTTCACCGATAATTTTTAACATTTTCGTTAACCAGTTTTGCTTACAGCTCAAGGAGAAGTGCACAGGAGGTATATTCGTAACCTCAGAAAGCTCCAAAACTGTTTATCTAACGTTTGCCTATGATGTGGTTAACTATGCAGATAGAGCTATGAATTTAGAACGTCAATTAATTGTAGAAGATACTTTATGCAAGAAATCAAATATGGTAAGAAACCTTAAAAGGTAAGAAATGACAGTATTCAGAAATTGAGGTCGTCTTCAGAAATATGACAATTGGCAGTATGGAAGGGAAAATAAAAATGTCAAATCTGTTTACAAATATATTGGTTAATTGCTTACACCAAAACTCTCATGATATACGGAAAAACTTAAGCTTGCAGCACAATTTATCAAATTAAATATTTCCAAGTCCCGTTTGGCAAGTTTTCGTACGATGAAAAGTTTTGATGCCACGATAACACCAATTTTAAAGTATGGGGCTGAAATCTAGGGATATTTATTTACAGAAAGTTTTGAAAAAATCTATAACATATATTGTAAAAACCTTTTACTAGTTAATACAAATAATACGATGGCTATTGGGGAATGTGGGAGATTACTCTCAACAATCAGCTACCACTTTAAATTTATTAAATACTGGCTTTGACTTCTTGAAATGAGCTTGAACATACAACCTAAACAGTATAACACAATGCTTAAATCATACGGTGATATGGACAAATAAACTGGAATTCGAAAGTAAGAGAGTTTTTATTTACAAATAGCTTTGGTTATGGTTATCTCCTAAGAAATTGGGAATACATATTCATTTTTAATAAAATTAAAGCAACGATTAACAGAATTCTACTGATTCGTCCAGATCCAGTTTTTATTGTTCGTCTAAATCGTTACTTAATGCTGAAAGATATATTTAACTTGGTCTTCCGTTTTATTATAAACGAGCTTTATCAAGGTTTAGATTCTTGAACCACAAACTAAATAGAAGTAGGGCGACATTATAACACTCAGGAGGAACAAAGAGTATGTCTAACATAGAGTATATCTATACTGCCTTCTTAACAGAGATATTACAGTGATTGAGGACGAATTCTATACATTCTTCATTTGTGAAACATAAAGTGAAATCAGAAAAATCAATCCTGATTCATGGTATACATCTAATCCTTCCAGGCAAAATCTATTCACCATTTTACAAAATGATAACCGATTTATTATTCAAAAGCTTTCATTTTTTGTTACTCTTCTTATAGAAGCAGTATGATATGCACATCAAACTTACTTTTATATGATTGCTGACTCTGTATGATTGTATTGTTGGCCGGTAGCCTATTTACTTCATAAACTTTTATTTGTATTTGTTAGCGTTTTTAGGGTAGGTTGTTTTTTTGTCTGCATTTCTAGACAAGTAATCAAACATCTAAAAATACGATTAAACACTTATTAAATTCAACTGCCCGTGGCGATACAAGTAAACACCAAAATCATCAACAACTGACCTTGTATTTCCAATTGCATTTCTCGAATCACTTGCAAACTTACATAATTGTAGACAAAATTTGATTAAGGAACAAACGAAAGTTAGTCTCTAGATGTCTTACCCCAGAAGCTATACAGGTAAACCCCACAAGCAGCAACAGCACGGTCAACTTCCCCATTCTCTGTCCGGATATCGCCGACGTTTCTGAGCGTTCAGAGGATCCGAATAAAGAAACCTCTTTCAGCGCGCCATACTTATACAGTTCCGTGTTCAATCACGTGATCGTTGTGATTGACCACGTGACTCATCTATTTCTAAATTTAAGGAAGTTGAGTCCTTGAGATGAGGCCCTGACTAATGGTCTGGAAGGATGTCATGTCCCGCAAATTGCTAATATGTGACATAATGATCTTATACATGTAACAATACAGTATTATTTGGCAAAATATTGTCTTTACTGAACTTGTTTTGTGGTCTCATAAAAATGGAATACCGATGTACAGGAGTGACTTTTTTTTTATATTTCGTGACACCAAACTTAACAACATCTGACAGAAAGGTAATAAACGACTGTTCAACAATGATCAAAGATACTAAAGCGTACTCGTTAATTGTATTCACATTTGAAAGTACTTTTGTGACGTCATTGAATAACTACTAAGACTTTAAGTTGGCATGTGAAGAAGTAAAACATTGCGAAATAATTACCCCCATCTTGGACAAACGTAACAAAACATGTCTTTAATTCAAGAATATCATGTCAAAATATTGATCATCTCAAATTTGTTTCCAGATTCAAAGCAAGCGATAAGAATTAAGATGAAACGGTTCATTTTCTTTTGGTATTGTGTACAAACCGTTTTCATGAAGCATAAGTTGTTTGTTAAAGGGACTCAGATTTTGTTGAGTGAGTATCAAACGCTAAACGTGTGATTTAGATCATCCTTGTAACAAAACAAACGGTGGTTTTCAATAACTTTTATTCAATGAATGTCAATGAAAATGTGTTTCTATTGAGGTATTCAACGCCTGATTAAAAATTTGTATTTGCTTTTATGTTTGCATAGGTATTCACCAAGCTACTCTATTGAGGTATTCCACGCCTGATTAAAAATTTGTATTTGCTTCGATAAAACAATTAATTGAATTGTAAATTATCAAGTATCTATGTTTTCATAGGTTTTCACCAAGCTACTCTATTGAGGTATTCCACGCCTGATTAAAAATTTGTATTTGCTTCGATAAAACAATTAATTGAATTGTAAATTATCAAGTATCTATGTTTTCATAGGTTTTCACCAAGCTACTCTATTGAGGTATTCCACGCCTGATTAAAAATTTGTATTTGCTTCGGTAAAACAATAAATTGAATTGTAAATTATCAAGTATCTATGTTTTCATAGGTTTTCACCAAGCTACTCTATTGAGGTATTCCACGCCTTATTAAGAATTTGTATTTGCTTTGGTTAAACAATAAATTGAATTGTAAATTATTAAGTAACTATGTTTTCATAGGTGTTCACCAAGCTACTTCTCCTTATTTGTATAATTTTGAATTCATATTTACACAAGCATATTCATGTTTTTTTATTAGATCAATGGTAATTACCTACCCTTCAATGCATTGTTTCAATTGAAAAAAGAATTACATGAATGAAAGTGGCAAAATAAATATTTGAATCCTTTGTAAACTCTTATGATATAACCCTCGATTTTATGAGGGCATTTGTTCTGTTCTATCTTTGACCTTTTTAGGGTTGCTTTCCTGAGTATTCTCAATTGGGGTTGAGATACATTAATAAAAAGTAAAATACGCATCCGTGCTTTTAGTGCTTTGATGGAAAACTCGTTTAAAAAAAATGAAGTGCACCTTACTAGCGTCACTAGTGTCAATCCGTTTCGTTTTCTTGTTATCCCAAAGTTCTTTCCAATTTTAATGCCCTTATAAGATGGAAATATTAATGGAATGTAAACTGTTTAAACAATGTACCTAATATGCAAGATAAGTGTGCCCCGTCTTTATTAGACGTATTTTCACGGATCTAAAAAACAATATACATGTACTAGTTCTATGAACCTTTGTAGATTTTCTGTTGCCATATCATTCCTAAAAGGTATTTATTTATATTTTCGAAATAATCGAAATCTCAATATGTGTTAAAGTTACTTTTAGAGAACTTCTCCATTTGTCCGACTATCTGCTTTGTCTGTTTATTCTGGTGCGACACTGCTATTTTATTACTTCGGGAGGTTGTTGTTCCGTAAAAAGTAGTTTTTGAAAAAGAAAAGCTATATATGATGCTTATCATTTGCCTATTTGCATATAATATACGCAATGATGCCTTATAGCTGATATTGATTTTTTGGAACAATTGTGTTGTTGATTATTTCAGAACTACATTTAGTGGAGTATTGGTCAAAGATGGCGGGTTAATTTCGGTGACCTCTGTATTTTAGGAAGTGGATAAAATGGGTGGTGTAAGTAGTCGGTCGATGAAAAACCTCAAAACGATCTGGTTTCTTTAGCGTTTAAGGACTGTTTGTGCATGACTATGAAATTTAGGTAGAATACCCATAATCCGCCATAAGGCAACTTATTCTTTCGTCGAATTACTTCGGGCGCTCCCGGTATACCTAGGTCGGGACCGAAACTATTGAATTTAAGTCGAATAGCTCCGCCCGGCCGGTTTATACAGAGAATTACGAAAGTAATCCGACAAAAGAATGAGTTGCAAAATGGCGGATTATAGGTATTCTACCTTAAAGGGGAAAGAGTGATTTAGGCTGAATCACTTTTTTTAAAACACACTTTGGAACAGAAAAAATGAGTAGTTTTATATCGAACAAAGGAGGGGATTTCGAATACACATCTCACCTATTCCTTCATTGGGTTTGTGTCACTTCAAAACAACTCGGATGAGCCATTTCTTATTCTCGTTACGTCTTTCTTGCGAACGTTTTGTCACTTAATAACTATTTAAAGCAACAGTAGATTTCAATTAATATGATCAAAGAAATACATCCCTTTCGTTCAAACTTTTTTATCTAACGTCGATTGTGAAACAAGTTCTTAAAGCGTATTCACTCTCGAATCTGTTTCCTTTAAACATAACCAGTACTCGCGCCCTAATAAGGATAACTGAAAGGTGCCTAATTAAACCCAGCTTCTCAAGGGATTCGTACCAACGACCCTCTTGTGCAGAAGTCGAAGCTCTACCTCTATACCACTGTCTTCTTTATACGATATTTCTCAGAAACAAGTGTAAAACAATGGTAAATTGCTCATAGTGCTGGAACCGACGTAATGCTCATGCAAACAGGTTGGATCCAGGCCAGCCGCCAAGTAAATGAGCGGCTGACCTGTGATCTAACCCGTTTGCTACTCTGAGTATCTTTCCTTGTTATAATTAAGCAGATATTTAGGGTTTTGGAAAGCAGACGACACACAAACCCATTTTTCAAAAATTACCTAGCATTCTAAGGGATTCTAACACCTCTTTGTAAGATGTATTAATTGCGTTAAGCAAGTTATGAAGTAAGATGATGGTTTTCGTATACAAGTACCCTCATCCGCGTACTGACAATTTAGCATGAGGGCGTTTGAATCATCGGTAGATTCCAAACGCTGATAAAGAATGCACAGACGGAAGGATTCGCCGCTATCGATCAAATAAGACTTAACTACACTTCCATTTGTCAATTGAATATATGGGTCGCGCCCGTGGAAAAGAAGGGCTGTTGACTATATGGGGTAAATACCGCCTGCGATCAACCTGTGTACTCAATCGTTTTTGTACTTTTCGTGGTGGTCACACTTTGATAGAATACACCATGAACTTTGATTATTGGAGCATGTGCCGTAGTTTCAACTGTTGTTGTTGTTGTTATTGATGACAAAGGCGAATAAAGACACGTTTATGTTTTATTGCTCTGGGTTCATTCCGGGGCATTGTTGTCACAATTTTCAGAGATAAATAAGCTTTCGTAAGACTTATGAATTCACGAAACTTATATTTTAGGGGATGTTTCATCACATTCCATACTCTTCGATGAATGATATGAATAAATCGTTTGGGTTTATTTTATTCATTAGAGTTTTATTTGCCAATGTCAGTTAAGAAAAGGCCATAAAGAGCATCATGTATTCGTCTCCAACGGCATTCACAATATTGTCACGTACAAAAGTAGTCCAAAAATTAATTGTAAAAAGACTAATTTGCTGTAATTCTACGAAAACATCAGATTGGTGTAATTGCATAGTCGCAGTCCTGAGTGATTTAACTGGGAGTCTTATGAAAAGAAAATGCGATAAAACCACAACAACATACATTATGTATTCGTCCCTTACGACATAAACATTTGTCGACGTTGTAAAACAGTCAATGGATTGAGACATTTTATAGTACTTTTGGCAAATACCAGCTGGTGGATTTGCGGATACGAAATCAGATTTTAATTGGAATTCTAATGGAAATGCGATGAAATCACAGTGACTTTTGTATTTTCCTGTTCCGTAAAAAGCATTTTATACGATTTGTTACCAATCCAAATTCACACAGAAAGAAAAACATTTGTTTGTATTTTCCTGGTCACCAAAAGGCACATTACCGACTTTTAATATCCTTTAATAATCGTTGAACCGTAGAATGCCATCGTTTTACACACAAGGTTGAAGTATAGAACACTACTGAGCCCAATGTTTAGACACATTTTAAGGACGTTTTCGGTAGTTTTTTCTGCGCACTTCATCTGCGCATCCAAGGGAGATAATAATCTGTTACCGAAGAGGTACTTGAATAGTAGTCGGATGCATGTTTTTATTCGGCTCAAATTAACTGTATGCAATGTTTAACAAAGAATAATCATATTAGCAATAAAACTATAAAAGGTTACTTACATGATTATAAATTCCTCATGCATATTGAGCCCCAGTTTTTCAAGTTTAAAACTATTTTAGTCGTTTTTATGAATGTTTTTCAAATACGGTTACCATGGAAATAGTCATTTTACAGAAAAACTAACTCGTCAACATATACTTGTTTTTCGCATTTTGTATTTCAAGAATGAATTTTGCTTCACATACTGAAAATAAAGGAAATTCTATGAAAGGACTTTTTTTTATACCTTCATTTATTTGTAATATACATAACAATTCTAAAATTTAGATTTTAATAGTTTAAAATAATATTGAATCAATTCATGTTTTTTGTGCAAATTAACCTTCCAGATTTTTTTAATACCTTTGAAGATGGTATGGTCATTTTGACATTTTTGACCAATACGGTTACCATGGAAACTGTCATTTTACGAAAAAAACTAACTCGTCGACCTACATTTTTCTTTTCCTTTTTGAATTCACGATAACATTTGAAATACCATATTGATATTTTAGAAAATTCTTTGAAAGGATTATTTTGTTTTAAAACTGTAGAAAATGTCCTTAATTCACTTTTGTCAAGTAACAGGTACATGTAATTGATATTCATGTCACAGAACGTGAACAATGGGGCCAAGTCTTGGAACCTGGCCAGCCTGTGGTCGGTTTCATCAAATGTCTTAAGTACACTTAGCTGAGAGCGAATAAAATCACTCTTACGACGGTTCTAACGTGCGTTTCATCAAAACAATTGCAAGGATCATAAGTTAGGAACGAACTCAAAACGCTCGCAGCCATCTCACATTTACCGAAATGACCGGCAAAACGTAAACTTTACCGAAAAGTACCGAAACATTTGATTACTAGTATCATATCCGTCCTTGTAGATGATTTAAATCTGTATTCGAAGAGCGTTTTTCGCTCTTAACGTCTTAGAGCAATAATTGATAAAACGGTAATAACCCTTTACCAAACGCCACATTTTTGACTATCCCAAATTGAAAGAGTTTGCAGGGGACATTTAAAAATGTGATGAAATTGAAAAATAATCTTCTGATAGGGCAGACAACATTGTGGGAGAAGGATAAATTGCTCGTCACGAGCAATTTCTCCTTTTCCCACAATGTTTTCCAGAGTCGTTTGCAACAAAGTGGTAAAATGTCGTTCTTGATTGGGAAAGGGTTATGAGGAGAAATGTTACTTAAGAGTGAACACACTCTTACCATCATTAATAAAACGGGCCCCAATAGGAGTCCGGATTGGGGAGTGGTTGTTCTGGAAATGATACTGAGACGGACATTGAGAGTCGTCCCCCTTTGCCAGGCCGATAGAGGGCACCATTAACCGGTACGCAACGATAAACGCAAACTCTCGGACAACATTTAAAGCCACTCGGACAGGGTCGGTTGCCGTCGCAGGCATCGGTTGACGATACATGTCGGTGTCGAGATGTCTATTGGACAGTGGGCTGAGATAGAACATTAAAGGGGTTTTATTGCAATAACATTAGATTGAACAAGCACTATTGTTCAACAAGCCTTAACTGGTTATGTATCCAGGAAGCAGAATCGAAAGTGATTCAAAGCAATCTAAGTTGTAAGAACTTGTTTCACAATCGATGTAAAATAAACAAGTTTAAACTAAAACTAAACTTAAAGGCTCATGAAATTAGACTAATGCCATATTAAACTTTATCATTTAGTAAATATTAGGTTAGATTATAATATTGATCACCAAAAATACCATCAGCACAATTGAAACGTGAAAGACAACGAGAAACAACCCAGATTTGCCAGTTTACTAATTAGGATAGCCTGATTCTTCACCTCTGACCTGGTCATGTGATACACACACTTTTGAACCGAATGATCAGCATTGGTTATTTCAAGTATGTCAACAAACATATTGCAAATAAATATGATTGAAGTTGAGAAAATCTATAATTTTATGCGCAGAATAACTTATGTTAAATGAGATTATTAAATAGGGTATCATAGCATTCATAAATCAATTTCCATGACATTTATGAACATAATAAAGGAACTCCATATATTTCTAAAGTAATTCATTTGTACTCATATCCTTTCATGTGCCTTTAAGTTGAGATAAATCGGGACAATCCGTATGCAATTAACTTCTGTTCGGGTATAGTCGTTTGATGAAGATTCGTTGGTTATTGTTAAGATAGAAGTTGAAACAACATGCGTTTCTGTAGAACGAGGGCCGGTACAGAATCACGCCAAAAGGTCTTGCAGAAGTTAATGAGTCTGAGGATTAGGTTGACAACAACACCATACACTTCTACAAGGGAGACAACAATAACATATATTTCTTCAAGGGAGATAACAACACCATACAATTCTACAAGAGTGACAACAACACCAAACACTTCTACAAGGGAGGCAACAATAACATACACCTCTACATGGGAGACAACAATAACATACACCTCTACAATGGAGACAACAATAACACACCTCTACAAGGGAGACAACAACACCATACACTTCTAAAAGGGAGATAACAATAACATACATTTCTACAAGGGAGATAAAAAAAACATACACTTCTATAAGGCAGAAAACAATAACATACACTTCTACAATGGAGAAAACAACACCATACATTTCTACAAGGGCGACAAAACACCATACACTTCTACAAACGAGACAACAATAACATACATTTCTACAAAGGAGATAACAATAACATATGCTTCTACAAGTGAGACAACAATAACATTGACTTCTACAAGGGAGACAACAATACCATACACTTCTCCAATGGAGATAACAATAACATACGTTTCAACAAGGGAGATAACAATCACATTCACTTCTAAAAGGGAGACAACAATAACATACATTTCTACAATGGAGATAACAACACCATACACTTCTACAAGGGAGACAACATAATTATACACTTCTACAATGGAGATAACAACACCATACTTTTCTACAAGTGAGACAACAATAACATACACTTTTACAAGAGAGACAACAATAATATACACTTCTACAAGGGAGATAACAATACCATACGCTTCTACAAGGGAGATAACAATACCATTCACTTCTTCAAGTGAGATAACAATATCGTGTACTTCTACAAGGGAGATAACAATAGCATACACTTCTACAAGGGAGATAACAGCACCATACACTTATACAAGGGAGACAACAATAACATACACCTCTACAAGGGAAAAAACCGTACCATACATTTCTACAAGGGAGACAAAACACCATTCACTTCTACAAAAGAGACAACAATAAGATACATTTCTACAAAGGAGACAACAATACCATACACTTTTACAAGGGAGATAACAATACGATACACTTCTACAAGGGAGACAACAATACCATACACTTTTGCAAGGGAGATAACAATAATATACACTTCTACAAGGGAGTTAACAACACCATACACTTCTACAAGGGAGACAAGAATGATATACACTTCTACAAGGGAGAAAACAATACCATACATTTCTACAAGGGAGACAACAACACCATACACTTCTACAAGGAAGACAACATCAGCATACACTTTTACAAGGGAGATAAAAAAACATACACTTCTACAAGGGAGATAACAATGTTATATACTTCAACAAGGGATACACCAATACTATACACTTTTACAAGGGAGATGAAAAAAATACAATTCTACAAGGGAGATAACAATATCGTGTACTTCTACAAGGGAGATAACAATAGCATACACTTCTACAAGGGGGATACCAACATCATATACTTTTACAAGGGTGTTAACAATAACATACACTTCTACAAGTAAGATAACAATATCATATACTTCTACAAGGTATATAATAATATCATACACTTTTACAAGGGAGATAACAAAACCATACTTTTCTACAAGGGAGAGAACAATAACGAACAATATCAAAAGGGAAGAAAGAATACCATTTACTTCTACAAGGGAAATAACAATACCATACATTTCTACAGGGGAGACAACAATAACATACACTTCTACAAGGACATAACCATACCATACACTTCTACAAGGGAGACAATAACACCATACACTTCTAAAAGAGACACAACAATAACATACACCTCTTGAAGAGAGACAACAATAAAATACATTTCTACAAGGGAGACAAACAAGAACAAACCTTCTACAAGGGAGACAACGATAATTTACTCTTTAACAAGGGAAGTTAACAATACGATACATTTCTACAAGGGAGACAACAATACGATACACTTCTACAAGGGAGACAACAATAACATACACTTATACAAGGAAGATAACAAAAACAAACACTTTCACAATAGAGACAACAATAAAATACAATTCTACAAGGGAGATAACAATAACATACACTTCTCCTAGGGAGATAACAATAACATACACTTCTTCAAGGGGGATAACAATAACAAACACTTCTACAAGGGGGATAACAATACCATACACTTCTACAAGGAAGATAACAAAAACAAACACTTTCACAATAGAGACAACAATAAAATGCAATTCTACAAGGGAGATAACAAAACCATACATTTCGACAAGGGAGACAACAATAACCTTCTACAAGGAGATAACAAGACCATACACCTCTACAAGGAAGTTAACAATAACATACACTTTTTCAAGAGAGACAACAATAATATACATTTCTACAAGGAAGACAAACAATACCATACACTTCTACAAAGGAGATAACAATAACATACACTTCTACAAGGGAAGTAACAATATAGTACACTTCTACAAGGGAGACAAACAATAACATACACCTTTTCAAGCGAGATAACAATAACATACACTTCTACAAACGAAGTAACAATACCATACACTTCTACAAGGGAGACAATAATAACATACACTTTTATAGGGAGACAACAATAACATGCACTTATTCAAGGGAGATAACAATATCATACATTTCTACAAGGGAGACAACAATGACATACACTTCTACAAGGGAAGTAACAATACCATACACTTCTACAAGGGAGACAACAATAACATACACTTCTAGAAGGGAAGTACCAACACCATACACTTATACAAGGGAGACAACAATAACATACACTTATTCAAGGGAGACAACAATACCATACATTTCTACAAGGGAGACAACAACACCAAACACTTATACTAGGGATATAACAACACCATACACTTCGACAAGGGAGACAACAATGTAATATAATTCTACAAGGGAGACAACAATTACATACGCTTCTACAAGGGAAACAACAATGACATACACTCCTACAATGGAGATAACAATAACATACACTTTTTCGAGAGTGACAACAATAATATTCATTTCTTCAAGGGAGACAAACAATACCATACACTTCTACAAGGGCGACAACAATAACTTACACTTCTACAGGAGGACAACAATACCATACCTTTCTACAAGGGAGATAACAATACCATACACTTTTACAAGGACTTGACAATACAATACAATTCTACAAGAGAGATAACAAAACCATACCTCTCTACAAGGAAGAGAACAATAACATATACTTCTACAAGGAGATAACAATACCATACATTTCTACAAGGGACATAACAATACCATACACTTTTACAAGGAAGACAACAATACCATACACTTCTACAAGAAACACAACAATACCATACACTTCTACAAGAAGTACAACAATACCATATACTTTTACAAGAAACACAACAATACCATACACTTCTACAAGAAGTACAACAATACCATATACTTCTACAAGGGAGATAACAAAACCATACACCTCTACAAGAAACACAACAATACCATACACTTCTACAAGAAGTACAACAATACCATATACTTCTACAAGGGAGATAACAAAACCATACACCTACAAGAAACACAACAATACCATACACTTCTACAAGAAGACAACAATACCATATACTTCTACAAGGGAGATAACAAAACCATACACCTCTACAAGAAACACAACAATACCATACACTTCTACAAGAAGTACAACAATACCATATACTTCTACAAGGGAGATAACAAAACATACACTCTACAAGAAACACAACAATACCATACACTTCTACAAGAAGTACAACAATACCATATACTTCTACAAGGGAGATAACAAAACCATATATTTCTACAAGGAGATAACAAGACCATACACTTCTAAAGGGAGACAACATTAACATACACTTCTACAAGGGAGATAACAATAACATACAATTCTACAAGAGAGACAGCAATACCATACATTTCTACAATTGAGATAACAATACCATACACTTTTACAAAAGAGAAAACAACACCATACAATTCTACAAGAGAGATAACAACACCAGACACCTCACAAGGGAGACAACAATAACATACACTTCTACAAGGGAGACAACAATAACATAAATTTCTACAAGGGATTCAAAATCACCATACACTTCTACAAGGGAGACAACAATAACATACACTTCTACAAGAATTACAACAATACCATACACTTCTACAAGGAAGACAACATCACGATACACCTCTACAAGGGAGACAAGAATAATATACACTTTTACAAGAGAGATAACAATGCCATACATTTCCACAAGAGAGATAACAATACCATACACTTCTACAAGAGAGACAACAATAACAAACACTTCTTCAATGGAGATAATGGAGACAACAATATCATACACTTCGACAAGGAAGACAATAATAACATACATTTCTACAAGGGAGACAACAATTCCATACATTTCTACAAGGGAAATAACAATACCATACACTTCTACAAGAAATACAGCAATAACATTCACGTATACAAGGGAACCACCAAAACATGTAATTAGAACTAGAAAGGAGTTAACAATACCTTGCGCTCTCAAATCAGCCAAAAGATCGTCTAATAGTTTCTACTTGTATCAAATTTGAATTTGCAAACATTAAAAAGAAACGATGAGACGATATTTGTCATTTTCTTTTGCAAACTAAGACAAACAAAACAAAAATGTAACAAGAGATACATAACTATTGTTCAAAACTGTCAAGTCGTCACTTGAACGAAAGTGGGTATTCAATAAACGTGACAAAACATTGTCCTTACTTCTTATATATATTACCACTACTTTATTCTTTACAGGTCTTTTTATGACCGACTGATTAACTATATAGTTGCGGAAGGTTAAACACAGCCTTAACCTTTTATTTTATAATGCTTGATCTTTTTTTATCCTCAATCGACCACAAGTCTTATGTTGAAATGTTGAAATATGACCGAAACATAAAAACATAACAAATGATTGGATTTTATCTACATTTATTTATTTCAATTTTTCTTTTTGCAAAGACGTGAACAAGAGAAAGATATATTCAGTCATAAACGAATTCCTTTTTATGAAAATATTACGCTTTTTTAATTTTCTTTAATATCCTATAGAAAAATCAATATTAACAAATGACCTTCATTCTTACACATGACTACTTCTTTGCCTACGGCTTCACCAGCATTTCGTTTCTGAAAAAATATTGATATCAAAATATTTATCCTTCGCATGGCAAAAACAACAATCTTTTGTTGGCAAAGAAGCACATTTGTTCTGTAGAAGGATAATCATGTTTATAAAAAAAGTACATTTTTTGTCATTCTTTTCATTGACAAAGACACCAATCTGATTGCCGAGGAAACACTAACTATAACATGAAATTACAAATTTCAAAGCACAATCATACGTCATCAATCTTTCAGAACCAGAAAAAGAAAAAGAAGGATTAAAGTTGAGTCAAATCGATTTCAATTGGTTAGTCAATATAGCATCAACCTTTTCCCGCATGTATTCTAATCGGAACGTTGTATTTGCTAATGATAAAACAGCCGGTGTTAAAATGCATTATTCTTTAACTTTGAGAGTCAAATTGGTAGGAAAACAGAAAGCAATAATATCGTGTCGCCTTTAAGTTGTCTTTGTTTTGATGTCTTAAAGTGTACTTTGTAAAATGCCATAATTGTCTTAACCTTTGGTTATAAAATGACAGCATCTATCCGTCAATAACGCGTTGCTTTCAATACTTTTTTGATTCCTTAAGTCCATTGTTGGGTTTGAGCCGTTTTCATTATAAAAGCATATAGGGCGGTATTTGCTCTATTGGTTGTACCTGGCTAGTAGAATATATGTATCTGGAAATTCTGATTATCAAACCTTCCCTTATGTCGAAGTAAATACGGATTCCCGAATAAGTACAGAGATTCTGCTGCATATAATTTGCGGATGTGGGAATTAAACCAAAACCGACTTATCTACATGCCATGACTCAATCAAGTAAACCATCGCAGATTTAAGCTTCCTTATTGTGAAAAAAATGTAAATTATAAAACGTAGTTCGAAATTTAAACGAGTCGTATCAACAACGTATTTAACATTCATGGGGGAAATGGCTGAGGCATACTAAAGCATCGTCGCTTAATCCATGTGCAATCATGACCGGGAGATCGCAATGCCTCCCGTTGGTAGACCAACAACAAGCTAATTGGCACGATGGTGGTGGCGGTAGTAGTGACGGTAATGGCAATGCCGATAGTGGTGGCGGTAGTGGTAATGCCTATAGTGGTGGCGGTAGTGGTAGTGTCGATAGTGGTGGCGGTAATGATAATGGCGGTAGTGTCGGCGGTAGTGGTAATGGCGATAGTGTCGGCGGTAGTGATAGTGGCGATAGTGTCGGCGGTAGTGACAGTGTCGATAGTGTCGGCGGTACCTCCTCCACCACTGAAGCGACTTCGGTGCTTTGATCTCTTCCAACGCAGATTCGTCTTCATCGACATCGTTCTGGTCGTCTTGGGGCATTCTGTGTCATGAAAGAAACATTTAATACATTTCACATTGCAAGCTTTTTTGTAAGCACAATCAACTAGAAATTAATTGACGACCAAAAACAACCTTTTAGAAAAACTCGTTTCGAAAATAAAACTTATACAATCAATCCCATCAAACAAAACATTTTACAAGTACAGATGTTACAAGCAAAGGTCGAGACAAAATCTCTAAAGAATCACTAACAAGCCCAATTGACTTTTTTTAATTCAGAAATTTTTTTTTTTCAAAAGGTTAACATTTTCTAAATGGTTCCCCAATTAGACACCATTCATTGTATTAAAAACGCTGTTCGAAGATTTCATTTCTTCTTATTTTGTTTTAATTATTTTTTTCAATTCGAAGATCAACACCTCCTTTAAACGTTCTGTTTCTATTAGGCACAATAGACAATATACTTGAAATAAAGTATTGAATTGCTTAGTGCCTACAGCAAAAAAAAATGGTCTTTATCAAAGAAGGATTATCAGATGAAAACAAACAAATTTGATAGAGATAATTGCCTTTTTTGGGTACAGATCCCCTACACCACAACGAGATGCGTCTAAAATTAAGTCAGGAAGTGAAGCTTACAAGTCGGTTTGAGCGTCCAACCCGTCTTCAAAGTCATCTTCTTCCGGTTCCTCAGGCTCATCTCCAAGGTCGTCTTCAAGGTCATCTTCAAAGTCGTTGGCCTTTTCGCTACTGACCTTTTCGTCAACAGGAATGTCCAGAGAGCTTATCTCCGTGTCTGGATTAAACTCGTTATCAACGTCGACGTCGCCATCTTGAATTCTAAACTGAAAAAGAAAGGCCATCGGATACATACAGAGATAAAAAAAGAGTGTTTTGTTTGGGTCTTAAACATCATAAAGTTATTCCTTTTTTTTAAATGCCAGTTTCAATATCTGTTCATCTTAGCACGGCCGGTGATCGCTCTGCCGCACCATCATGGTTTTGATTAAGCAACTTCCGGTTAATCACAGGAATTAACAGAGCTTTTTCTTTACTTAATGTTATGTACAAGATTTTCTCATCTATAATTATCAAACGTCTTACAAAAATTACAGAAGAATTTATTTGATTGCTTTGTCACAATCTAGATTTAAAAAGGGTATTTGGCTATGGATAACGTATTCTGTCTGCAAAGTATGATACAAAATATATTTCTAAACCTGGTGGAAGATTCTATTTGTTAAATACTGTTTTTAAAAAAGCTTTCGACTCACTTGACCATCATAAAGTATTTTTTGTCTAACCGAAGTCGGAGTTCAAGGGAAACGGTTTCGCAATCTAGTAACGATTTCAAGTAATATTAAGGCATTTACTAAAATAGATTCAATGTTAACACGACCAATAACATGTAACATTGGTTTAAAGCGCAAGGTGATGACCAGTTTTGCTTACATTTCAAAGAACGTTTGCCTATGATGTGGCTTACTGTGCAGATAGAGCTATAAATTTACAACGTCAATTAATTGTAGAATTATTGTAAGAAAACTTAAAGGTTAAGAAATTACAGTATTCAGAAATGAAGGTCGTCTTCAGAAATATGACAATTGGCAGTATGGACGGGAAAATAAAAATGTCAAATCTGTTTACAAATACATGGGTTTATTGCTGACACCAAAACTCTCATGGTATACTGCAAAACTTAAGCTTGCAGGACAATTTATCAAATTAAATAGTTCCAAGTCCCATTTGGCAAGTTTTCGTACGATGAAAGTTTTGATGCGACGATAACCCCAATTTTAAAGTATGGGGCTGAAATCTGGGGATATCAATTTACAGAAAGTTTTGAAAAAAATCTATTACATATATTGTAAAAACCTTTTACTAGTTAATACAAATAATACAATGGCTATTGGAGAATGTGGGAGATTACTCTCAACAATAAGTTACCACTTCTAGATTATTAAATACTGGCTTAGACTTCTTGAAATGAGCTTGATCATACAACCTAAACAGTATTACACAATGCTTAAATCATACGATGACATGGACAAATAAACTGGGTTTCGAAAGTAAGAGAGTTTTAATTTACAAATAGCTTTGGTTATGGTTATCTCCTAAGAAATTGGGAATACATATTCATTTTTAATAAAATTAAAGCAACGATTAACAGAATTCTACTGATTCGTACAGATCCAGTTTTTATTGTTCTGTCAAATCTTTACTTAACACTGAAAGATATATTTAACTTGATCTTCCGTTTTATTATAAACGAGCTTTATCAAGGTTTAGATGCTCTAACCACAAACTAAATAGAAGTAGGGCGACATTTTAACACTCAGGAGGAACATAGAGTATGTCTATATTGCCTTCTTAACAGAGATATTACAGTGATCGAGGACGAATTTTATGCATTCTTCATTTGTGAAACATTAAGTGAAATCAGAAAAAATCAATCTTAATTCATGGTATACATCTTATCCTTCCAGGCAAAATCTATTCACCATTTTACAAAATGATAACCGATTTATTATTCAAAAGCTTTCAATTTTTGTTACTCTTCTTATAGAAGCAGTGTGATATGCACATCAAACTTACTTTTATATAATTGTTGACTCTGTATGATTGTATTGTTGGCCGGTAGCCTATTGACTTCATAAACTTGTATTTGTATTTGTTAGGTTGTTTTTATTAGTCTGACATTTGTTGTATTTCTAGACAAGTAATCAAACATCTAAAAACATGACTAAACCCTTATTAAATTCAACTGCCCGTGGCGATACAAGTAAACACCAAAATCATCATTAACTGACCTAGTTTTTCCAATTGCATTTCTCGAATCACTTGCAAACTTGCATAATTGTAGACAAAATTTGGTTAAGGAACATACAAAAGTTAGTCTCTAGATGTCTTACCCCGGAAGCTATACAGGTAAACCCCACAAGCAGCAGCAGCACGGTCAACTTCCCCATCTCTGTCCGGATATCGCCGACGTTTCTGAGTGTGCAGAGGATCCGAATAAAGAAACCTCTTTCAGCGCGCCATACTTATACAGTTCCGTGTTCAATCACGTGATCGTTGTGATTGACTCATCTTTTTCTAAATTTAAGGAAGTTGAGTCCTTGAGATGAGGCCCTGACCAATGGTCTGGAAGGATGTCATGTCCTGCAAATTGCTAATATGTGACATAATGATCTTATACATGTAACAATACAATATTATCTGGCAAAATATTGTCTTTACTGAACTTGTTTTGTGGTCTCATGAAAATGGAATACCGATGCACAGGAGTGACTTTTTTTTTATATTTCGTGACACCAAAAGACTTAACAACATCTGACAGAAAGGTAATAAACGACTGTTCAACAATGATTAAAGATACTAAAGCGTACTCGGTAATTGTGTTCACATTTGAAAGTACTTTTGTGACGTCATTGAATAACTACTAAGACTTAAAGTTGGCATGTGAAGAAGTAAAACATTGCGAAATAATTACCCCCATCTTGGACAAGCGTAACAAAACATGTCTTTAATTCAAGAATATTATGTCAAAATATTGATCATCTCAAATTTGTTTACAGATTCAAAGCAAGCGATAAGAATTAAGATGAAACGGATCATTTTCTTTTGGTATAGTGTACAAACCGTTTTCATGAAGCATAAGTTGTTAGTTAAAGGGACTCAGATTTTGTTGAGTGAGTATCAAACGCTAAACGTGTGATTTAGATCATCCTTGTCACAAAACAAACGGTGGTTTTCAATAACTTTTATTCAATGTCAATGAAAATGTGTTTTTGTTGAGGTATTCCACGCCTGATTAAAAATTTGTATTTGCTTCTTTGTTTTCATAGGTATTCACCAAGCTACTCTATTGAGGTATTCCACGCCTGATTAAAAATTTGTGTTTGCTTTGGTTAAACAATAGATTGAATTGCAAATTATTAAGTAACTATGTTTTCATAGGTTTTCACCAAGCTACTCTATAGGCCTTTTCAGAAACGTGGTTTGTCTCCCTTTGAAAAATCGGGCCACATTCGGAATACCTCCACTTCCGGGTATTACTTTCGAAAGAAGAATGTGGGCAAAGGCAAAGAAAACGATCGCTATCGATCGGATTTTGAAATTTATAAGCTTCATGTACCAAAATCAAAGATTTACATACGAAAACATCAACAGAATGATTTGTTGTTGGCTGTTGCCAAGCCTCGTTATAAAAGGAAATTAGATTAAATTGAATTTAATGAGACCCGAATAGTTCACCGCAGTTCAGTTACAACATGACATTCCGAGTGAAAGAAAGGCAAATAAGTATATGTTTTGTCTGAATTATATGCTTTGACAGATCAAAAATGTGTTAATCGGCTGGTTGATGGAAGGAAAGAATGAATGGAACACATATTTCTAGAATGTTATTACAAATTTGCATTAAATTCGATTTACGGATTTTAAATGAGATATAACAAATATCAGCACTTTTGTCAATAATGTGCAGAGGTTATGTTTCTCCAATAAGTATATATTCTCTTTTCTTAAAATTGAAATTTGTTGTATAAATAAAGTACCTGAAATAGAGAATTAGTTGTTATATGAGGTTCTCTGTCAGCCTACCTTTGATGATATATCGTATCCAAATATTAAGGGCTATGAAAACAGTCCCAGACCATTTTTCCACCTGTTGAAATTACATTCAAATAACGCTCACTTAATAACGAGGGACACAGGATTGTGGAGATCCTTCATATGTTTAAAGGGCCTCAGATTGCCGACGGTCAAGTGGCAGATTGGTGTTAATTTCCATCAAGACTCTTAATCCTTGTGATAGCCAAAGTTTGTTAATTGACCCTTTGAATGTAATTAAGAAGGAAAACTGGCAACAATCCATTGAATTGAAAAGAAGTCACAAATGTGTAGATTATCATTTTAATGATATATAATTACAAAACAAACTCAAACTGTTCTGTTAAACAACAATTATAAGAGACATTTAATCAAAAGACAATTAAGAGACAATTAATTAAAGTTCAAAGTAAGAGAAACAATATTTTCTAGCAAATCTTTGAACTATTTATCAATATAATTACAAGGCAAAAAGGCGTCAACAAAGTAAGTGAAATGTTCGAAATAAACCCTTATTGCCGAATCTGACTCTTAGGTCTATTTAAAAGTTTACTTCAAAGACCAGGGGTGGTCCACAGGTTTTTTGGGTTTTTTTTTTCGAAGCCTCATTTCACATAATGTAATTCTGTATTACATCGCATGAATCATAAAGTCATAACTAGTTGGGGTAAAACAGAACAAACTAAACATACATGTCGGCAGATCAAGACATACGGTTCAACAAATATGAAACATAGGCAAATGAATTTTCTACATAAGGACTTCCCATTTAGTCTACATCCCATAAAGATTTCAATTCCCACGTTGTCTACAGATTTATTTGCCAAAACACTCGGTAGGTGTAATTATTGTTGAAGTCCGATCATTAAACATGAATAAAATCAATTCCATAATCTCTTATAAGTTAACTTTTATTTGGCACTCTTATTGGACATAATTTAATGGAATGTCCCATAAATAAGTGGAACATTTATTAAGTAGGTTTGATTTTATCTGTTCATTGTGTTTGTATTTACATGGAACAATATCATTTGAAAATGTTAGATTGCAAAATGGTTTTTAAATAATGTTATCATAAGTTAAGGCAATAATCAAGCAGATGTACATCATCGTATTCTATACTTAAATTCATGTTTTAGCAGAGGATCGACTCTTCTCACTAAAAATGAATCGCAACGTTGTAACCGCGTTGGTATACAGTGTTTTATCTCGGGAAACGGGGTAAATTGTCCGCTAGAGAGTAAACACAAAGTAAGGATATACTTTGATATTTCCCGTCCTCAACAATCTTTCCAATGTAGTTTTTACAAACATGACTTTCGACGGCATTGTTAAAATACCCACAGCAGTTTATCTATGTTTCTCAATGTCAGCTGTTATCATTTAATACCCGGAAGTCTTAAACCGGAAGCTACCGAAAATTTCGTATCTCCGATTAAGAGTATTCAAGAAAAGATAACAACAGTTTCTGAAAAGGCCTATCGAGGTATTCCACGCCTGATCAAAAGTTTGCATTTGCTTTTATGTTTTAATAGGTATTCACCAAGCTACTCTATTGAGATATTCCACGCCTGATTAAAAATTTGTATTTGCTTCGGTAAAACAATAAATTGAATTGTAAATTATCAAGTGTCTATGTTTTCATAGGTTTTCACCAAGCTACTGTATTGAGGTATTCCACGCCTGATTAAAAATTTGTATTTGCTTTGGTTAAACGATAAATTAAATTGTAAATTATTAAGTAACTATGTTTTCATAGGTTTTCACCAAGCTGCTCTATTGAGGTATTCCACGCCTGATTAAAAATTTGTATTTGCTTTGGTTAAACAATAAATTGAATTGTAAATTATTAAGTAACTATGTTTTCATAGGTTTTCACCAAGCTACTCTAATGAGGTATTCCACGCCTGATTAAAAATTTGTATTTGCTTTGGTTAAACAATAAATTGAATTGTAAATTATTAAGTAACTATGTTTTTATATGTTTTCACCAAGCTACTTCTCCTTATTTGTATAATTTTGAATTCATATTTACACAAGCATATTCATGTATATTTTTTATTAGATTAATGGTAATTACCTACCCTTCAATGCATTGTTTCCATTGAAATAAGAATTACATGAATGAAAGTGGCAAAATAGATATTTGAATCCATTGTAAACTCTCATGATATAAATCTCGATTTTATGAGGGCATTTGTTCTGTTCTATCTTTAACTTTATTAGGTTTTCTTTCCTGAGTATTCTCAATTGGGGTTGAGATACATTAATAAAAAGTAAAATACGCATCCGTGCTTTCAGTGCTTTGATGGAAAACTCGTTTAAAAAAAAATGAAGTGCACCTTACTAGCGTCACTAGTGTCAATCCGTTTCGTTTTCTTGTTACCCCAAAGTTCTTTCCAATTTTAATGCTCTTATAAGATGGAAATAATAATGGAATGTAAACTGTTTAAACAATGTACCTAATATGCAAGATAAATGTGCCCCGTCTTTATTAGACGTATTTTCACGGATTTAAAAAACAATATACATGTACTAGTTCTATGAACCTTTGTAGATTTTCTGTTGACATATCATTCTTAAATGATATTTATTTATATTTTCGGAATAATCGAAATCTCAATCTGTGTTATAGTTACTTTTAGAGAACTTCTCCAATCGTTACACGTGTACGATGAGTATATGAGTATTCTGTAGTAAATGATTTAAAGTGATATTTTAACATGACTTCTTCCAACATTTATTCATAACAAATTCTTATTCATTTTTCATAATCCAAATACTTTATAGTCTCATAAATACTTCACGTAAACTCAAGTCAGCATAACAAGCGCTAAATGACCTTAGTTGCCGATGCGCCTTAACGTAGGTCTAAAACCCATAAACCGCCATCTTGCAATGCATTCCTTCGCCGGAATATTTCGGTCGGTTCCGAGCCCTAACTATTCGTATAACCGAATTGTTCCGGTTACGAACTCTATAAGCAAAGAACACACCGAATCCGACACATATTTTTCAAATGGTGGATTATGGGTATACTACCTTAAAACACCCCACTCCCAACGTAGCACGAAAATCGGTTTATCGGTATATTGATCTAGCTCTGGTTCAATGCGATAAGCGACAGTTTGTCGGTTGGGATTTGATTTATCAACATTCAGTGATTAACCCTTGCAGTCAAGTGTTCCAATAGGAAACAATTCAAGTGTACCAATTAGTCAATAGGAAATATACACATGATTATCTTTCTCAGATCACATATCGCTCTTCCTCTCTCGACCCGTTCACCGACTTCTTTCTGCATGTATCTTAAAGCCAGAATAGTGCGTATTTACAGTAAGATTGCATAAGTTCTAGATTACTTAACAATTAACATAAGCATACTTTGAATTCCGTTTTTAAGAGGGAATGAGACTGAAACATGTTCATATGATGCTTTCAAAAAGTTTAGTCGGTATGCTTTGTTAAAAATTAGCAATACAACGATATCTGAGAATTGCCGAGTGAATTTCGTAAACCGTTGGAGACAATTGAAATCGGAGATGTTTACCACGTGACTTTTTTACCATGTGCCCGTAACACGTTTATCTAAGCATGGTACTATAAAGTAATTAGTGGCGCATATTGACTATGTACACGTAACTTAGAACATAAATAATACGGACAAGAAAAGGTCACTGATGGCTTACTCCAGAATCAAAGTTACAAAAACAAAAAATTCAAGATACACTACGGACTTATTGACAGTCTATACATATTGTCAGATTGTCGGACGGTATTTTGGAGGATTGGAATCGACAGAAAAGTAGAATGTGTCTACACACGATGACTCAGCGAAGCGACTTCTTGAACGGTAAGTATCACTTTTAAATTGGATAATGTATCACAATTCGCTAATAAAGAAGAAGTGTTTATTTATAATTATGAAGTCCGTATACCCTGTTGTTTTTTTGTGTAAGTTCTGAATTGCCAATCGTATGGTATCCGGTTAGTTCGATGTAAACACTTCAGTGCAAGAGCCTGTTTGTTTGTTGGTTTTTATTGTGTATTCTGAGTATCACGTGACTAGTTATTTATAGCTTGACGCACTTTTGACGGAGTTCCGATTTTTGTAACCAAACTAATTCGTTACCTTATTGGGAAAAAATGAGAGGAAATTAAATTAGTCGAATTATACTTAAACACTAGAGTAGTTAATACTTTGACGAAGAGTAAATGGATCGTGGAAACATATTACAAAACCATGACTGACAATACTGATGAAATTGTCAGAGTGATTCATGAATCCGATGTTTCGGTCACATGACTTTGGCCATGGTCACGTGATTTCTGTGAAGGCAGTGGTACTGCACTGTAGTGTAGCAAAGGGAAGTAATCCTTTTCGGAGTTTGTCCGACTATCTGCTTTGTCTGTTTATTCTGGTGCGACACTGCTATTTTATTACTTCCGGAGGTTTTTTTTCCGTAAAAAGTAGTTTTTGAAAAAGAAAAGCTATATATGATGCTTATCATTTGCCTTTTTGCATATAATATACATAATGATGCCTCATAGCTGATATTGATATTTTGGGAATGTTAGCAATGGTGTTTAACAATTTTGTTGTTGATTTTTTCAGAACTACATTTAGTGGAGTATTGGTCAAAGATGGCGGGTTCATTTCGGTGACCTCTGTATTTTAGGAAGTGGATAAAATTGGTGGTGTAAGGAGTCGGTCGATGAAAAACCTCAAAACGATCTGGTTTCTTTAGCGTTTAAGGACTGTTTGTGCATGACTATGAAATTTAGGTAGAATACCCATAATCCGCCATAAGGCAACTCAACTTATTCTTTCGTCAAATTACTTCGGGCGCTCCCGGTATACCTAGGTCGGGACCGAAACTATTGAATTTAAGGCGAATAGCTCCGCCCGGCCGGTTTATACAGAGAATTACGAAAGTAATCCGACAAAAGTTTGAGTTGCAAAATGGCGGATTATAGGTATTCTACCTTAAAGGGGAAAGAGTGATTCAGGCTGAATCACTTTTTTTAAAACACACTTTGGAACAGAAAAAATGAGTAGTTTTATATCGAACAAAGGAGGGGATTTCGAATACACATCTCACCTATTCCTTCATTGGGTTTATGTCATTTCAAAACAACTCGGATGAGCCATTTCTTATCCTCGTTACGTCTTTCTTGGGAACGTTTTGTCACTAAATAACTATTTAAAGCAACAGTAGATTTCAATTAATATGATCAAAGAAATACATCCCTTTCGTTCAAACTTTTTTATCTAACGTCGATTGTGAAACAAGTTCTTAAAGCGTATTCACTCTCGAATCTGTTTTCCTTGATACATAACCAGTACTCGCGCCTAATAAGGATAAATGAAAGGTCACTAATTAAACCCAGCTTCTCAAGGGATTCGTACCAACGACCCTCTTATGCAGAAGTCGAAGCTCTACCTCTATACCACTGTCTTCTTTATACGATATTTCGCAGAAACAAGTGTAAAAAATGATGAATTGCTCATAGTGCTGGAACCGACGTAATGGTTATACAAACAGGTTGGATCCAGGCCAGCCGCCAATTAAATTGGTGGCTGGCTTGTGATCTAACCCGTTTGCTACTCTGAGTATCATTCCTCGTTATAATTAAGCAGATATTTAGGGTTTTGGAAAGCAGACGACACACAAACCTATTTTTCGAAAATTACATAGCATTCTAAGGGATTCTAACACCTCTTTGTAAGATGCGTTAGGTATGTGAAGTAAGTTATGAAGTAAGATGATGGTCTTCGTATACAAGTACCCTCATCCGAGTACTGGCAATTTAACATGAGGGCGTTTGAATCATCGGTAGTTTCCAAACGCTGATAAAGAAGGCATAGTCGGAAGGACTCGCCGCTATCGATCAAATCAGACTTGTCTACACTTCCATTTGTCAAATGAATAGGGTCGCGCCCGTAGTAAACTGGTTCCTCGCTCCACTATGTTCCACAATATAGACAACGTGCAGCCTACAAATTCTGACCGTTTTGATTGGTCAGAATGCAACGTTTCAAAATACGACAACAACAACCAGAAACACACAGTTGTTTCCCGTGGATCATTCTTTTGCGATTCTTAAAGCAGACATCCCTTTATAAGACCTGATCATCCACTGATTTGTATGAAATGTTTGACAAAAGTCCAAATTCAAATAATTTTGAACAATATTTCCGCGAAAGAAACTTCATGTCACAGATAACCGTTCGTTTGAACCGGCAAACGTTCGTCTCTAAGAACAGTATGCTGTTTTTGTTCCTTCCGTTACCAGCCAGTTTGCTGTCTGATAGATTTGTACCGTACCGGTCTCTACATTGATAAATGAGAGACCGGTTCCCATTCTACGCCCGTTGAAGAGAAGGGCTGTTGACTGAATAAGTCAAATACCGCTTGCAATCAACCTGTGTACTCAATTGATTTTGCACATTTCGTGGTGGTCACACTTTTATTGAATACACTATAAACTTTGATTATTGGAGCATGCGCAGTTGGTGTAACTGTTGATGTTGTTGTAAATGTAGTGATTGCTGATGAATGCCAAAAAAGACACGTTTATATGTTATTGCTCTGGGTAAAATTCCGGGGCATTGTTGTCACAATTTTCAGAAATAGATAAGCTTTTGTAAGAATTGCGAATTTACGAAACATACATTTTAGGGGATGTTTCGTCCTAGTCCATACTCTGCGACGAATGATATGAGTAAACCGTTTGGTTTTTTTTTTTATTCATAAGAGTTTTATTTGCCAATGTCAATTAAGAAAATGCCATAAAGAACATCATCTATTCGTCTCCAATGACATTCACAATATTATCACGTACAAAAGCAGTCCAAAAATTGATTGTAAAAAGACTAATTCGCTGTAATTCTAAGAAAACATCAGATTGGTGGAATTACAAAGTCGCAGTCCTGGCTGATTTAACTCGGAGTCTCATGAAAAGAAACCACAACAAAATACATCATGTATTTGTCCCTTACGACATGAGATATGTGTCCACGTGGTAAAACAGTCAATGGATTGTGACATTTTACGGTACTTCTGAGAAATATCAGCTGGGTGGAATTGCAGTTACGAAATCAGAATTTAATTGGAATTCTCATGAAAACGTGATGAAATAACAGTGACTTTTTTTTTAATTTTCCTGGCCCTTGAAAGGCTTTTTATACGATTTGTTACCAATCCAAATTCACACAGAAAGAAACCACATTATTTTGTGTTAACCTGGTCAGCAAAAACCCTTTATACGATTTGTTTCCAATTCCAATTCACATTGTCGATATTTTATATCATTTAATAATCATCGAAATGTAGAATACCATCGTTATACACACTAGGTTGAAGTATAGAACAATAATGAGCTCAATATGTAGCCAAATTTATTTTGATTCACTTTTGTCAAGTATTAAGTAATTGACATTCATGTCACAAAACGTGAACAATGGGGCAAAGTCTCAAAACATGGCCTGAGGTCTTTTAAGAATGTATTAAGTGCACACGCTAATAGCTACAAATCTTATGTGTGTTCCATCAATCAATCGCATAGAACAGTAAAGAACAATCACAAGTTAGGAGAGAAATCAAAACGCTCGCATCCATTTCATATTTACCGAAATGACCGACAAAACATATACTTTACCGAAAAGTACCGGAACATTTGATTACTAGTATCATATCCGTCCTCGTAGATGATTTAAATCTGTATTCGAAGAGCGCTTTTCGCTCTTAACGTCTTAGAGCGAACATTGATGAAACGGTATTAACCCTTTACCAAATGCCAACTTTTCGTCTGTCCCTAATTGAAAGAGTTTGCAGACGACATTTAAAAATGTGATGGAATTGGAAAATAATCTTCTGATAGGGCAGAAATCATTGTGGAAAATAGGCAAATTGCTCGTTACGACCAATTTCTCCTTTACCCACAATGTTTTCCAGAGTCGTCAGCAACAATGTGGTTAAATGCCCTTCTTGTTTGGGCAAGGGTTGTGATAAGAAAATTGAATTAAGAGTAAAAACACTCTAACCATCTTTAATGAATTGGGCCCCAATAGGAGTCCGGATTAGGGAGTTGTGGAACCGGAAATGATACTGAGACGGACATTGAGAGTCGTCCCCCTTTGCCAGGCCGAGAGAGGGCAACATTAACCGGTACGCAACGATAACCGCAAACTCTCGGACAACATTTTAAGCCACTCGGACAGGGTCGGTTGCCGTCGCAGGTATCCGTTTTCACGGTACACGTCGGTGTCGAGATGTCTATTGGACAGTGGGCTGAAATAGAACATTGGGCGGGTTTCATTGCAATAATATAATATTGAACAAGCACTATTGTTCAACAAGCTTAAAGGCATATGAAAGGAGACTAATGCTATATCAAACTTAATTATTTGGCAAATATTATGTTAGATTATAATAGTTATTACCAAAAAAAAACCCAAACAAACATCAGCACAACTGTAAAGTGAAAGCAAACGAGAAGTAACCCAGGTTTGTGAGTTCGATAATTCAGATTTTCTGGTTCTTCACCTCTGACCTGGTCATGTGATACACATACATTTGAACCGAATTATCAGAATTCGTTATTTTAAGTGTGTTAACAAACAGATTGATAATAGATATAATTGAATTGGAGACAATTATATCTCAAGCACAAAATAACGTTAAAGGAGTTTATTAGAAATGGTATCACAGCATTCGTAAATTGATTTTCATTACTTTTATGAACATAATAAAAGAATTCCTTATATTTCTTAAGTAACTTATTTGTACTCATATCCTTTCGTGTGCCTTTAAGTTGACATAAATCGGGACAATCCGTATGCAATGAACTTTTGTTCGGGTATCGTCGTTTGATAAAAATTAGTTGGTTATTGTTTGAATAGCATGTGTTTCTGTAGAAAGAATGGTCGGTACGAAATCATTCAAAAGGTCTTGCAAAAGTGCATGAGCTAAAGGTGAAGTTGAAAAGAAAACATATTCTTAATTTAGCAGAGTCTGGAAAATACCTAATTTAATATATTGGCGTCAATGGGGATTCAAAGTCTCGACAAAAAAATGAAGTGTATGTCGATGTTTAACCCATTACCAAACAATAACTGCATTTAATCACTTTGTTGCAGACGACTTTTAAAAACATTGTGGAAAAAAGAAGAAATTGCTCTTAACGAGAAATTTCTCCTTTTCCTCCAATATTTTAAGCCCTATCAGAAAATTCTTTTTCAAATTTCAAATCATTTTGAAATGCCGTCTGCAAACCGTTTCAATTTGGGACAGTCGAAAATTTAGTGTTTGGTAAAGGGTTAACCAAATAAATGCAAAATACATACCAAGCTTTGCGATTCGTCTACAACAGTGTCCAAGTCGACTCGTGCCCACTCCAACACAGACACAGTCGGGTGGACATTGAAGGTTCGATCCTCGGCGTCCCGAGGGTTGGCACAGCACAGTCCGTCCTTCATCGTAGGTACCCGCTGGGCACGGATCTGGCACGGGAAGCGGGAGGTATTCCGCTCTATAACCACTCACTGCATCCGCTAGGGCAACAGGGTCGGCTGGCAAAATAATTTAGACGATTTCTTGAAGTTAAAGTTACATGATTAGATTAACCAAAACCCAATTTTCGACAGTCCCAAATTGAAAGAGTTTGCAGACGACATTTCAAAATGTGATGGAATTGGAAAATAATCTTCTGATAGGGCAGAAAACAGTGTAGGAAAAGGAGAAATCGCTCTTTACGAGCAATTTGTCCTTTTACAACAATGTTTCCAGAGTCGTCTGCAACAAAGTAGTTAAATGTCGTTATTATTTGGTAATGAGTTAAACGCCAATTTCTATGAAAATCATATTCAATGGCGTTGTACAAGCTTAATCAAATTTTCAAATTAAATTATGAAAATGATACATCACTCAACTTAAAATGCATAACCTAAGGAAAACACATTCAACGGCGGTGTACAGGCTTAATCAAACGTGTCTATTCAATCATTAAAATGATACACCTTTTAATTTAAAATGCATAACCTAAACATAAATCCAATTAGATCAACTTTAAAACAAAATAATACACCTTTTAATTTAAAATGCATAACCTAAACATAAATCCAATTAGATCAACTTTAAAACAAAATGATACACCTTTTATTTTAAAATGCATAACCTAAACATCAATCCAATTAAATCAACTTTAAAACAAAATGATACACCTTTTAATTTAAAATGCATAACCTATTACGGTAAAGTTCTTGAAAAGACTCACGTTTTAACTGCCATACAGGTCAAATTAGATAAATCATACAAACTTTTATATCATATCAAATCATATTTAAAGTCAGTCCTTGAAAATACTCACGTTTTCACAGGCGTACATGGCATACGAAGCAAACCATATTAAAAACCAGTCAATGAAAATACTCACGTTTTCACAGGCATACATGGCATACGAAGCAAACCATATTAAAATTCAGTCCTGGATTTTACTCACGTTTTCACTGACATACGGGAAGGGTGATACAAGACACAATAAAGATAAAATCCCTGGGATTCACTCACGTTAAAACTGGCATACGGGAAGGATAGTATATGTATAAGGCACAATAAAGATAAATTCCCTGGGATTCACTCACGTTAAAACTGGCATACGGGAAGGATAGTATATGTATAAGGCACAATAAAGATAAATTCCCTGGGATTCACTCACGTTAAAACTGGCATACGGGAAGGATAGTATATGTACAAGGCACAATAAAGATAAATTCCCTGGAATTTACTCACGTTAAAACTGGCGAACGGGAAGGATAGTATATGTATAAGGCACAATAAAGATAAATTCCCTGGAATTTACTCACGTTTACACTGGCATACGGGGCAGCCGTTGATGATTACATTTCCGTTCTCACACCAGATAGCACATACGGGAGGACACTGAGGTCTGATACGTGTTTGTACTCTCACCAACGGACTATTGGCGACACGATCTGTTGAACCAAGATCGACTCATTTGGTTTTCGATATATTGTTATTATTTCTTGATTTACTGTTTATCATTACTATTTAACAAAGCAAATACAAGTTTTCAATCACGGGTAAAATGCATTCAATTTTACTGTATGTTGAAACAAAGACCAAAAAAGGCAAATGATATCAATGCTTTACATCGTGGACCTATGGACAATTCTTATAAAAGTAACGATTGCAAAAGAGCCGATTTCAACAAGTAAAACTGTTGTTACCCTTCCTTGTCAAGGGAGAGTTGTGCTCGTTTGTATGGTTGTTAACGCCTTCGCAACAATGGTTCAGTTATGTTATAGCTTTCCTTGATCGACCAGTACTAGGCTAGGGCTCTGAGGCGACTTGCCACAGGTGCCGATTGGGCCCGAACCCCGAAACCCCGAGTGTACTACCATAATGCAAAGTAAATACCGTTTCATCCTGTTAGTCGACTCACCATACATACAGCACCGCCCCGGCTCATTCATGGCCCCTTCGGCACAAAAGGATCCGGGTCGACATCTGTTCGTGTAGTCTGTCGCCTGGCTAGGGAAGCACTCGGTGCTCGAACCATCCGGTAATGACCCGAGAGGACACTGTCCTGTATACAAGAGACATAGTTTATTTGATTGGTTTGGCTAGCGCTTGCAGGAATGGTGAAATCGGTTTTCCATTTTCTTGTCCGTAAATGCAAAATCCTTTCCTGTACTTAATTTACGTAGTTTAGTTTAAACTTATTTATCTTACATGTATTGTGAAACAAGTTCTTACCACTTAGATTAATCATGCTCTATTCTGCTTCCTGGATCATAACCAGTATTCACACCGGATATGGATAAATGGAAGGTCACACGGCGGATTCGAATCAACGACCGTCGTGCCCGGAGGCGAAACTCTACCCTGCACCAATAATGTGCTGCACTTGACCCCATTATTGCTGTATTGTTTATTCAGTTAAGATTCACATTTTCGTAAAGGCATTTGGACAAACTATGCGCTACATGTAATGGATTTTGCCACCCCAGACTTAGCTGGTTTAATACGAATTTTGTACCGTTTTAATTAGCATTTTGGTCTATACCACACAAGGCAGTGTACGTATCTATGTTCAAGGTTTAGCGTTGTACTTAAAATTGAGCGTAAGTTCAAAACAACATTTCCTCTAATTTCAATGTTGGGCAAAGCAATATTGCACAGTAGCACATCAGTAGAATCGTCTTTTCGAGACGCTTCCAATGACGTGTCACATTGCAATATTGTTATCACTGTTTATCAGTTTACATTTTCTTTTAGTTGTCCAGCAAAACGATACCTTGGTACACGTATGTTTCACCAGTACTGCAGATTATCCTCTCAAAGCCTTTGAAAGGTTTCAGACACCAGGGCTATTGATCAGAGTTGAGCTATGACGTGTTCATTTTGAATCTATTGGTGGGCTCAATAACTTTTTTATTTCACAAATCGATGATGCATGACAAGAAAGAAGTAGCCAATTTTTAATTTATTATTGTGGCTCCATTCTTCCACATTATATTACAGAACACTTGCGTGTGTGTTCATATTTCAGACGATTTGCATGTCAAAATAAAAATGCGTTTGAAAAATTACAGTTTTTGTATTGTTGTATGATTTTCAAAAACGTGAAGATTCAATTTAAAATACGTCGATACGTCTAAGTATGCACAATTCATATGTGTCAGATCTTAAAATCATTGCATCGCTTTTGTATTTGAATATCAATCCAATGTATGCAGGCTCAAAACTCTTACATACGAACTAAATTTACTCTTGGTGGATACTCTTACGGGGATATTAGGTAACAGTATAGATGTTGTACAGTTTTAAAGAAATCATTTTATTTTCAAAATTTCCTTAGATGTGTGAACAATCAGCTTTAAACTAAAAGCTGATTAAAATGTTGTCGCAGAAGAATTGCAAGGGGAGTAATTACAAGGCACCGATAAATAGAAGTAATGCAGAGTTGCTGTTCTTTTCAAATCCAAATACAATGCGTATCGTGCATGAGAAATATTTACATAAGCTTTGTTTACAACATCCCAACGCTGTTTGTTGGTCGATTTGCCTTTGTTCTATCATGTAACATTTTAGCAAGGGTTTGTAAACATTAAATGAAAGAATAACGCGCTGTAAGAGTTATTCAATACCATGGTTCCCTTTTGTCGCTCCTACGCTTAATAGAACGGGCCATAGCCAATGTTTACGGTTTGCATGTTTTTAGAACTACTTTCTTTGACCTATTGGTTTTTCCTTCCTGTTATTCCCTGTAAATTGACAATAAGTGTACATATACACAGATTGTATTCCAATTTGTTTTGCATAAATAATTTGGTCAATGTATTGTGTTTGACTTGTTATGAATCATTCACAAAAATTACTTTTTAATGGTAGGTTTGACATTTTGATAGTATATGTAATATATAATTCAATCAACAGTTTCTCTTGTTTATGGAAAGTATTCAATAGTTCGCTCGTGGATATTTTCCATTAAAAAAACTGTCGATAAAACTCTTCATCCTTTAAGTTGACACATCTGCTAAGAACACAATGAAAACCACCGTGCTAAAATGATAGCTTGTTCGTAGAAATAGTAATTACGTCACGATCATTTGAACCTAACGTCGTAAAAAAAAATATTTATCATTTCGTAAGGTTATCCCGTAGTGTAATTGTAAATGTGGACTATCGATAAATTTCCTTTTTCGAATTCTAAGTAAGAATAACCATAATCCGCCAAAATGAAATTCATTTTTATTTCGGATTTTTTCGGTCGTAAACATCGGTTGGGGCCGAAACTATTCGCTTTATACCCAACCCCAAACGGATGTTGCCTATCCATACACACCCCTTTTTCCTGTGCACATGAACCTTGCGTTTCGTGATTGTACATGTTTAATGTGTTTATTATTCCTTGCCAGATCCACGCAAAGATAAAACGCTAGCGTGCAGTTAATTTGGTAACTGTTTCAAATAAGAGGCAAATACAGACGACATATGTTTGTTCAAGGTGTTGAAATTGCTATCTGAAATGTTAAAAAAGAGGCGATTGTGAAATAATATGAATGTGCACGTGTTGTCCTTTTCTACCGTTTGTTATGACAGTTGCTTAAACCATTCCTTCTTCATAGAAATGGGAGTTTAAAGCACCAGCAGACATACAATTATTTCATTTTATCCTGTCACTTTGGGACCGATAACTAGGTGCCGTATGATATTTGTGATATCCGGCACTAGGTCTCGCACCTGTTACTGAGTACTTCCGGGTCGTAGTACCCAAAGTAGTCCCATTTAGAAATTTTGAGTTTCAACTTCTGGTGCATAGTTTTGCTGGTAAGAGATGAGCTGGTAGAACACTGATGTGCTTCCTGTATAGATTATAGTCCTGCAATGCTCCCAAAGTTTGTTTTGATTGCTTATTGCAGGACTATTTGTTTGGGATGTATGAACACAAATGCCGGTACCTCAGCTAGATTTGACAGCTAGTGCACTGATTTTCGGACGGTACTAATACACTTTGCTCCATAGAAAAAAAATGAGACGATTGAGGTGTCCATTTTATTACAGTTTCTGAGAGTTGAATGGACAAACTTGATGTTCCTGTATATAGCTAAGCATGAAAAACACTATTCTTCATTCAGCAGAGTCTTGAAAATAGCTGATTTAACATTGGAGTCAATGGGAATTCAAGATCTCAAAAGTAACAGGTGTATGACCTAATCCATGGCAGTCGCATGTCCGTGGAGTCTTTATTTTGACGTAAATAACTGAGAAATCTTCATCAAACTATGAATGAAATCAGCAGATAGCATTTTAAACATGGATTTACCTTTCCTCGGGACAAGGTATGTGTCCAAATGGTTTTAATTGAGAATGTAGGATTTTCCTTGTTAAATCGGCTTGTGTATGAGTTTCCGGACAACATCCATTTCTGTTATACCCATTACAATGCATTTCTGAGCGATTTTATTTGTGTTTGAACAAAAAACCTGATGCCATCAATGAGCTAAAACAGTAATTTCTTCCTAGAAAGTGATTTTCTGTCAAAATTGCTTTATTTTTTAAGTACAGAATAAATAGTATTGTGCAATGGTGAGTAATAATAATTGTCAACTGAGAGGATCATGTGATGCCACTGACTTTCATCCAGCAAATACTGATCTAAGATGCACATCTATGTCATTTCCTTCCCTTTATTAGCTCATATTGTCTGATCTCAGACTAGACTTTCTGCTTTTGAGTGATTTTCCTGTTGTAGCTGAGGCGGAATGTGTCGCTCAAGATTAGCTGTGTTTGGATACTTGTCGCTCTAGATCTTTCGACAAGAGCTAAGGCTTTTAAGCGATACTTTTTCTTAACCGAAACAGCATTTTACAGTTTTAAATGTATGTGTTACACTAAAACAATAATTGTAAACTGACCAAGAGAGCTATTCTAAGGTATTTCAAGTGTAACGGGTTAAGCCGGCCGGCTGGTTTGGTGCAAGAAACCAATCACACGAGTCATGTCAAACTTTTCGAGATCAATTCGATGGACAAATCGGTCTTTCACAAAACCACCAATAGTATATACCGCTATCATGTTCCCCATATCATAATCATCATCATCTCATCATTGATTATTATTACTATTGTTATTATTGTTATTATTATTATCATTATTATTATAATCATCATTATTATTGTTGTTGTTGTTATCTTATCATATCCATTGCATGTTGAATGGTGACATTGAGTTCTATTCATAGGTTACGGTAGTATCAAGCAAGCTGTTTTTACTATCAAATGGAAACATTGGTGGAAAAGAGAAATCAATGATTAATAATGAGCAATTATTTCTTTTTCCATGCCATTTTCTAAATATCATGTCTGTCGATGAAGCCTGAATATCGAATGGTCTTCTCGATGGCTGTGTTTCAGAAAAATCATTGTAGATATTGTCTATCTGTCTTTGAATAGGTATAAACTCTTTATATCAACCATTTCAATATAGAATTGCATGTAACAATCTGTTTTCCAAAGATATTCCTTGATAAAGCTATAACATATTTCAAGATCCTAATGTATGCATGAAAATCAGTCATTTGCTTTGTAAAATGAAAATGTTAACAGTCAAAGGTTCAGATTTGGACCAATTTGACTAAAAAAAGGCTTTGGAATGGCTGCTTTTCCTATAATGTTCTTAAAAATATTTTCTTTTTATACTAAAAAGGTTTTTTAGTCAATTTTCCAATTGTTTAGTTATCTTTAGCTATTTAAATCACATTTCTAACCCCATAAATAACACATAATGTGTACAAAGCTATGTCGCACACATTTTCCCGTACTTTTTGGGAAAAAGCCCAGATATACCCCTTAGATTGCCCCCAAATCATTAAAATTTCTGTCCTTGTAATTGGGAATTTATTTATGAGTCTTAAACAACATAATTATAGCATTTCCTACTAGATTTGATTAAATAATGAAGAAGTAAGCCTTCATTTCAACGAAAATAGCCTTTGTTTTACCAAAGATATTGCTAAGAAGGCTACTTTTCTTGGAATGTTCCCAGTTCAAACCTTATAAAACTCTTATCAAAGTATGAAACAATCTTTAAGGAAAAAAAACCTTTTTGTTTCAGTCAAATTGATCCATTATTTTTTGAATAATTAGTATTTATCTCTCTTTGGTGACTCTTGGCTCTTTTACATAGTCTTGTATGCAAACATAGTCGATTAGGGTGGGTGTATGGATTCCTCATTTGTTCCATTTTTATCGCTTTCCTGTCAGGTTTTTCGCATTATATTTTGTCGCAAGTCCCCAATCCTTGGAAAAATAAGACCGAAAACCATGTTAGCAATAAAATGCATTTGTATTAGGTCTCGCACCTGTTACGGAGTACTTCCGGGTCGTAGTACCCAAAAGTAGTCCCATTTAGAAATTTTGAGTTTCAACTTCTGGTGCATAGTTTTGCTGGTAAGAGATGAGCTGGTAGAACACTGATGTGTTTCCTGTATAGATTATAGTCCTGCAATGCTCCCAAAGTTTGTTTTGATTGCTTATTGCAGGACTATTTGTTTGGGATGTATGAACACAAATGCCGGTACCTCAGCTAGATTTGACAGCTAGTGCACTGATTTTCGGACGGTACTAATACGCTTTGCTCCATAGAAAAAAAATGAGACGATTGAGGTGTCCATTTTATTACAGTTTCTGAGAGTTGAATGGACAAACTTGATGTTCCTGTATATAGCTAAGCATGAAAAACACTATTCTTCATTCAGCAGAGTATTGAAAATAGCTGATTTAACATTGGAGTCAATGGGAATTCAAGATCTCAAAGGTAACAGGTGTATGACCACTAGCCATATAATACATGCACGTGACGAATCATGACGTCATAAGAACGACATGACGTCATATTTTCATCATTCTCTACTTATTTTTGTCCTTTTTTCTCGTGTTTTATTTTCATCTTTTTTCTTTTAAAGAATACATAAAGGTTAACGGATAAATAGAATAGATAGTTGGTGTCTTTGAATGGGAAATGTTATCGGGCTCGGTTTCGGATTATTATCCGTTTCGCCTTTGGCTTACCGGATAATATTCCTAAGCCTTGCCCGATAACATTTCCCATTCAAAGACACCAACCATCCATTCTCTATAATCCACATTGGGCGCGGGTACTTGTTATGTATCCAGGGAGAGGCATCGAGAGTGATTAATCAAATTCATTGCAACTTGTTTCACAACGACGTAAAATGAATAAGTTTAAACTAAAAGAATATAGAAAGAGATAAATTCATTTTCTTTTTCGAAAGAAACTACTGTACCAAAGGATATGTTGCTCACGAGGAGAAAATGAACTTTTAATTGGGGATTTTGCAGTAGATAATGCAGATTGAAAGGTTATCAAGTAAGGGGGTATCTTTATGCTTTAAATAAGTTACAAAATCAAATATATTACATTTTATGGGATTTTATAAAACGGACAAATTCACCTGACGTTGACCTTTATACGAGAAAGAATTAGATTGGAATGATTCTTTGTTCTGATGCAAATAGTTTGCCGGACATTCCCGAAAATATATATATATAGAAATCCAACATAGTTTGAAATTGTGATGATAGAGGTCACAAACGTCAGGTAAATTTGTTCGCACAAAACTTTGCGTGAACTTTTTTTCAGTTATGTTGAGAGGCCCGACTCTTTATGATTGAGGAAGACCCCATACCACACTACCCATAAGGGCTAGATAAGCCGGATAGAAGCATCGGCATTCCATAAGTCAGTCGGGAGACTATCTACCACGCAAGTCCAAAACCAAAAACGTCAGCGGGATTTGAACCCATCCAGAGAGGGGTCATGTAATTTCAAGGTCTGTAAGCTAACCACTAGGCCTCGGAGGCCACGACATAGTATGATACAGTGTTAGAAATGATAATCTGTTCTCTCATTCTTACGAATTATTTAACGTACGTGTTGTAGGCGATTAAAAAACGCATTGTGAAAAAAATGTCCTTAAGCCACAATGGTCTCTACACAACATATATCACATATATATATATTACTTAATGAGATTCATTCAGAGTTGTTTTAAAGGTGCTTGTTCACAGATGTGAGAACATTGAAAAATAATAATAATACATTCTTGAAACCTGCACAGCAACAAAACCGTCATTTGATACGCCTGGAAAATATGCATTTGAAGCTGAATTAGGTCGTTTTTATTTTTTTAAAGTGTGTGTACATTGAAGTATCATGTATTCAAATCTAAAAGCGTGACATCGCTTTTGAGCTTTAACGCATATTTGAGCTGAATCTACTTAGATAGATTGACGCTTTTTGAACTTATTATGCTTTCAATAGCGTTTATCAATTATATATCAAATAACAACAACAAAAATTCTTATTGTTTCCACAACACTTTATTTTGACTTCAGAATGTTCTATTTTGTGAACAAGCACATTAAAGAGATTTTTAGGGAATAAAGAAAATGAAATGAAAAACAAGTTAACAAAGTGAGTCAAAATTCAGAACGAATAGGCCATGCGAAATGAAAAACATTTTACACTCACCATGAACATTCTCTTCAAATACAGCCAATACTAAAGTAACACAGACGAGCTTGTAAATGCGCATCTTCATAATGGAGTAGTACACATGTATGCAGCACGCATTGTTTAGATAAATACCATACACATTAATCAGAACAAAAACATTTCCTGCATCAAAAGTTAAGGACGAATATATTTTTGCAACATTTTGGACGCTTAACCGTTCGAAAAAAAAATGCAAAAGAATCCACAAGGCATTCGGACACCTCTGCAAGCATCGAGAGGGATTTAACGTCCCAAAATAAATGAACTCGTGCATCATTCAAAGCTCTTTCTTAAAATACTATCATCTATCTATGATTATTTCTTATACAAAGCCATTGAAAAAGAGTGTATTAACGCGTTTTTTGGCTTTGGTTAAAGCTTGTTGCCAACTCAATTGCGTAAAGCGAATCGCACTCGTTCATTAATCCAAGCTTTTCAGAGACAAACGATGATTTGAATTCTCTATGTATTCTCCTTGACCAAAACAATGGGAATATAGTGTAATAATGCAATTGTATATTTTTTTGTTAACCCTTTCCCAAACGCCAAATTGAAAGAGCTTGCAGACGACATTTCAAAATGTGATGAAATTGAACAATATTCGTCTGAAAGGGCAAAAAACATTGTGGGAAAGGAGAATTTGATCGTATAGATCAATTACTCATTTTCCCAAAATGTTTTCCAGAGTCGTCTGCAAGAAACTCAAATGTCAAATGTTTATGCGGTATGGTCTCACAACTTTTTGGACGCTTAACCGCTCGAAAAACTCGCAAATGAACCTGAAAGGCATTCGGAAACCTTTGCAAGCATCGTGAGTTATTATGCATCCCAAAACCAAAAGTGCATTCGTACTTTTTTTATTCGAAGTTCTTTTTTTTTTACACTCATTCTCTATGTAGGTTTTCTTTAAAACAAAACCAAGGGAATAGAGCGTAGTATCGCGCTTGTGTGTTTCTGTTTACGTGTAAACCGAAGCGACACGTGCATCATTTCAAGCTCTTCACATGCATGCTATTAAAGAAATCCTCAATGTATTTCTTTCTGTTTAAATACAAATTGTTAAAATACAAAAACAAGTCTTTGTACGTAACTTTATTACCGATGATACAACGGTAATGCAAAAATTTGACGAATAGTCACTTACGAAGCTTGTAGAGGTGTCAGGAAAAACACACTATTACGGATCCCATTGGCTGAAGTCAATCGTCACAACTCGGTAATTTCCGTAACTCAAAAATACACATAGTTAGATGTACATATTTGGACTGGGTATTCCGAATTATAACATATTTCTTGTGAGCCAGCGACTTTAAAGGTCCATTAAAGGAGAAAAATGCTATATCAAACTACATTATTTGGTAAACTTTTGGACAGATTCAAATAGTTATCACCAGAAAACACCATCAGCACAACTTAAATGTGAAAGTAAACCAGAAATAACCCAGATTAGCAAGCTTTATAATTCAGATTTCCTGATTCTTCACCTCTGACCTTGACAGTAGATACACACATTTTTGAACCGACCAATCAGAATTCGTTATTTTGAATATGTAAACAAACAGGTTGTTGATAAACATGATTGAATTGGAGACAACTATATTTCAAGCACAAAATAACTTATTTTAAATGGGTCTATTTAATAGGGTCTCGATGCGTTTCTAAACTAATTCTCGTGACTTTTATGAACATAATAAAAGAACTCCATATGATTTTTCAGTAATTTATTTGTACTCCTCTCCTTTGATGTACCTTTAACCAGATCAATGTAGTTCCAATATCTTACATAATCACTTTTACACACTTTCGAAGGTAAAGTTTTAAGTTTTGATATATCTATGTTTCTTTACTCAAATTATCTTTACACTGCATTTGATACTTTTAAACGAAAATACAGCGAAAGCAGTCCGAAAATAAGCAGTATGATGGAATACTTGTTATGTCAGGGGTGTTTTCATTGGATAAACTTGATTCGTTAAGATTACACCCAAGTTAGACATATTGAGTTCCTTCGTAAAAGAATATCAATATCGAAATGCTAGTACCTATTTGTCGTTTCCTGTGCGTTCCAACAATGAGGTATACTAAGCCAATAACAACATGATATTTGAACAAAATGAAGAAAAAGTGCTAAGCAATGAAAGATGAATGCAAGTAAGTAAGTAAGTAAATTATTGATCAATATGACATGTAAAAAACAAAATACACACATAGTAAATTAATGAATAATAAAGCACCAGGCCAAGCAGGCCTATATGTCACCAAGCTAGAAAACTTTCGAATTCGGTATCAAATATAAATATTGAAATGGAAGTGTGGTGAATAATATGCAGTTTGTATGGATTGCTGCAAATGACCATTCGAAATGTGTGTACACGAGAAAAACACGTTGAGACACATATATATAAGTGCTTTTTGCGAGGAATTCATAAATCTCTGGTGAGTTTAACGTCGTTAAAATTTTGAAATCCATCGCGTCCATTCCGTCATGCAATCGGAACACTTCGGCAAATTCCGTAAAGGTCATAACGTCGAGGTATTCTAATGTGTCTGTCTGGTTACCGTTAAACTGGTATTCGATGTTTATGGGCTCCTGTTTGGCTCCGAAGAAGGTAAGCGGCCGGTTCCCAATCTTGAAAAGCGTTTCTTATCAGGTTAACCGTCTATCCATAGAGTACCAGCTATTTTGCATATCACGTGTTGAAAGTTGGCCACGTGCTTAACCGTTACTGTGTATAAATAGAATAATATGCCATAAAAAAAGTTTTCGTTACTTACGTTTATAGATAGCAAACAACATCCACAATTTTCTCTAAAGGAGCTTGAGTAAAATCAAGAAATATCAAATCGCGGACAGATATTTATAAGGTTTAGGTCGTTATATTGAGGTCGTGTGTTCGAATTCCCTGCATAGCGGGACCCGTCTTTTGGCGTTTCATTAGCCTATATTCGGACCGTGTGTCGATCATGTATCAAGGAAGCAGACTCGAGGGTGACTAAGATGTTATTTCACAATTGATGTAAAATGATAAGTTAGAACGAACGATATTACATTGAATCTCTCACAGTAGTCTCCCTTTGCTACGCTGCATCAATCACTGCAAAACAAGATTTCAATCCAGATTTTGATAGATTTCAAAAGGGGTTTTCCCGAGGGTTTTCCGTATCAAGTAGCGATCATGTCTTCTGTTGTTGTTTTCTTACCAGTAAGTGAATCGATAAATATGTTGATTTCTTTACAAATAAAGCACAAATGGGTGATAATTGTGGGTGTCGCCGTCATCTTTAAGTGTCAACAGAGGTCACTGAGGGGAGTTTGATAGTAGAAATGTAATGTATTGATAGTAGGGATGGGAAAGAATAGTGAAATCGTTATTCGAATATTCGGTAACTGCTATTCGAATAAATTCGAACATCCGCTTTTACAGCTAGTTTTGATGTCCAAATGCCATGCATATTCGGATATTGGTACACTTATCAATTGTCTGCTTAAACCTTAAAATTCGCCGACATCTTTTACCATGTTTACACAGATGCGTCGGCAAAGCACTTAGACTGTTAGATACTATTTGAAAGGGAAGTAATCATGTCTCTACTCACCGGTTCTGTCTTCGCCGTTGATATATACAGCAGATGCCTCGCTCGTCAAACTCGCCGCCCGAGCAGAAGGCGCCTCTCCTACACCTAGGTCTGGGGTTCCAGGCTCGAATCGTCTGGTAGGGTCGGCACTCGTGGTACGGGCGGTCAAGGACGGAGCCCCGGGGGCACGGGGTCACGTAAACCTCTCTCGGCTGACGGTAAGGGTCTTCTGTAGTATGTAGGAAATAGTATTAAATCCAAGCAACAACAGGCGACAAAAATAGCGCGTCAAACATGCGTTTCTATAAGATAATATACTACTTAAAATGTTTGTGACAAGATATGAATTGCTCACCATACGTTATTCATCCGTTTGCGGTAATGGCTTAGAAATAAAAGCTTTTTCAGCAGCCGTACGCGTCGACGTATCGTTTTATAGATCTATACAGAAGGCCTATGTCATGAACTGGGGGTTAACCGTAACGCATAATTCCACAATTTATGCTGTGTCTGTCTTTCGGATTCGTTTCATCTAGCCAATATCCTTATGCGAAATATTAAATATAATGCAATGATCTTTCTGAGACTGACCACAACGGGTACGGTATTTTGAGCATAACAATAAACAGAAAATCAAAGCGTTGATAACGCTGAAGGAATAACGTACGTCAAGATGATTGAGGATACATTTGTAATTTTCTTTGGGCAACATCTCGAGGAAAACAGCTGCTCCTTTTACCACCATTACTATAATTATTATTTCTGTGATCAGAGACTGAACGATAGTCTGTTTTTCGAACATCTGGACCTTTTACGATTTCCCATGAGGCAACAGTTATAATAATAATACAGAGAAAAACAAAGCGAGTAAATACGAAATACATTCCTAGTTCCAAGAAGGTATTAGTCCGCACAGTAAAGGCTGATGTTTAATGAGTAATTGGGCTCAGACCGCTGTTTGTGTATCGATAAAGTACCGTCCCTTAAAAAGTGGTATGTAAATTCAATGGACTAAGGTGCTGACGCACCCTTCGTCCAAAAACGAGTTTCTCTGTTCACCGCAGAGTTTGCATTTGCTTTGAGTTGCATAACAAAATATGTTTCCCGTAGGACCGAAATATCTTTCAGATACGGACCACTCTTAAAAGGTACTATCTCGCAGATTTTGGATTCAAATCTATCAAAATTAAATTGTCTTCTACCGATAAAAGGACAACGCAGATATTTAGAATAACATAAAATGATATAAATGACAGATTCCTATTGCCATTTATAACCATACAGAAAATATATACATGTAGATCATTTATACTGCAACTTTTGCAAACCGTTTAAACGGGCTTATTTCGTAAATTACGATATAAACTTTGAATAAGAAGTGCTATTTTTAGATACCATCGTCACGTTGGTCTCGGTAAACGATTAACCGTTTTTGTCACGTGACGTCAGCAAAAAAAATGAGAAAGAAATCCTGCTTTTATTTATAAACCGGCTCATAATACTACATTCCTGAGACTCATTAGTTCTTAGATCAGCCACTGAAGAGCATTGCCAAAAGGCATTGCCATGAACCAATCGGCGTTGGTGGGGATCGAACCTGGGGGACCCCTGCGTTACAAGTCATTTCTCCTTTTGCCACAATGCCTTTTCAATCTATTCACCTATCACAACAGAAGAAGTGAAAGGTTTTTCTCGTGTTTACAAAGCATGTCTGAAGTCATCTGCTTCAAGTAAACAAATGTCGTTTGTATGCGGTATAAGATAGGATATTTAACATCTGCAATATATTTTGAAAGAACCATTCTCTGTCGCTTTCAAATTGGTATAAATGGTATGGTAAAAACGACCTCTGTGACATTACTTTAGACATTACTTGGTGAAATAAAGTGTATGTGATGTTATGTAAAGGTAAAACTGTCATCGACGATTTCGCTGACGTCAGATGACATTAACAGATAATCTTAAAGACGGTAGCATATTTCATTCATGCTAATCTGCATATTTAATTTATGAATACGGAAGTGATTATGGCATTCTCTTACTCTGACTCATCAATTTTAAAAGCGACGTTAAATGAGCTGAACACACTCTTTAAAGGGACTATCTCACAAATTATGTTCTGTGAGTGACACTCGTTAGAAGGTCATTTAAACAATCACTGTCACTAAATTAAAAACATGTTTTTATCTTAAAAATGATGTAAAAATTATTATTGAAAAAAATTAAGAGAAAGGGTATTTTCCCCTTTGATTACTTTGATAGAAAACTTGTCAATGAATCGCTTTCTTGACTTGCCAACATCACATGTTGACCAATTTGTAAGTTTATGTTACATATCCTCTTACTCATTTCGATTATACTGCAGGAATTAAATAATAAATGATTGTTTCAAAAATAACCTGTTTCAACAGTTTACAATTTTTTCAAAACAAATATACTTTATCTCTTCCATATGGAGATGGCCGGCATTGAGAATACCTTTAACCATTGTAACTGTTGTGTTGTATTAAAGCAATTTAGTTCTAACTTCCAAATTTCCTCAAATCCATAAATAAACCGCTTTAATTCCTAAAGATTAAAATGTCTTATCTGTGAGATAGTCACTTTAAATTGGAATGTATCTTAAACTGCTACATCGCCTTACCATTATTTGTTTCCCTCTGTGGAATACAGCACATCCCCAGGGCGTTACCCCCACCCCTGGAGCAGAAGGCACCCCACCTACACTGTGCCCGTGGGTTCAAGGCCCGGGACCCCTGGAAGGACTTGCATTCCTTGTACGGGCGGTCGACAGCAGATCCCCGGGGGCACGGGGTTACTTCCGGGTAACGAAATGGGTCGATGTTTGATTGTCCAGCTATTAAAAAAACCCAGTTAGGTTGTGTCATTTTATTGTTTTCAATAGGATTTTGTTTTGTACATAGTTTCTTTCAAAGGCAGATTGGTTGGTTGATTTAATGAAATCGAATTCAGACCGTTTTAAACACTGCTTTAGTAACATCGCGAAATTTATTTTAACCAGTACTGCACATATTTGCTTTCCCATATGAAGTAATAGTAAATATATGAATGATATCGGCATTGATTTTGAAACAAATAATTACAACTTAGTTTAATTACAACACGTAGACTGCTGAACTGCTTACCGGTTCTTCCCGTCCTTCGACAACATATCCCGTCCGTGTTTCCTTCACCCCCATAACAATACGATCCCCGGGGGCACTGGGGCGGACCCCTGACCTGGGACTCACAGTCCTTCCGCGGGCTGACCTCTACCGAGCCATCCGGACAGGGTGATACTGGGAAATAAACGTGACGGATCAGGAAGGATGGAGAGATAGAATTAGATAGACATCTTTTGTTTGACCTCCACATATGTGTATGGTAATTTTACAACACAAAACATAAACACATACAATAGGTAAAGGTAAATGTCATTTTTTTATGATGTCACCTCTATTGAAAAGGTCAGCCAGTTTTGGCTTATGAGACACTTTTCACTGATTATACCACGTACCTCCCTACTTCTATCACTATGCCAGGCGCCTAGCGGATATTAGTCGGTAAACATTAAATTTAACTAGCCCGCGGCTCAAGAACCGGCCATTTTGGAACAAGTCCAACGAGGATTACTCTCTACAATATATACTGGTCAAATCAAACTACAATAACATACAAATCAAATAATATTTCCATTTCAATGGGGATGAACTACATATACTTAGGTCATTTTATGCGTGAAAGATTTTCTCTCTTTAACATCAAATTTAAGATATGTCGCCAAATTGTTATCGCATACTCATTCATATATTGGTGTCTTATAGACATTTATTGTGGACATTTCAAAACAAAATGATACTCGTCTTCATTGTCTTCACAATTGCATTTATGGCTTAAACACTTGTTTGAATTCGCAAAGAATGCAGATATGTTCTTATCTTGAAGATGTACCATCTCAATTCTACTGGAAAATAAGCTTGGTGTGATTCATATTCAAAATTTCCCTTTGTGTTGCTACTTAATTGTTATGAAGAAGCGCTTCTAATGGTTGAAAATATATTCAGGTTACATTCATCTACTAAATGTTGTCAGGAGTAACACCAACGTTTTATTACTTCAGGGGGTCATTGTGCTGTACGAAGTAGTTTTTTTTGTAAAGTTCAAATGCTGCTATGTTTGTTAAGCATTGGCCAATAAGATGCAAGAGGATATGTCATTAGCTAATTTTGATATTTTGGGGGTGATAGCCATAATTTTGAATGTGTTATTTGTTGACTTTTCTCGTAACTTCTTGCTGTAGAGGATGAACGAAACATTGCGATTCACTGTGTTATTTCGATAAGAGAAAGAATGGGACGGTGAAAAAATGTCGATAGAAAGAAATAGTCAAGAAATCCATACGCGTTGTTAGATAGTTATGAAACACGGTTCTCGCAAGAATAGAAAGAGACAAACAGACTTACATGTGAATATCGGTCGCCTTTGACGTCTGACGTTTCTGTAATTGTTTTCACTATGTCGACCTGTGGGTGGAAACGTATGTGTCTGTCAATATTTCAAATAAATTTGAAAGTCCTTACACAGTTGCTGATGATCTTTGTAACCTAACTTTGGTTGTTTCGTTATTATGCATATATTACCAACCTTTTTATCCATACTTCATTTAAAGCTGATCAATGAATGGATCATTATGAGGAAAATATCATTTCGTTTCGGATATGTTTCTACTTTCGGATGTTTTTATTTTGGTTGACTGTTCGTTCGTTAGTTTATAATACACCAGCTTGAAACAAATACCCTTGACCTTAACTTGTCATTTCTACTCGAACTTTTAGAATAGGTTTTGTTTTACTGGGAAATGCAAGCGAGTGTATTTTGATGTTTAAACATGTTACACTTATTAATTCATTACTGAATCTTCCTCTTCTTCTTTTCTTTTTCTTCTTTCTCTTACCTCTTTTCTTCTTCGTCTACTCAACTCCTTCTTAGTGCTATTTTAGACTTGAGAACAAATTCGATTATGTCAAAGGTTAGGTTTTAGAAAACACTATACTGAATAATATTATATGATGTAAATGTTATTGTAATTTAATTTGAATAAATGGGTTGTTGAATGGGTTGTTGAATGACAATTAAAAAAAAAAGAACTTTCTGAAAAAACTGGCGTCCGTACCAAGCCGTAAGTTGTCTTATACACCATGGTTTTGTCTTCTTTTACCAAGGTCGCTTAACATTTTATCACCTAACGCCACAGTATTACATCTTGCAACCGACAACCTTTCAAAAAGCATTGTGGCAAAAGGAGAAATTGCTTGTCACCAGCAACTTCTCCTTTTGCCACAGCGCTTTTTCGATCTATTCACATATCACTACAGCAAAACTGAAAAAATGTTCACTTGTTAACAAAGCTTTTTAAAGTTCGTCTGCTTCAAGTAAAAATGAATTCGTCTGCAGGTGGTAGAAATTTCACCCATCACCAAACAATGACGACATTTAACCACTTTGTTGCAGATAACTCGGGAAAACATTGTGGGAAAAGGACACCTTGCTCGTAAGGACCAATATTTCCTTTTCCCAAAATGTTTTCTGTCCTATCAAAAGATTTTTTTCCAAATTCATCACCTTTTGAAATGTCGTCTACAAACTCTTTCAATTTGCGACATTCAGAAATTTTGCGTTTGGTAATGGGTTAATACAAGGACTTTCTGAATGGCTAGCGTCCGTATCAAACCGTAAGTAGTATCATACACAATAATTCTGACTCCTTTTACTGTGGTTTCTTAAGACAAGACTGGCTGCAATGCGTGGTCCTTATATCTTATATCGCCTTATATCTAACTTTTTTCCCGAAATTTAACTCTTTACCACCTGCAGTGGATGTTGACCAGTCGTAATTCGTCCCGGTCACTGTATCCTTAAACTTTGAAAATAACCCCTTAAAGCTATTTCTGTTAGAATAAACATGTATGTAGTATTACTTTGCGAACATAAAACTTTTATTTGCATCCAAGGTAGAAGTAATGTGCGAAAAATAGAAAATTTGCACGTGACGAGCATTATCAGTAAATGTGACAATGGTAGTCTACCGTTTTCAACCGTATTCCATTGTATGTATGTTAAATCAAGTACACATGTAAATGGAGAAATGGGTAAAGATTAAAAGAAAATAAAGTCAGTTACCTAAAGATTCCCCTGTTAACACCGCTATAATTAACAAACAACATACTTGACAAAGTTTCACCATTTTGGCTATGCGTGAGGTATTCCTTTAAAACGTGGAATACTCGCCGGCTTTTAGGTTTCTGTTACACGAACACGCATCGTAGGGTGGTTTATACGCGGCCGGTGCGTACGCAATCGTGAAAAAGTATCCAATCAAGCGCGAGATAAAAGGTCGACTTTAATCTGACATTTGAACACAGATTTATTGAAATTCATCATGTGTTCTCTATGTCAAAATATACGGAGGGCGTACATTGCCACCGTTTTAATACATTCGTATTTCTTTTTATAAAGTAAGATTACTTCGTTTTGAATTTAAAAAGAAAATTAGAAAAAAAAATTACCATCAGTGAAAAGCAAAAAGCATATTTTACCTTTAACCCTTAAATGGAAAGCAACATCAGACGAAAGAGACAGCATGAAAACAAAATGCATATTTCATAATTACTAGTATTGGAATCGTGTTTGAATTATTGATACACAAAAACTCTACCTCTAACCAAAGTTGAAATTATTGGATAATTCCAAATTGATGTAAAAGGTAAACAATTAAAAAAGCTGTACTTATTATGGTCCGGATAACTCACCATAGGGAGCACGGAGCAATTAACGACATTTCCTGATGCATATTTCATTTGAAATGCAGATTAAGATTTCATTGCTTTTGAACTTCGCTCTCTGAATCATTCAAAACATTGAGAGCCACGCCCCTTTGATAGAGACTCAAGTAAATTCCTCAAACCGATTTCCTGATATGGCCATAAACCTGTCACTTTTGAGATCTTGATTTCCTATTGACTCAAATTTCAAATCAAGTATTTGCACGTCTCTACTGACTTAAGAATAGTATTTTCTAGTGTGTCCTACCCTTAGCTATATACAGAAACACCAAGTATGTCTATTTGACCATCAAAACCTGTACCATAATGGAGACCTCAATCGTCACAATTTTTTCTACGAGGCAAAGTGTACTAATACCGTCCCGAGATCAGTAGATCAGTGCACAAGCTGTCAAATCTGGCCGAGGCACTGGCATTCGTGATTATACATCCGATTCAAATAGCCATGCAATAAGCAATCAAAACTTTGAGAGCATTGAAGAACTATAATCTATACAGGAAACACATCAATGTTCTACCAACCCATCTCTTCCTGGCAAAGCAATACACCAGGATACCGTTTTACTAAACAGTTTACGCTTATGATTTGTGAAAGTTATAACAACAATTCCTCTAATTTCAATTTTGAATATTTTCAAAAAGACGCTTCCAATGACGTGTAAAATTGCAGTATTGTACTTTCATAGAAGATACTATCCATGTGTATCAGTATTGATATTCGAAAATATTTTCCCTAAGTCGTTCATACAAGCTGTTGATAGTTCAAACAACCAACCGAGAGTTCATACAACCAGTTGAGAGTTCAAACAACAAGTTGAGAGTTCAAACAACCAGTTGATAGTTCAAATAACCAGTTGAGAGTTCAAACAACAAGTTGAGACTTCATACAACCAGCCGCGATTTCATACAACCAGTTGAGAGTGTTTGTAACCATCTAAGCGTTCGTTCAACCAATTGAGAATTTATGCAACCATTAAAGAGTTCATTCAACTAGTTGAAAGTTTATGTTTCCATCTGAGAGCTTAAACAACCAGTCGCGAGTTCATACAACCAGTTTAGAGTGTATTTATCTATATGAGATTTTATGCATCCGCATTAAAGTTCATACAACCAGTTGAGAGTTTGTGTAACCATATGAGAGTTTATGTATCCATCATTTAGTTAATACAACCGGTTTAGAGTTTATGTATTCACCTGAAAGTTCATTCAATCATCTTAGAGTTCATGCAACTAGTTGGAGCCTTTATGTTACATCTGAGAACCAGTTGATATTTATGTTTCCATATGAGATCAACTAGTCCTCATGTTTAGTATAGTTGATGTAAATACTGTGAAACACTCCATTGTCTCTGTTTGAATGCGGACGATTGTTACTCAGCCCTTTACTCGACTCTTGAGAACTGTTAGATACAGATAATTTGATAGATCATTGTTGAAGCGAGCTCCGCAAAGAAAGTGTGAAACTGTAACGAAGTATAAAAAAAGACAAAACATAACCGAACATGATGTTTTAGACTCGAATTAAAGATTAAGCGAGAACGTCAAATATCCCTCATGCTAACAGATGCATTCGATTCTGATATATATCATATACGCACATGAAGTAACGGATCTTTTTTTTTTTTTTTTTAATAAGTGTCACATATTCGGAATGTCCCGGTATTAAGCTCGCTAGATATGATCTTTGTGAAGTAAAGGTGGATTTTGCTGTATGCCACACAAACCTTCGAACCACACAGCCTGTTTATGTCAATGAAAAGGAAGAATGCAAAAGCCTATAAGCCCTCTTGATTATATGTTAAACCCACATACTTAAAAAGATACTTTTAATTTTAGCAAATCCATCCAGAAAGAAATTCATAACTTGTCCAAACTGAAATTAATAGCAGACGATAAAAATGAATTGTAATTAAAAGATGTGATTTTATTGTCGTCTGCAGATGCATTCGACTTCAAATAGGTATCAATTTCACACATGAAGAAGGGTATGAAGTGATCGCAGTTTGATCAGTTAGGGGCCAGACATCTCCCAGCGCCATGTTCCAGATTACTCAATGTGCCATTTTGAAATAGCTGGTCCCCTGACTCTCTTAGCGTTCTTACTTGACAAGATAACGAGAGGTGTGCCACGTAATCGACCTGGGAACCACGCAACTGGTTTTCTGATTTGAGAGCACTCAGGAATTACTTCCGGAGGGCGTTGTACAGTAAAAAGTAGTTCATGAAAATTTAGAATGTTACTTTGTGTGTTAATTGTATGCTTTTTTTCCGATATAAGAGGGGCCTTCTTTAACTGTTTTTTTTTTTATCTTTTGTGGATGATGGTCATGTATTAAACCTTTGGTTTGTTGTTTCTTCCAGAACTTCTTGTCGCGGAAGGAGTATCGAAAAGGAAAAAGCCAGCTTTTCTTTTCTCTTCTTGTTCTTCTTCTTCCTTCTTCCTGATTCTTCTTCTTCTTCTTCTTCTTCTTCTTCTTCTTCTTCTTCTTCTTCTTCTTCTTCTTCTTCTTCTTCTTCTTCTTCTTCTTCTTCTTCTTCTTCTTCTGGAAGAACCGACGTTATGCTTATGCAAACAGGTTAGATCCAGGCCAGCCGCCAAGTAAATTTGCGACTTACCTGTGACCTAACATGTTGGCTAATCTTAGAATCTTTCTTCATCAAAATCAAGCAGATATTTAAGGTTTTGAAAGCAGACGACACAATTTCTTTCTTAAGAAAATTATCCAGCATTCTTAGGGTTATGCGAGTCGTCTAACAAGGGGTGACATATCTACATAAATCAACATGAAGTACTGACTGCTGATAGCAATAAAATAAACTTCAATCGAACACTAATTTATCCCGTTTGTTCGACCTTAATATAATTAACATATAAATCAATGGATTCTCATTCTTACATAACGTCATCAGTCCCTCGACCCTTTACTATATGTGCATGATACAGGAATTGATCTTAAGGTAGATTACCTATAATCCGCCATTTTGAATGTATTTCCATCATCGGATTACTTCGTTCATTCTCGGTATATAATATACAGATATCGGTCGGGGCCGGAACCATTTGGTGGAAAGTGAAAAATCGAAAGTGGTAGATCCGATTTTGGACAGAATAGAACAACCGGCATTTCGTTAAAGGCACATCAAAGGAGAGGAGTACAAATAAATTACTGAAAAAATATATGGAGTTCTTTTATCATGTTTATAAAAGTCATGATGATTAGTTTAGGAATGCATTGAGAACCCATTAATGAGACTCATTTAAAATAAGTGTTTGTGCTTGAAATATAGTTGTCTCCAATTCAATCATGTTTATCAACAACCTGTTTGTTTACATATTCAAAATAACGAATTTTGATTGGTCGGTTCAAAAATATGTGTGGCAACTGTCAAGGTCAGAGGGGAAATCTGAATTATAAAACATGCTAATCTGGGTTATTTCTGGTTTACTTTCACATGTAAGTTGTGCTAATGGTGTTTACTGGTGATAACTATTTGAATCTGTCCAAAAGTTTACCAAATAATATAGTTTGATATAGCATTAATCTCCTTTAATGGGCCTTTAAGTCAGCCGGGTGATAAATCAGAACTCATCAGGTTTATCCAATGAAAATACCTCGAAAGTGATTTATGGAAGTCGCAATATTGTTTCCCGCGATACTTCTTTCAAGGTACTTTAGTTTTCAAATATAGATCTTAAATGTAAAATCTAAATAGTCATTTAAATGTTTTGATTAAGGAAACAAATATGTATCACAACTTATGATTACTTGGACAATTCTATAACTTCAGGACGTTGTTCGCACACAGACATATTCGTAACTAATTTCCAAACTTCTCACAGTGATCTCCCGTTTATGGGATTTGATTTAACTGCCTTAAGAGTGCGAACGTTTCGAAAAAAATCCGTTAAATATAGAGATTACCGGGGGACAAATAGTTCGCCGAAAACGTTTTTCCTTATTGAACACAAGGCACGTTGAACGATCTCCATTTCCTCATATTGTGGGGAATGGGATATTAATGATAGGGAAATGTGATAAACTCATCGACTCGTCCCTTTGTCCTGACTAGCTTAATGATTCATAATTCAGATTGTATTTGCATGAGGCTCCGATGAGGAAGTGACATAATTCAGATTTGGAGTAAACGCTCTGCCTGTTGTAAAAGAAATGGTCGAAAAGACATGTACCTCTTTCTCTATTCATCCTTCTATTGTGAAATTTACAATTATTTGTTACATACTTTGAATTGCATTGCTTATCATGTTGTGATGCAATAAGCTTTAATGTTCCGTTCCAATACAATTGTGTAAGGTCATTTTACAATAGAATAAGTTCGAACTAAGAAGACAGTGTTATTTATTTATGTGTAGGGGTCAACATTATTTCAGTGATGTTGCGATGTCCAACATTTGATGATGGACGAAGACTCCCATACTCAACTACCCATATGGGTTGATCAAGTCGAGAAGAACCATCTGTATTCTGTAAGTCAAACGGGACACTATCTCTCATGTAATTTCAAATGCCGCCATCGGGATTTGAACCCATACAGAGAGGGTAAAACCTAGGGGTCCTATACATGGTCCTCAAAGGTTTACATGGATACTTTAATGAACGATATGAAAAAGCACCTCCACTATATAGGGCCTCGTGACAGGTCTGAATTTAACGAAGTTTTTAACCCTTTTCCAAACAATAACGACATTTGACTACTTTGTTGCAGACGACTTTAGAAGACATTGTGGGAAAAGGAGAAATTCCATCACGTTTTGAAATGTCGTCTGCAAACTCTTTCAATTTGGGACAGTCACAAAATTGTGGTTTGAGAAAGGGTTACGACAAACACATTTCATTTTCATTTCTTCGAGCAATTTACCATCATGACAAAAGGATGAATTGACAATAAAGAACTTTTCAAGTTTTTTTCTAAATTGAACTACATGTATGAAATAAGAAATAAGAGTTTGATGAACTATTATCTTAAATTTAGATACACATCGCATTTGTTCAGGAAAATTATAAAGAAAGATACGTTGGTAAAATGGTCATGCAATAAAATGAAGGAAATGTACTATTTTTTTTTAACCGCAATAAAGAAATGAAGTTAGTAGGACTTATTGAATTATGACAACCTATTGAATTATGATGTAATCAAAACGAGGGAGAAAAAACACTTTGAGTATGAAAAATTTGTTTTGCTTTACAGAAAGGAAGAAGAATATGAAGAACATTTCATTCTAACTGCAAAAGCTGAAGCATATATAGCTTATGGTTTACAATGTCATCCAAAAAAAGGAGATGGCCTCTTACAATTTTACACCCTAATTAAAACGGAGCAGCCAAAATGTTATGGTTTTGTGGCTCAATTAAAATGTAGAAAGTACTTTTTTACCTCATTAAAATGAAGAAAATTCATTTTTTACATCATTAAAATAAGAAAAATACTTTTTTACCAATCTATTAAAATGAAGAAGGAAATACAACTTTTGTGCCAATGATATTACGAAGAAAGGCTTAGTTTTATATTTATGAAAGAAGAAATTTAACCTATTGTAATCAATTAACAAATTCTCAAACTTTAAGAAGAGTTTCAGACCGCAGGTGGTCATACACCTGTTACTTTTGAGATCTTGAATTCCCATTGACTCCAATGTTAAATCAGGCATTTTCAAGACTCTGCTGAGTGAAGAATAGTGTTTTTTACGCTTAGCTATATACAGAATCATCAAGTTTGGCCATTTAACTCTCAGAAACTGTAATAAAATGGACACCTCAATCGTCTCATTTTTTTTCTACGGAGCAAAGTGTATCAGTACCGTCCGAAAATCAGTGCACTAGCTGTCAAATCTAACCGAGGTACCGGCATTTGTGTTCATACATCCTAAACAAATAGTCCTGCAATAAGCAATCAAAACAAACTTTGGGAGCATTGCATGACTATAATCCATACAGGAAACACATCAGTGTTCTACCAGCTCATCAATTACTAGCAAAACTATGCACGAGAAGTCATAACTCAAAATTTCTAAATGGGACTATTTTGGGTACTACGACCCGGAAGTACTCCGTAACAGGTGCGAGACCGGGTGACACACGATGAATTCTTTTATTCTTTTATTTCCTCCAAGATGAAGATTTGCATATACATGATAATTTGTGAACAATGTGAAGGTCAATTAGAATACAATGATTTTACAAAGAGACGTTAATATAGATACAAACTTATTTGGAAACATACATCCGCACATCGACTTTCACAGACACAACAGACACACACACACACACACCCCATACACACCCACACACACACCCTCACACATTCCACACACCCCAACACCCCCACCCCCGCACGTGCACACACCCATACAAAACACACGCTTAAACACAGACACTCACACGCACATTCGCGCACACCCAGGCTGACAGGTGCATGTGGTTATAAATACTTTATGCGAACGCATGTAATTAATGTTAACAAACATATACATGTACACATAAAAAGTTACCTAAATATATTTTCGCATTTCCCATGCTTTTTGTAAGAGTTCCACACACTGAAGAAAACATACAACATAATAGTAGAAATTATCAGAATTCTCTTGTAAGCCAATGATCAGAACTTGATTGAGTCCGACCATGGTTTAAACCAAGTCCAGATCATTGAACGACTCCAACATGTCAAATATTCTGTTTCCAAACAACGACAGTACTGTCGTTTTAAATGAAATTCTGCATGATTGCACTGAGACACAATCAGTTAAAATATGCATAGTAATACTACAATTAATTTCCCATCGGCCACATCGAGAACAAGTGGGATCAAAGGATGATAAGTATGCAATTAGCTGGGCTATTGAAAAGCAAGCTCTTAACATTCGTGGGTTTCTTTTTGCATATAACCACAGAAAACAGTACGAGAATTCGGTTTGAATTTGATTGAATAAAACAAACGAGAAAAGCAGCCTGTTGGAGCAACTATCGCTACTACCGCAAAAGCTATATAATGAAATATGAAATAGGGAGATCGGCAGATATTTTCTAAGATTAAAATGAAAAGCCGTCTGCAGTTTGTATGCAGATTGAAAACAAATGTTAGTTAAACGTCTTGGAGAAAAGATTGTATCCATTGAAAATTATCGTCAAATATTATTGCAGCAAAAGCAGCATAGTTTGTATCATTGATAACACCATTAAGCTATTTTCTGAAACTCACATGGTTCGCAGACGAATGCCATTTCAACAATCGTTCAACTTCAACTGCTATTCACACGAAAGAAGAAAAAGAATCGTGAAACCCTTACTCAATAAGACATTACTTTTCGGCATCTGCTGCTAAAAAATGGATGTAAACCATAATGACAAAAGGAGAAATTCCTCATGATGGGCAATTCATCCAAATGTCACAATTGTTTCTATCCAATTTCGTAGACACAATGCGTGTCTCTTTTTCTTTTGTCGTATGCTTATGTTTTGAGTTTGGATTAGTTACACAATTCTATATGATGGAATAAGGTTAACACAATAACACATAACGCCACATTTATGCGTCTCGCAGCAGACGACTTTAAAAAAAGCATTGTGGCAAAAAGGAGAAATTGCTTGTCACAAACAATTTCTCATTTTGCCACAATACTTTTTCCAATCCATTCACCGAGTACTGCAGCAGATCTGAAATTGTTTTTCACAATGTTTACAAAGCTTCTCTAAAGTCGTCTGCTTCAAGCAAAACACATGTCGCCTTCATGTGGAAAAGAGTTAAGACTGCTGAAGAAGCAATTATGATTGGCACATTTAATATAAGACAAACCGCAAAACACGACGTTGGTTGACATTCACGAGGCATGTCTGTCGTCTGCTTAACAATTAATTCCAAATGTCAAAACATTGATTGTCTCGAATTGGAAGGGTTAGCAGACGGCATTGTAAATCATGTCGGAAATAGGGAAAAGTCTACTGTAATACTTTAGGTAATAACCTAATAATTAAGACTGTAATTACCTACATTTCTGTAGTGTCAAAAAGGATAGATTGCTCATTATAAGCATTTTTCTGTCATAAAAGAAAGGTCAAAATTTCACTTCATAGGATTCAAATTAACGCATCTGCAGCATAAAACAAAAGAGACCAGTGTGGAAAAAGGATAACTGCTCCTAACGAGTAACTTATTCGTCGGTGAAATCTTTTTGTATTTAAACTTTCACTCGATAGTTTTAAATTGTCGTCGGTAAACTCTTTCAATTTGGGACTGTTAAAAGTTGGCATTTGGTAAAGGGCTAAGAATCTAATTACCTAATATAACCTCTGTTTCTGCAGTGTGACAAAAGGATGGTTTGTTCCTAATAAGCATTTTTCTTTCATAGAATAGAGGTCTAAATTTCACTCCATAGAATTAAAATTAACGCATAAAACAAAAGAGACCACTGTGACGAAAGGATAACTGCTCCTAATGAGCCCTTCTTTTGTCGGTGGAATTTTTTTGTGTGTAAACTTTTACTCGATAGTATTCACATTGTCGTATGCAGCATAAAGTAATGAACAGAACATAACATAACATAATTTTATTAAGACATTAAGCACACAAGCTCATAGTCAATACATATATAATTAATATGAAGACCGTTGTGACATAAGGAGGCAATCGGAACTACTCGGATATTTCCGTGAGCTGTGAAATACACCTCGGATATAAGTGTAGGGTTACAATTTTTCGGGTAAATCGGCATCCGCCGATTAACACCTTTTCTAAGCGTGCATGTTAAGTAGTTCAATGTGTATGGAAGTGTTGGCCATCCTTTTTAATCACTTTTGATCAATAACTCATACCAAATGCCGAACTTGTTGTTGTGACATGTATACTTGTTTCCTCAATCAAATTTAACGACTTTTTGGATTTTACATTTAAGATCTATTTTTAGAAACGAAAGAAAGTGACGTCATTCCCGCAGGAAACAATATTGCGTCATCCCTATTATTTCAGAGGTGTTTTCTATTGGATAAACCCAATGTGTTCAGATTGATAAGGAGGGACTGGTCCTGATGAGCATTTTCATTCGTCGGAAAAAAAGATTTTGTTTTTGATTTTGTAAGAATATAATTCTTATTTTACACATTATAAGCTTGATACAAATGACACCATTGTGATAATTGTATACTGTACATTGTTCCTGATGAGAAATTTTCTAATGGAGAAAGTCTCGAACCCTTTACTTCATGGTACTTCACATGTTTGTATCTGCAGCAGGAAACATACAAAAAAACTGTGACAAATGGATAAATAATTCCTTATGAGAATCTGTTCTTGTCGTTTCCTTTTTTTATGCAAGTGTCCGTATAATGGTTATAAAGTAGAATTAAGTAGAAAGTTCACTTGTACGTTACATTAGTTATGTACATGCAGTAGATTTCAGTAACATGCACTGGTCCGTCAAGGCTAGGAAATACGAACATTTGCTTTCGCCGCCCCTACTGGGGTGAGGAGTTTTACAAGAATGTTTTTGACATGTTTGGTAAGGTAATCTTGTTGCGTCTGTTGGTTAAAGGCACATCAAAGGAGAGGAGTACAAATAAATTACTGAAAAAGTATATGGAGTTCTTTTATATGTTCATAAATTTCATGAGAATTAGTTTAGGAATGCATTGAGACCTTATAAAATAGACTCATTTAAAATAAGTTATTTTGTGCTTGAAATATAGTTGTCTCCAATTCAATCATGTTTATCAACAACCTGTTTGTTTACATATTCCAATTAACGGATTCTGATTGGTCAGTTAAAAAATGTGTGTATCAGCTGTCAAGGTCAGAGGTGAAGAATCAGGAAATCTGAATTATAAAACTTGCTAATCTGGGTTATTTCTGGTTTACTTTCACATTTAAGGTGTTTTCTAGTGATAACTATTTGAATCTGTCCAAAAGTTTACCAAATAATATAGTTTGATATAGCAATAATCCCCTTTAATGGGCCTTTAATTGGACTACTCACGCACAACGTTTAGATGTACGTTTGATTTCAATTCAATCTACGTTATATAGCTCCGGAAACAAAAAGAATCAAACCTTTGCTTTAGGTTAAACTTATGTATTTAACATCGCTTGTGATAGAAGTTCGAAGCTTATTAAATTTATTCATCGATGACAGCGCCCTGTTTGAAAATAAATTAGAACTTGTGCCGATTTGTGGGCTAGTTCCGGTATTTTTTAACCTCGCCTTACAGGGATCGAACCAGGGACCTTTGGTAAAGAGGCACACTTTCGCCGACTTCCGCATTGAAGAGTGTGGATTGAGCGTATGGTTAATTTGTGACGGTTGGGAAAGAAGTTGGATAAAATGAAAAAAAGAAATCGAATTCTTAATCATTTATAATTCAAATATATGTTATTGAACATAGGTCACCAGTCCTTATACACACATTTAATACAACTGCATAATACATGCATAACACAATAACATATAAAAAGAACATATATACAAACACAAAATGCCCGTTTTAAAATACACAAAAGTTTCCTATGCAAAAAAATGCACCCCAAAAAGTAGTTCCATTGCAGAGATTCCATTTCCTTCCAAATCGTGTTTGATCCTTGTAGTGCTGGAGCCGACTTTATGCTGATGAAAACAGGCTAGGTCCAGGCCAGCCGCCAAGTAAATTGGCGGCTGGCCTGTGATCTAACCTGTTTGCTACACTGAGTATTTTTCCTCAACAAAATTAAGCATATATTGAAGGTTTAGGAAAGCAGAGGCATTTAAAATATATTTCAAGAAGGTTACCCAACATTCTAATGGCTACCTTGGATGATAGAATCTCTAAATGCAATTGAAACATCTAGCTTTGGATCATTCAGTTCAAACTGTGATAAGAAACATGTTAAAACCAGTCTGTGGAATATGGATAATGCGCAAAAATTAAATATCTTTTGATCATTCGGACTAAGGCTACGGTGGATTATGGTTTTTGCGGATATGTTTGGATTTCTACCACGATCTAGCGTGACTAGCTGATGTATGAATATCACCGAATGCCGACGCGTAACCACAGCAACGTCCTTGGGAACAGAAAAAACCCCGTCTACACTGACGTCCCCATCGTCCTCCTAATTGGCTGGACTGACATGTGGGGTATGAAACATCTCGGACCGTCCCCTGGGGACAATAGGTCTCAGCGTGTCGGGAAACCCCGCCCAAATGGTCCAGGTGCCCTGTCTGAGGGAAGGTTCCTAGTCCGCCGTCATGTCCTGCTGAAAAAGGTTTGAGGAAGAGAAATAAGGAAATGCTGATCATATTTTTGTTTCCCTTCATTTGTTGACAGTGGGCGATAGAGGTGTAGAGGTAGAGCGTCGGTATCTTGTACCGATGGTCCCAGGTTCGAACCCCCGTTAGACGAGGTGAAAATGTATGGGACTACCCTACAAATTGGCGCAAGTACTGGTTTAGTATACAGGAAACTGTCATCGATAGTGGCTTTGAACAAGATTTAAACCTTCCTTCACAATCGATGTAAAACAAATATGGTAAACTAATCTAAGAAGGCTAAGAATTTCGCATATAATAAGAATTCAACAGGGAGTATTGTGTAGTTTTTTTTTTTGGGCTTCAATAAGAGTTATTATAAGAACTAAGTGGTCAAGTGGTAAAGGTGGCGGACTTAAAACTCGGGGAATCCCGGGTTCTAGCTCAACCGACATTCACGCGTATGAAGATCTTTGGTAAGTCGATTCAGAGCCCTTTCCTAGTAATGGTGAATCCAGGAATCCAGAAAAAGAATTACTTAACTGACAAATTGTTGAAACAGCGTTAAACACCATATAAAATTAAACAGTTTTAAAGCAGAACATGCGTGATGTCCGTTCTTGTCCACTTCATAGCAATATACCATTTCTATATTTCGCGTTTATTTGCATTTGGCTTCATTATAAACCTGATAAAATGGCAGGAAAAGTCTGTTTGAATGCAAAATGATTGACATGAGATTATTAGAATTAAAATGATTATGTATCACAGCAATCATGTATAACAACGTGACAAAAGGGGACTGGGTCGGTCATGAACAAGGTCCCCTTTAGTTACAATGTAACCACGGAAAAAGAAAAGTCAATTAAAGGACAGTGGCCAAAAACACGAGCGTCGGCATCGGAACACAAAGGTCGTGGGTTCGAATCCCGGGAGAAGCGGGATCTGCCTTGCGACCTTTCTTTAATCCAAACTCAGTGCGAGTTCTGTTTATATATCAAAGAAGCAGAACCTAGAGTGGTTTATCTAAGTTGAAAGAACTTTTTTAACAATCGGTGTGAAACAAAAAAGTTTTAACTTAACTAATGAAACCTATCAACAAATAATAACGACATTTGACAAGTTTGTTACGGACGACTCATGATTACGTGGTGGGAAAAGGAGTAATTGTTCTTAGCGAGCAATTCCTCCTTTTCCCACAATGTTTACTTCACAATCAGAATATTATTTCTCAATTCAATCACCATTTAGAATTTCGTCTGTATCTCTTTAAATTTGGGACAGTCGAACATTTGGCGTTTGGTAAAGGGTTAAGGCACACTTACCAATGCAGCTACACAGCTTACACCCACGACTGTCGACCTCGAATCCATACGGACAATGCAGCGTGCACCTGGGTGGGCATTGGCGGACTCTCCGGCGTCCCACATACTGACCTGGAAATTATTGATATAATTAATTAATTAGGAGTTTATTGTATAAAAACGAAGTGCCATTGTATCTTTTACCATCATTTTCTGATGAGCGTTATGATCCAGGAAGCAGACTCGAAAGGGTATTTATCAAAGTTGTAAGAAAATGTTTCACAATCGATGTAAAATAAACAAGTCTAAACTAAACTAAACGAATTCACTTGAAACTTCAAGGGAGGTTACTATTCTTCGCAATTTGATCTATCATTTATACACATAGCGCTTAGTTCGTATTCTTTTCCACAAGTTTATGACCTTACTTGTTAATGAACGATGTTTTGTGACAAAGATAGACACTTTTACTTATACGTGTCGCACAATTACAAAACCCAGTTTTTTGTTTTCTCAGAATTCGTGTCAGTTAAATATTAGCCAATCTAAACCACGAATCACTTGGCTGGGGCCTTAGATAAGTATACTCAATATTTATTGCTGTTGTTGCTTTATGGTAAATATCTTAAATAACATGAAAAAACAGACCCAATGCTTTTTAAGGTAGTGCCCATATAAGGTTTTTCACGACATTTCGGATATTTTTCGCTCACGAAAAGTGCAAAGAACAAAATAAAAGTGAAAAGGTATTCGGAAATCATTCGGAAACTTCTACGAACTTCCTGAGCGGCTAAAGGTCCGAAAAACATGAACAAGTCCGACCCGTAATGCTGTTTTCGATTTTGAATGAATGTGAATCCCTTATTCTTTAAAAAGATATAGATATAAATCTTACCTAGCGTTACTTCAGCAAATACTGCTAAAACGACAACGGCGCAAAGTATGTGTTTCAAACCCATTGTTTCGGCTAAAATGGTTGTTTCGTGTAGGTCTTGTTTGACTGAAGGTATTGCAGAAGTATGTTGCTCTGTCTTAAAAACCATGCAGTATATATAGTTTTGGAGATACTTTGATCAGACGATAAAAAGACGTCTAACGTGAGACGGCTTACGTCATGCGTTACAATTGTACGCCATACGCTCAAAATAATAAAACCGTCAAGAAATGCCTACGTCATGCTCAATAAGAAAATAGGTATAAAAACAGCATTAAACGTTCACGTTATAAATACACAATAACTAAGTAGCCAATCAAAAGGCAGTATTAACGTTTACGTCAAACCCGTTGACTTTTTAACCAATGAAAAGACAGCTGAAAACGCATACGTCAAAAACGCTTTAGCTAGTCAATCAAAAACCTTCAGTTTTTTTTAACGCTTTACTAATTACATGTCTAGCCAACGGACAGACGAGAGTGGACGTTATGGTCACTTGCATTGACGTATGTAACGCTGACGGAGTAAAGATACGTCATTCTATTGAAGCGTTAAGGTCATTGACGTTATGCTAGTCCAGTATGGTAATTATAACTTACTAAACAATGAATACGTGCACACAGCAAAATATATTCATAATACCTTTGGAGGACGTAATTCCTGTAATTTTAACTAATCAGTTACTCCATACGTATTCTTTACAATTGACTTAAAGAGGCGACATAAGAAACTAGCATTGAATCAGAATGTCGACTTAATAAGATGTTGACTCCCTATTGCCACACTACTCTAAATTTGTACAAATATAATACATTGAATGCACGCTCAAAACATAAGTACTCTATTGAACTTTATAATACAAGCTTATATTTAAGAGTAATTGGTTTAATAACAATTTTATACATAGTGATATGTATCATTACTTTTGTTTCTTTATATACTATGTCATCTGTTATCAGTTATTGTTTTAATGTTGACAAAGTGACCCCTAAAGTGGGTACCAGTATAAACGTTTAGAATGTTGGGCGATTTTCTAGAAATAGATTTTTGTGTCGTCTTCTTTCGAAAACATTAAATAATAGGAAAAATACACAGAGTAGCAAACAGGTTAGATCACAAGCAAGCCGCGGATTTAATTGGCGGCTGGCCTGGATCTAACTTGTTTGCATAAGCAAGAAGTCAGTTCCAGTGCTATAAGGGTTAATTAGTTCAATGTATATAATTTGATGCATAAAACAAGGGAACCAATCAACTTATAACACGTCTGAGTTTGAGTGAAAACTGGGAACCATCATTAATTTAGAGCATTGCACCAAAACTTGAATTGGGTACCAGCCGTCTGGATTGTGTACGTCACACAATGTACAAAGCCTTATCGGGAACCAGTGTGTAATATTATCACACGTACATGTACACCGGCTGTCAATCATGTTAATTGGGTCTGTCTACGTTAATTAACGGCCGTTTTTCTCCTATCACTTCTTGAAGAAAATGATATATGTTTTAATCCTTTACCAAACGCCAAATTTTCGACTCTCTTAGATTGAAAGAGTTTTCAGAAGACATTTCAAATGTGATGAAATTGGAAAATAATCTTCTGATAGGGCAGAAAACATTGTGGGAAAAGGTTAGACTGCCCATCACGAGCAATGTCTCCTTTTCCAACAATGTTTTCCAGGGTTGTCTTCAACGAGGTGGTCAAATGTCGTTATATTTTTGGAAAGGGTTAAAGGGACGTACTCAAATATTTGCGCTCTGGGAATAATATTCGTTAATAAAATGAAATTCGCAAACAGTCTTACTAGACTAAAGACCATTTTGAATTTATTTACTTGTAAGTTGCTGATATCCAGTGATTTCGTTAAATAACATGAAGCACCTGTTAGCGCTTCTATGGAAAAGCAGGTTTATAAATAAACGCTTGATTTCTTTTGCGCACACGTTGCTAACGTCGCGTCACAAGAGCCGTTTAACATTTCCGATGTTTTTTTCCAGAAGTCTAATATATCATGTTATCTGTAGAAGACCGTTTATTTCTAAACGTTAAAATCCAAATTTGATAACACCTACTGCTTCTCTGTGTGGTCTTATTGTATAACGTGTTGAGCGGTTAGATTTGTTGTTGTTTTCACGCCATCTTCTTCTTTTCATTTTTTCTAGTGGCTTTTTCTTTCCAGCTAGGGCTAAACACGATGCAGACCAATGAATACAAGGAGAAAGACTGTAGGAGGAGAAATAAAAAGTTTTAACCGTATCTGAGGAACAATTGAACGAAAGGCAAACGACAGACAGGAGTGGAAATGCTTTATTGCTGCCCTAATGCCAACGGGCATAACAGGCTGTTAGTAAATAAATATCCCATGTATTTTACAATAAGGTTTAAAACATGTTTTACAAAAAGGACAACTGCAAATATGCGAAAACGGTAGAATGTGCAGTTATTTTACTTTTTTCATAGAATAAAAAAACGTGTAAATTTGCTGGTCTACTTCTTGTGATGGTATAAGTCTTTTACTTCGAGGAATAATATATGAGTAAAGGGGCGTATTCCGTGACCTTTGTGATTCGAAACTTAAACAGTGATGCGCACGCATTGTCCACCACATCCGGTTTGGCAGCACTTTTCACCATCCCTGCACTCGTCGTGACTCGCACACTGGTGGTGGCATTCCCCCTTCCGGGAAAAGAGAGAGAACTGACGACATTCCTCTGAAATACAACAATTTAAAAATGAGCATTCATTGAACTTTCCTTTTTTGATATAGATCTTATATGTGAAATATAAAAATATTATTCAATTTGATAAAGGAAACAGTTATACATATCACAACTTATTATGTCAGTCTGTTATGTATGAGTTCCTGATAAAAATAATGATTTAAAACGATGTATATCATGTCCATATAAGATTAACTACTTAGCATGGACGCTTATAGAATGAGCCCGGAATTTGTAGCCCTGCACTTACGAGGTGATTCATTCAGCTCACGAAAATACCCGAGTGGTTACGAATGGTCTTTATTGCGATTTTATAGGAACAAAACAGTGAAGCAATTAACTGTTGTACATTTGATGTGATAGAAACCATTGTGACAAAAGGATAAATTGCTCATCATGAGCAATTTATCACTTTATCACTTTGAATTCTCAAGTCATGAACACGGGCGACATCGGTACAATGGTAGAGCGTCAGCCACTTGTACCGAGGGTCCCGGGTTCGAATCCCTGTTAGGTGAGGTGAAAAAAGCCGGCACTAACCAACAAATCGGCGCGAGTTCTGGTGTATTATCCAGGAAGCAGTCATCGAGAGTGACTCGATAGGCTTAATTAAGTTTCCATCACAATCGATGTACTACAAAACAAACAAACAAACGAACGAACGAACGAACGAACGAACGAACGAACGAACGAACGAACGAACGAACGAACGAACGAACGAACGAACGAACGAACGAACGAACGAACGAACGAACGAACGAACGAACGAACGAACGAACGAACGAACGAACGAACGAATCAACGAACAAACAAACAAACAAACAAACGTCAAGCGTTAGAGTAAACGTTATAAAACCCACCAATCGGTTCACAACACACCCCGCTATCGCTGGTTCCCGATCGAGGCCAGCAGGTGGCGCCTCTCTCACATGCGTTCAGGTTGTCACATGGTCGGAAAAACATGGCGTTCTTCATTCCGATTGGACAGCGCGGATGAACTGCAAATGAAACAGACCAATCAAATTGAGACATTTCAAAACAAAGTTTATTTGCAGACACCTTATGATTCAAAGCAATAATATATGAGTTTTAAACTATATATTTTGATATGTATTTCAATTGCCAGTTGTTTGATCTAAGTTTGTTCCCGCTTTGGATGACATTCTGGTTTTTTAGGATCATTCACATGTACATTAAAAAACCGTACGATCATCGATTTATATTGGTGCTCAGATAGATATTGACCAAGGCGAATATCAACAATTAATACCTAAATAATCTTTTATGTAGAAAGACAGTCAGCGTTTCCAAAAACATATCGTGTTGTACTGACGTCATCAAATGGTTTATTTTGGTGCGTAGAATATCATAGAACAGCAAGTATACAAGACGCATTGCATTGTGTTAAGTTCCTAGCTCGCACATGGCTCAAATGTATAAAAGACAGCCGCAAGATACTCATTGATAAAGAATGAATGCTGGTCACAAGCTCGGTCATTTTGAATACATTCATGTCTTGGATCCTGATTTAAGGCGACATTCGACACCGAGACAGTGAATGCGACATTCAAATGCAGTCGCTTCAGATATCTTCATCGGTATTTGTGAACTGTTCATTTAGAAGTTTCGATCATTCTTTTGTTTTGCATTCGCAACATTCTTCGACTCATGGAGAATTGTTTGTATGGTGTTCAACGCCGTATCAATAATGTTTAAGTTATGTAACGGATCTCCTGGATCAACCAATACAAGGCTAGGGTTTAGAAGTGACTTGCCAAACGCCACTCCCACGAAACCAGAGGTGTCGGTGGCGCTCGAACCTATGACACCGAGTTCTAAGTCCGCCACCTTAACCACTGGGCCACGCAGGACCGGGCTCACGGAGATGGCCGAACACTTCCGAAAAGTTCAATGACTCTTGCACTCTTAACGAATGCATCACATTAATTCATTGTTCGAATAATTAAATCGTATAGCTATACGTGTCAGTTCGTCACGACTGTAAGTTCGGTGTTAATGCATAATGCTAAGCAGTTGAACAATAGGAGTTCATTCTACGCCTGCACATGTGTTCCGTGTTTTGACATGAAATGAAATTAGCTTTGAATAAATACTCGACATTTCCGACAGCTACAGCTTTCGTGTCGCGCAAGTTCAAAAGGGGGCACATCTCAAGGATCATTGAAACTTGGTGCAACTATGTGGAACGATCGTCATGGTTTGTCGACTTCGGTATTAGTTGCTTTGATCTACTTTTACAAACTTATATGAATACATGTATATGCTAAGTTGGTATCATCGGGCGTCTTAGATTTATATAGATTAGCAAGCTCTTGTAGAGGTCACATGATTAGGTCTTTATCCTGTACCAGCGGTAAACGGTAGCCTATGTAAATTATGATAATTAGAGTATCTAGATGTATATAGAACAAGAGCTATCCTCAAGACAAAATAGTATTAAAAAGATCGTTGAACTGTGGTATACAGTGCAAGGGGAAATGAAAAGTACTTGTTTCTAAGAACTCTGCAACAAAATGATAACTTGCTTCTAATGAACAATTGATACTTTTATCACGATGGTTTCTACCAGAATATCACATAGCAATTGGTTACCTCGCTATGAAATGTCGTATACATGTAATTCAATTTTGACCATGCACAAAATCCCCAAAGTGGAGAAGATAAAAACACGTAATATTCATATCGATGGCTTTACGTCCATTTTTTGTATTCGCCAATGGCTACTCATAGGAAGGAACCTCGGTTTGAAGTCTCATCTGACGTACTTGAGAGGTGGGAAATACAAGAAAATATCTCTGAAATGTCGAGAGCGGCGAGACCCTGTATCGAACTCGTAACCCCGAACTATGAGACGAGTGCTTTACCACTCGGCCACGTTCGCCTCTATTTTTTGCCCGCCAAATATCGGTGAGTAGTAAACGAGGTACCTCTTGGCGGTATACACTGTTTTCCACAGAAGGTTTGACAACACCGTTTCCCGTCCGTACATTCATCGTGACTCGTACACTCTGGAAGACATTCTGCTCCTGGGAAGGGCAGGAATCGTGGACATTCCGCTGGGAACGGGAAAATGAAATAGTTAGAGTTAGATTTATATACTGACACAGATCCCACATGGGTCCTCTTCGTCCGTGCCGTACAAACATTTGTCAGTTCTGTAACGGCGATATGAGAATATTGATGTTTGATATGAAAAGATCGATGTTTGATATGAGAATATCGATGTTTGATATGAGAATATCGATGTTTCATATGAGAATATCGATGTTTGATATGAGAATATCGATGTTTGATATGAGAAGTTCTATGTTTGATATTAGAAGTTCGATGTTTGATATGTGAAGATCGATGTTTGATATGAGAAGATCAATGTTTAATATGATAAGTTCAATGTTTGATATGAGAAGTTCGATGTTTGATATGTGCAGATCGATGTTTGATATGAAAAGATCGATGTTTGATATGAGAATATCGATGCTTGATATGAGAATATCGATGTTTGATATGAGAAGATAGATGTTTGATATGAGCAGATCGATTTTTGATATGTGAAGATCGATGTTTGATATGAGCAGATCGATTTTTGATATGAGAATATCGATATTTGATATGAGCAGATCGATGTTTGACATGAGAATATCGATGTTTGATATGAGAAGATCGATGTTTGATATGAGAATATCGATGTTTGTAATGAGAAGATCGATGTTTGATATGGGAATATCGATGTTTGATATGAGACTATCAAGGCACGTTAAAAGAATTTACACGTTTGAAATGGCTTCGGTTTGTGATAGAATAATTGATTAAGAATTATTTGTAACAAAAAAAAAAGTCCTGAAAATCTTCCTAAAAACTATTTCTAAACATTGTGCAAAAATGGTTCTTCGTGAACAGCTAAATTGTACTCATACGAAATTGTATTTATACGAAGTATTTAAATATGTATACCCCAATCTTAATATTACCCGATTTATGCATTATGTTTTATGTATTATGTTATATAATTTATGTTTTATGGGCCGGAGGCCTGGATTAATCGAATAATCGAATAAACTATTGAATTGAATTGAATTGAATTAAACTGGTGATGAACATCCTAGTATGATTGAAACACCTCCACCCAATCTTATCCAATTAGATTAAAAAGAAATCAATAAGGCCCTCACATATCGGTTCACAGCACGTCCCAAGGTCTGTCGTACTCCCTTTCGTCCAGCACGTGGCTCCGATAGCATCCCCACAGTCGTTCTGGGCCATGCTGATGTTACACGAACGCAGGAAGTTGTTGCTCGTCATACCATCCGGACATTTAGGGGCAGCTGTAAGATTATGTAACATTCTAAATCGTACGAACACATCCCCTTCTACAGTTATTCTGGACCATGCTGCTGTTACACAAACGAAGAAAGTTGTTGCTCGTCATACCGTCCGGACATTTAGGACAGCTGTAAAATTACGGCACATAATAAATTTTACGAACACGTTCCATTCTACAGTCGTTTAGGGCCATGCTGCTGTTACACGAACGCAGGAAGTTGTTGCCCGTGATACCAGCCGGACATTTAGGACAGCTGTAAGATTGCGAAATGTTCTAACTTAAACGAACATATTCCCTTCTACAGTCGTTTTGGACCATGCTGCTGTTACACGAATGCAGGAAGTTGTTGCTCGTCATACCGTCCGGACATTCAGGGACAGCTGTAAGATTACGTAAAATTTGAAATTATACGAACACATCCCCTTCTTCAGTTTTTCTGGGTCACGCTGCTGTTATATGAACACAGGAAGTTATTGCTCGTCATACCGTCCGGACATTTAGGGACAGTTGTAAGATTATGTAACATTCTAAATGATACGAACACATCCCCTTCTACAGTTGTTCTGGGTGATGCTGCTGTTAATGAACACAGGAAGTTATTGCTCGTCATACCGTCTGGACATTTTGCGCAGCCGTATGATAATGTAACATTCAAAATGATACGAACACATCCCCTTCTACAGTTGTTCTGGGTCATGCTGCTGTTAATGAACACATGAAGTTATTGCTCGTCATACCGTCTGGACATTTTGCGCAGCCGTATGATAATGTAACATTCAAAATGATACGAACACATTCCCTTCTACGGTTGTTCTGGGTCATGCTGCTATTATATGAACACAGGAAGTTATTGCTCGTCATACCGTCTGGACATTTGGGGCAGCCGTATGATTATGTAACGTTCAACATGATACGAACACATTCCCTTCTACAGTTGTTCTGGGTCATGCTGCTATTATATGAACACAGGAAGTTATTGCTCGTCATACCGTCCGGACATGTGGGGACAGCTGTAAGATTATGTATCATTCTAAATTATACGAATACATTCCATATTACAGTCATTTTGGGCCATCCTGCTGTC